>JAQHUG010000006.1:2145526-2178654 GCA_028555095.1 Dicrostonyx torquatus | reverse complement strand
AATGGAGTACAGACCTAAACAGAGACTCTCAACAGAGCAATCTAAAATGGCTGAAAGACACTTAAGGAAATGCTCAACATCCTTAGTCATCAGAGAAATGCAAATCAAAACAACTCTGAGATTCCATCTTACACCTGTAAGAATGGCCAATATCAAAAACACTGATGACAACTTATGTTGGAGAGATTGTGGGAAGGGAACACTTCTGCATTGCTGGTGGGAATGCAAGCTGGTACAACTGCTTTGGATGTCAGTGTGGCGATTTCTCAGAAAATTAGGAAACAACCTTCCTCAAGACCCAGTAATACCACTTTTAGGTATATATCCAAAAGATGCTCAATCGTGCCACAAGGACATATGCTCAACTATGTTCATAGCAGCGCTGTTTGTCATAGCCAGAACCTGGAAACCACCTAAATGCTTCTCGACCGAAGAATGGATAAAGAAAATGTGGTACATTTACACAATGGAGTACTATACAGTAGAAAAAAATAACAACATCTTGAATTTTGCAGGAAAATGGATGGAGCTAGAAAATATTTTGAGTGAGGTAACCCAGACACAGAAAGGCAATTATCACATGTACATACTCATAGGTGGTTTTTAAACATAAAGCAAAGAAAGCCAGCCTACAAAACATAATCACAGAGAACTTAGACAACAATGAGAACACTAAGAGAGACTTACATAGACCTAATATACATGGGAAGTAGGAAGTAGAAAAAGACAAGATCTCCTGAGTAAATTGGGAGCATGGGGACCTTGGGGGAGGGCTGAAGGAGGAGGGTAGAGACAGGGAGGGGAGCAGGGAAAAATGTAGAGCTCAATAAAAAAATGTGGAGTTGGGGAGAGGCTGGAAAAAACTAACCAACAAGCAAAAAACAAAAGTAAGAATAAGTTTTTATTTGTTTATTTGGGAGCCACATGGCAGGCCCCAAAGAGTAAAAACAAAGCAAACAAACACACAAAAAGACCAAAAACCAACTACACTGGTTCATATACTACCTAGGAATAGATACTTGTTTTGGGATTAGACCAAGTCATTTCCTAAATACTAAGATGAAAATCCATGACTCCCCCTCCCCAACACCACGTTCCCACAGCACATTCCCACCCTCACAAAGGAAAGAGGCCAAAGTAAGTTGTTGTCTCCATTTTGCGCACTGGACCTCATTCGAACAGACTTGTATGTGTTGATGTAGATTCTCTACCTTGCAGAGACAGCTTCCCAAACGGGCAGCACAAGCAGTGTCCCTCACTGTGAGGTCGAGGAAATTCAAGCCTTGAGATGCTCTGAGGGAACCATTGGTGGTTCTGTTAGATTATAATAGAAAACCTATCCAGGGAAAGCAGTGCAGGAAGAGGAGACCTCTCTAGTATAGGGGCAGAGAACTCTCTGACAAGGGACGATCATAACTGGTTTAAATAGGATGGAAAGAAGGGAGAATGGCTTCCCTCTCATGATTTATGGGACCATATTGCAGACTGATGAGTAACAGCAAGGTTAGACACTGGCTTATGGTGGAAAGTGACTGTCTTAGTTAGGGTTTCTATTTCTCTGAAGAGACACCATGACCATGGCAATTCTTATAAAGGGAACATTTAATTGGGTGGCTTACAGTTCAGCAGTTACGTCCATTACCATCATGGTGGGGCATGGCAGCATGCAGGCAGACATGGTCCTGGAGAAGGAGCTGATAGTTTTATACCTTTATATGCTGGTGACAGGAAGTGAGCTGAGACACTGGGTGTGACTTGAGCACATATGAGACCTCAAAGGCCACCCCAACAGTGACACTTCCTCCAAGGTCACACCTGCTCCAACAAAGCCACACCTTCTAATAGTGCCACTCGCTGTGAGCTTATTGGGGGCCAATTACATTCAAACTACCACAGTAACAATAAAAGAAATGCTGCCTCCTAGTGTGGCTCTCGCATAATATATGACTAGACAATAATTTCAAACCAGGGTCTGGAGAACTAGTTCAGTAGTTACAAGCACTGACAGCTCATACAGAGGACCCAGGTTGATACGCAGCACCCCCTTGGTGGCTGTAATTCTAGTTGTAGGGGACCCAGTGCCCTCTGCTGGACTGGACTCTGAGAGCACCAGGTAGGCAGGTAGTGCACAAATACATACACAAGCAAAACGGTCACATACATAAAATAAACTATTCAAACCCACTGAAGCTGGACACCGATTCCAGTTCAACTTTAGATTTCACCGTGAGCATGCCCGTTAGAGGCTGGTGTTTCCAGCCATGATTACCCCACTTGACACACCATTTGTGTTAAAACTCAGAGTAAGACTCAACAACAAACGGAAGGGATGTACTTACCCTTTAACCTTAATGTGTGTAGCTACATCACATCCAACAGCAATTTCAAACACCTGAAAATGAAGTAATTTTACAAAGTGAATTCAGCAACTCGGACTCGTACGACCTGAGCTAGCTTTAGAGACGAACACAGTTACATTTTAGATTAGAAACACAGACTATCTACCTCTTATCTGAAACGCATGGCCCCAGAGATGTCCCAGATTTTAGAGAATTTGCATATATCTAATGAGGTAACTTGGGGGTGAGCCCCAGTGGGACTCATCTTCTAACTCCACAGCTGCAACCCTATCAACGCCATGCTTGCAGCCAGCGCTGTAGACTTTGCCAGAAGGCATCTATTATGTACTTAATTCAAACAGTAATTTGTCAGGGAATTGAGTAGCCTTGCAGGAACGGCTCATCTTGCTTTGCTAGTTCCGGTTTACACAGTGTTAGTCTCAGTTCAAAGGAATAAGGTCAACTACTGATAGGTTATATCCTAGGACTATGGCTATTTGTTTCAAACACCCTAACCTCACGTGCGTGATAGCCTACTGTTTCCTTCCGTGTGCCGTGATTACAGGCCACTGTGTGTTTCCACATTCCCAGTGTGTATATGAATTACTGTAGCTACAGGTGCTTAGCAGCCAGCACAGCGTCCAGACTGAGGGAGGGCTTATTGACACAGCTCATGCTACTGGGAGAAACTCTTGGATTCAATGGGAAAGGCAGCGGTGACATCATACAGACATTCCATGTGGAAAAGGGCAATGTTAGAAGAACCGAATAAAACTCCCACCTCAATGTGGAATGTGGAATGCATTGAGGATGGCATCTGACATCAACCTTGGGCCTCCACAGTTGTGAACACACAAACACACATGCCTACATACATGTACACATGCACATATACCACAGATACATACAAAAGTTATTGAAGCCTGATGTGATGTGTGTGTAAGATATATATGTATATCTATTTTCCCTAATTTTTGGATATAGGTTCTTGTTACATTGTCCAGGCTCCCCCTGAACTCTTGAACTCAGTTAACCCTCTTGCTTTTTGCCTGACCCTGATTTGATAAAGACGTTTGGTTTTTGCCCCTGAATCTCTCCGTTGTTGGAAAGATCAAACACTTTTCCAGGAGGGACATGGTAGAATGGTGTTTTGTTTCTTCTTGCTTTTCATACGTGCTAGCATCGTATTTAAAGTTTAGAGAAGGTTAACATCATTGAATCTCTACCATTAAGAACCCTTGGTCAAAGCTTTACTCTGTCAATGCTCAGAAATATATTGCTTAAAAATTGCACACAGCTTTTATGTTGGACTAAAGTAATGACTGCATCAGCCTTAAAAGAAAGCTTAAGAAGACAGCCAGTGTTGAAAATACAGCAGATGAAAGAAAGAAAGAAAGGAAGGAAGGAAGGAAGGAAGAAAGGAAGGAAGAATAGCAGATAACTGCTTTTAGCTTTGTAGAACTGCCCACATTTCTGTCAGAGCCAAGCTCCTGGTTCCCTTTCCCCTGTCTGGAAATCCATGGCCTTTCATTCCTCCTGTCAGAGGAATATTCCACAGAGGGTGTTCTTGAATTTCATTTGCTAAGCATCTCGCCCACAGGATACAGTTTATCTTCCCAGCAAAGCTGATTTGCCTCTCGTACTACCTAGGATCATTCAGTCTTTTCTTTCCTGCAAAACCCATCCTGCGCTGTCTGCTTACTAAGCTGTCCGTATCCCATCAAAGGATGGTTGCCCTACACAGCTCTATTGTGGTCAGGACAAATGGTGTCCATCATATGACGGTTTCACTTGTAAAACCCCGTTCTCATCCTGGTCTGTGTTGTCAAAAATCACAAGCCCCAGAACCCAGTAACCACAGCTAGGATTAAAAATAATAATGAGTTGTCTTGTAGGTGGACTTGGAAAAGGATCTGGACAAAGAGGAAATGTGTTTTCTAAGGAAACTACAGCTGCAGGTTAGGCGTGTGGCCTTCTGAACATCTGCTGGGAGACAATCTTATCCAGAGCCTAAGGGAAACCATTTCTCTTTAGTTCAGAGACAGGACAGGGCTGGTCCAGCCTCAGTTCAGGTCAAGCCCAGCAAAACTTATTTTATGTATCTATGTATTTGCCTACTTGTTTGTGTGTGCACCACATGTATTCAGATGCTCATAGAGGCCGGAAGAGGCCATGAGGTCCCCTGGAGCTGGAGTTATAATCAGTTGTTAGCCAGCCCATGTGGGTGCTGAGGACTAAACCCTGGGAACTGAACACTTAGCCACTGGGCATCCCTTCAGCAGCAGGCCCAGCTTCTGGAACGATGGGCCCCATGTGGAAATTCTAACGACCATTGTCACTGACATGCTGCTGGGCAACATAGTAGAGCTGTCATCCCTTCATGGGATAATTCTTCACCCAGAGAATTAGTGGGGGCACCTAGGGGCTGGCCGGCTCTTCTGCATGTTCAACTCTTGGTGCACGGTTGAGAGGTGCCATGCTGCCTTGTTGGAGACGACAGCTCTATTTGCTGCAGGCAATGAGCTCGAATGACAAAGATGGCAGGCTCCAATTCAAAAGGCTCACTGTAACTCATTGTCTGGCGGTTTTAACGAGACCCTGACATCATCGGATGGAGAAAGGGCAGAGACGGCACTGTCTGTCTCTGGACCATTTTCCCAGGAGGCTAACGACTTTAAAAATTCATGAGCATGGCTCCGGAGTACAAAGAAGGGTTGGTGCACAGGTTTTGACTCCCCTGGCTAACTGACAACCTGTCTCTGCAGCATCACGTTTTCCTGTTGCTTAGGAGGGTTGTTGCACAATACTCCACTGGATCTCAGCGACAGGCCATTGTCCACCTGCAGTGGGCCTGCGAGGTTAGGGCTGAATCAGGATTGCTTTGGAACAAAAGAGAAGGGGAAACCCCCACTCAGTCCCAGGGTTATTATGCCAGTGTTATCAGTAGGCATTGTTTTTTGAATATTTTTCATAAGTGATCCCACTTATCACTCTCAACATTCATATAATACCAATGTTTCCTTTTGCAGTGGAGACAGGAAGGCCTCAAAGGGCACAGAATCTTGATCAAACCAGCGAATGGTGTAGCCGAGATTGGAACTCAGATAAGACAACTCGGTTGGGTAAAGCTGGGCTGAGCAGGGTCAGGCAAAGAGGAAACCTTAAAATATTCACGAGTAGAGAGGAACAGGAGAAACCACGTGCTTCTGGAAAGTCTCCACAAAGGTGCGGGCCAAAGCTATGAAGGCAGAGAATCCAGACTTAGTCAAGGTGACAGTTCTGTGCTTCTGCTGCAAGATACATGAGGGTTGGTGGTGCAGTTGGTGAAGACAGGTGGTGTGGTCAGCGGTGCTCAGCTAACAGTGCCTAGGGAGGCAGCCTGTGCGAACATGGCTAAGGAGAGATCACATGTATCTCAGTCAAGGACCTCCTTGAAAGTCCCGACATCTTGCCCTGGTACAAACAGGGTCTTGTCCTACATCTGAAAGGAGAGGCACCAAAGCCCTCCAATAGCCTATTCTAGTTTGTCTGCCTGTGCTCTTCGTGGGCTTACTGTACACTGGCTGACTGATGGTTAGACTGAGAAGGACTGAAGGAACACAGATCCAAAGGAGATAAGTACCAGTAACTGCCAGAGTGTCCTGCTTCTCACCTTGGGGCTGTCTCCTGGGCCTTGTCATGGAGTCCCTCTGCTTCTGCCTGCTGTGTCTATGTGTTCTTCAGTCATACGTCTCATCTCTCTTCTTTATTCCTCTTTACCCTCTCAATCAAAGCAGCTTTCTCTCCCCTCTGAGCTACTTAGTGACTGGGTGCATCATGCTGGTTGCACCAGGCGTACTGCCTTCGAGGGAGGGCATTTTAGAACTCCCGTTACCAAGTACACAGACTGAACACTGGAAATACAGGGGAGTTTAGTAAGCACTTCTGGAAAAAAGCCAGTGAGTCCCTGTGAATGAATAAAAATGCATGCACTGTGTGGGCATGTCTGGGCAGACTCGTTTGACAAATCCTACCCCTACCCCGTTGCTGTAACATGTAATATGTAACATGTATGATTTGTTCCCATCAGTTTCAGTTTTCCTTTACACAGTTTTACCTTCAACCCTTCAAAAACTAATAATGTTACCCCCCTTTCATACATACATTTATACAATCCCACTTTAGTTGAAAGACTCCCAGGAGGCAGAAATTGTGTCTTCTGCTTCTAAAACAAAGGATGGATATCTTCCCCATGAAACATTGCAACATGAGAAGTAGAGGGGAGAGGACTGCATGGAAGATAATGATATTGTTTAGTTTACTGACTATACATTGTTTAGTGTATGTCTATGTATGTGGTGTGCTCGTGAGTGTGCCCATGTATGTGTAGGTACATACATGTGTAGGCGAATATCCATGTGTAGACTTAGGTGTGGAGGCCTTATGTTGGTACCAGGAAACATTCTCAGCTGCTCTATACCTTGTTCTCTGAGGCAGAGTCTCTCTGTTGAAGTCAGAGCTCACTGACATGACTAGTCTAGCCAGCCAGCTTGCTCTGGGGATCCCCTGACTCCACCATCCAAGTGCTGGGATTATCCAAGGTGGGTTGCCGCACCCACCCAGCATTTATGTGAACATTTATGTTCAGCATTATGAAGAGCCAAACTCTAGTCCTCCAGCTTCTGTGGCAAGCGCTTCATCCACAGACCCATCTCCCGGTCCCCAACTATATATTTTTGAAGAAAAATAGTTGATCTCTGGACCATGCCACTCACCTGTTTGGAAACTGGACATGTTTTTGAAGATTCACTAGGTCGGAATTGAATAAGCACGATACCCATGTTCTTTTCCCTGGGAAAAACAATTCGCATGGGTTATGGTAGAATCATGACAGCAGGAGACAGTCAGGAATCAGTCTTTATATTGAGCAAATGGGAAGTCCTATTACATGTGGGGTTGAACCCTCTGAGGAGCTGGAGAGGCCTGAACGGTGGCTACTTCCATGAAGGCAGCTCTTCACTATGGTAATGCCCTATGGCAGCTCCAGTACTCTACCCTACCCCCTCCCTGCTCTGTTGGATCTCATCATTGACCAGATGATTGGCACAGCATGAAACAGATGTGAGCATCCGGCAGCATTTTAGGTACTTCCTCACTCTCTTTAAAATATCCTCAGTGCCTGTACCCAACACCTTGACCTGCTTTCTCCTGAATGTGCTCTTCCTTTTGTTCTATGGAATCCCCACCCCACTGGCAACACCTTTGGAACAATGAAGAATAATTCACCTCCTAACCTCATTAATTTGCATAATTGATTTGATTTGAACTCAAAGAAAGGTCAGATAGAATGCCTTTCTTAGTTACCATGTGTACATAGATCATTTTGTGTTTGAGCAAAATAGAGGTTTCAAAAAGAACAGAAACACATTTGAAAGCTTGATTTCAGACACTATTTCCTGATACGATTTTACTTTTCAGGCAGGGGTCTCGATGGAAATGAAAATATCTTAGATAATTTTATGTGTGGTCTATATTATAATTCTCAGCAAATATCCATAGAAACAAAAATATCGAAAGGAATCTGTACCATTGGCAGGTGTCTGACATTTCTGCTGCTATGATAAAGGGCCTTGACAAAAGCCACTTAAGGGAAGGAGTGATGTGAGATGCCCTCTGTATGCTGTCAACGTGTTTTATTACCATTGGTTAATAAAGATCCTGGTTTGGAAAATAGCCAGACAGAATAGAGCAAACAGGAAATCCAAGCAATGATAAAGGGGTGAAGAAGGCAGAGTTTGGGAGAGGTCAGCAGCTGCCAGAGAAGCAAGATGTGAGGTAACAAGCCATGAGCCTCGTGGTAGAATACAGACTAATAGAAATGGGTTAAGTTGTAAGAGTTAGTTAATAATAAGCCTGAGCTAATAAGCTAAACAGTGTGTAATTAATATTAAGACACAGAGTGGTTATTCAGGAACTGGTGAGCAGGAGAGAAGCCTCCAGTTACAAAGGAGAGTCTATGTGAGTTCACAATTCATAGGTAGAGTTTATCTTGATGAGGACTTGAAGGCAGCCAGAGGTTGAAACAGTAGATTGTTGCATCACATCCATAGCCAGGGAACAGAGATGGATAAATGCTATGTCTGGTGTACCTTTCCCTTTTTACATTCCAGGTGTCTTAATTAGGGTCACTATTGCTGTGATCAAACACCATGACCAAAGCAATTTGGGGAGGAAAGGGTTTATTTGACTTAGACTTCTATACCATCAAAGGAAGTCAGGACAGGAACTCAAATAGGGTAGAAACCTGGACATAGAAACTGATGCAGAGACCAAGGAGGGATGCTACTTACTGGCTTACTCCATATAGCTTGCTCAGCCTGCTTTTTTTTTTTTAATAGAACTCAGGACCACCAGCCCAGGAATGGCACTACCCAGCATGGGCTGGGCCTTCTCCCATTACTAATTAAGAAATCACCCTATAGCTGGATCTTATGGAGGCATTTTCCCAACTGAGGTTGCCTCCTTTCAGATGATTTAACTTGTGTCAAGTTGACATAAAACTAGCCAGCTCAACAGGGAATGGTCCCACTCACAAAGGTCTGGTCTTCTCACTTCAGTTAGTCTAAGCATGATGATCCCCATAGGCATGTTCAGAGACCATCTCCTAGATAAATCTAGATCTCATCAATGACAGTTGAGATCAGCCATCCATCAAAGCCAGAGTGAACAAGAAAGGGTGACAAAGACTCTTCTGACTACTGTATACAAGAAACATTTTCTCCGAGCTCTTCCTATCACTGCTCCTCCATCTTGTTGTCTTTCTTTTTTGTGGTGTGTGTGTGTGTGTGTGTGTGTGTGTGTGTGTATACATCTGCATGTACATGCATGTGTGTACTCATTTATGTGCTAGTAGGGGCCAGAGGTTGACATCAGATATCTTTTTAAATCATTGTACACCTTAGTTTTTAAGACAAGCTCTTACCAACCCTCACTGATTGGACTAGACTCGCTGACCAATGAACTCCAGGAATTATCCTGTGTCTTCTTGCCCCCAGTACTCGGATTACAGACATGTGCCACCATTTCACACAAGCACAAGGACCTTAATTTGGATCTCCTGCATCCATGTAAAAGATAGGCATGATGGCACATGTCTGTAATCCCAGCAAAGGGGGCAAGGAGACACAAAATAATCCCTGGAGTTCATTGATCAGCCAGTCTAGTCAGATCATATCCCACTGGATTACAAGGAGTACAGATCATATCCCACTGGATTACAAGGAGTACTTACATTTTAAAGGCTGAATATTCACTTCAAATATATCTAGACATGCAGAAGAATTTGAAATTTGGACACTGGAAAGGGTGCGAGTTCATTTACATGAAAGAAAACATACACATCAGGAACTCAAGTAACGTATTTAAAAGTCATACTTACTGTAGCTTGAAGTAATTATCTACTAATTCGTAATTTGTTCTTTGAGAAAACGTTGTGAGCTGAAAAAGAAAATCAAAAAGTTTCTGTCGAGCAGAAAAGGTGGGAACGGGGCCTCGAGTTAGTATCATTTAAGCTTGACATCTAGATACACTAGAATAGGTTACAGTGTTTATCAATGCTGACCAACTTTCTCTAAGACACATATAGACATTTAAATGTTTGAGTAAGAGAAATAATATACTTGACATTTATTTATCTATTTATTTAGTGTGTGTGCGCATGTGCGTGTCTCTTTCTCTCTCTGTGTATGATGTGTGTAGAGGCATGCATGTGCCAAAGCATGCATCTAAAGGTCAGAGGACAACTTGAAGGAGTTGGTTCTCTCCTACTATGTGCGTCCTGGGGATCAAACTCATCCTCATGCTTGGTGACAAATGTCTTTATGGGCTCAGCCATTACTGGCCTTTTTTTTTTTCTTCCAAATTTTGCTCTTGTAAAACCCACAGGCTTTCAACACCAGAGTGGGACTGCGGAGACGGCCAGCCTCCTAGACTAAGCAGCTGCTGGCCTATCAGCCTCTCTAGCATGAGGACTGCCCTGTTGGACTAGCAGCCTGTGGGTTTCCTGGAGAGCTGCTGGTTTTAATTTCATGTCAGTGGGAACAGTGGTGGCAGCAGCAGAAACCAGGTAGACAGGCTCATCAGTGAGAGCAAAGGCAAGTAGGCTCAAGCCAAAGGTTTCTCCTCTGACTTGCTTCTGTTTGGGCTGAAGCCCAGATGCCATGCTCAATTCAGACTTTCCATTTCATCTAACCTACTCATGAAAATCTCTCACAGGCATACCCAGGAACTAACTCCAGATAATTCTTCACAGGTGTGCAGAGACAGGTGGACCCCTCGGGCTCACTAGTTTACTAGCTTAGCCTACCTGTCGAGTGACATTCTCTGTCTCTCAAAAGAAGAACAAGAAGCAGCTAATGTTTTTATGTTTATTCAAACTAAATAAAAAATACCGACTTACCATATTTTTGGTGGAGAAGCCCGAGGCAATCTCATAGGAGACTTCTTGTGTCCAGGTCAATATATTTGGGCCGTAGTGCTCTACAATAATATAGAGACCCATATTTTCTGGGTAGACTAATTGAGTCCAAAATGTCAGGTCTTCTCCTTTGTCCATAAAGTAAAAAAGATTAAAAATATTGTGTTGAAATGCCACATATGGGCAGTGTTCTTGGGTTTTGTAAACTACACTTTGTAGCTCCAGATATAAGGGGTATCCCTGTGGCTCCGGAATGTGCTGATCATTAATATGTAATAACTGAAGTTTAATAGATCTGTTGAATACAAGTGCTGTCTTTACTGTCGTGTTGGCCCATGCATGTAGCTTAATTGCATCTGTAATGTCAGCCTTCAAAAAGAACATTATGTTATTTTCCATTTTCACCAAAATATTCCCAAAACGATCTGGAAAAGAGAGAGAAGGAAATGTTTATATGTTATTTAGTTCTTAAATGTTTATTTGTGTGGGCATGTGCCTGCACATACATGCATGTGCTATAACACACAAATGGAGATCTGTGAGATTTGGTTTTCTCTTTCCCATTTGTGGGCTCCGGGGAATCAAACTCAGATGGTCAGGCTTGGTGTTAAGTACTTTTTACCTGCTGAGTCATCTCACTGGGCCAGATTTGTGTTATTTTAAGTAAGGATAAGTCATGTTTTTATTGAAGTATACTTTGAATAAAAAGAATTTCTTCTATTATGACTACATATCTTGAAAAAATTAGAGCAAACAAGCAGGAACCTTGGCACTTATTCAAGGAGCACATCTCTTCATAGTCACTATGTCTCTTTTATTTATCACACCACATACGCAGTGTTTTAAATAAAGAGCATGAATATGGCAAGGGCAGTACTATCAGAGAGGAGGATGTTACAGTCAGACTCATGTTTTCTTCTAATTCATATCCCAGAGCTTTCTTTGCCCCTCTAACTACATTGGGGAACAGAGCCTTTAAGGAAGTAATCCTAGTTAAATGAGGTCCTAAGCATAGGACACTAACCTAATGGGACTGGCATCCTTGAAAGAAGAGGAATACACCCTTCAGGGAGATCTCTCTCTCTCTCCCTCTACACAAACAGAGAGAGACACACACACACACAGTTTCCTGGGAAGACAGTGAGGAGGAGACTGTCTGTCGGCTCAATGGAATTCATTCCTGATAGTGCCTTGATTCTGGACTGGCAGAAATGTGAGGAAATTTATGTGTATTGTTTAAAGCAATCAGCCTGTAGCATTGTGTGGGTCCTCCTAGCAGAATAATGCATTCCGTATTGGACGAGAAACAACCGTCTTTCTCACCTTAACAGAGTGCTTGGCCTCAAATAGAACAAGACTTAGGTGACACTCAGAGACGACTGGTTGGAAACAGGCAGGTGGATGCATGGAGTCAGGGGTGCATGATGCTTAATGTATCTTACATTTGCAGAGTAAATCACTAATTCATAAATTACCATAAATAATATACTAATTACATTTGCATAATCAGAAATGTATACAGTGAATCAAAAGGTGGAAGGGAAGAAATGCATGTGGAGATATTTTTGGTAAATAAGTGGTGTAGGAGGGTTCTTCTGTATTTTGTGTTGCTTTCATTGGTTAATAAAGAAACTGCCTTGGCCTGTAGGATAGGATACAGCCCTTAGGTGGGCAGAGTAGACAGAACAGAGTTCAGGGAAGAAAGGAAGTGTGGCAGACGCTATGATGCTCCTACCCGAGATGGATGTAGGTTAGATTCATGCTGGTAAGCCATGACACGTGGTGATACACAGATTTCTAGATATGGGTTAAAGCAAGATGTGAGAGTTAGCCAAGAAAAGGCTAGATATAATGGGCCAGACAGTATTTAAATTAACATAATTTTCGTGTGGTTATTTCGAATTTAAGCTCCACCTCTTACTACAAATAAGCAGTTACAGGGTACAATTAAATCTGCATATAAATTGAATCTGCCTACAATTAAAAACCTTTCCAAACAAAACAATAGGTAGTGGGTAAGGGCTCCTACCACCAAACCTGATGACCTGAGTTTGGTCCTGAGAGTCACATGATGGAAGGAGAGACCCATATCCTTCCCCAATGAATAAAAAACAACCAGAAAAATAGGCTGTTTTAGGACAACCTTAAGTTCTCACCTCTACTTTGCTTGAGATATTTAACTTTTATTGTTTGTTAATGTCTATACCAGACCAACTGACTCATAAGTTTCTGAGCTG
Organism: Dicrostonyx torquatus; assembly: GCA_028555095.1. Classification (NCBI taxonomy): domain Eukaryota; kingdom Metazoa; phylum Chordata; class Mammalia; order Rodentia; family Cricetidae; genus Dicrostonyx; species Dicrostonyx torquatus. Next base: position 2,165,623 of record JAQHUG010000006.1, on the reverse strand, counting down.
TTCTTGTCTTGACCTCCCATCTTGCCATAGGAACACTGAAATTATAGACATGTGCTTCTGTTTCTGGCTTTGCGTTGGTTCTGGGGTTCTGAACTCAGGTCCTAATGCAAATGCCCTACTCAGTCGTCATTTATAGCATTTAGTGAAGACAAAGAAGGATAAGAATAAATTAGCTCATCACATTAAGAAGCAGACACAGGCCACCAAAATTATAGAGGAGTGGAAGTGACTGCTCATGACACAAGGTTGAAAGGATGGAACTAGATAAAGGAGAAACTTTGATAAGTACAACTGAGTTCTTTTCAAAGTGGGGGGGGGGAGCAAAAACAGAAAAAACCACAAATAGTAGCGATGTTTTGCAACAAGGGAAAGGATGGGCCTTAACGAAATTAAAGATGACAGACAACACATAACTGAGGCCCAGAAGAAATGTGCGTGCTCAGATGGGAGACCTGAGCCAGTTAGTCTAGACGGCAAGGTTTCTCAAACTGACTTGAGCAGGGAAGAGCGGAGAACAGCAGCGACAGGGCAAGGGAGTGGGAAAGTGGGGTGGCACTTGTGGCAATGGTGCTAAGTGACAGTGAGAAAGGAGAGACACACGACCATCTCATGCTGTTAATATAAACTTCATCGACATATATCTCACATAAGGTGTCCAATAGGATGCAGAGAAAATCTACAGAGTGGCTGCTAAGCACAGAGTAGGTCTAATTCTTATATTTAAGAACTACATGTAATAAAACGAGAGCCATACATTCCTCCTATCAGTGGTGACTATCAGGCACAGTATGAAAGTAGGGGTTTTCCCATTCTTGGGAGGAGTGTGGCTCCCTTTGTGACTTCCCGTGTTCCCGTGTTCCTCTGCTCTTTCTTGGAGCAGCCCAAGCTCTGCTCCCTCACCCCGCACACTCGCTGCAGCACATGAAGGCGGCTCCTGACCCGCCCTTCTGTTCCCGAGTTACAGTGATACTTAGAAACGTTGCCAGACGAATGCGATATGGCTTTGATTTTTACATTCAGTCCTTGACATGGTCGTCCCATCCCCCGTCCCCCATCCTGTCCTCCTCCCACCCCCGCTTGGTCCCATCTACAGGTGATGCTTTCCACTGTTTTCATTTCCTACATCTCTATTCGTTTGGTTTTCCAAAATCTTGCTTTCCTTGCTGGATTTCCAGGTTGGTTTTCTGGTCTTTTATTCACTTCCTTATTGCATTTGCTTTTTCAAATTCCCTTTAAGGTTACTGGTTTGAAAAACAAAACAACACAACAACAAAAACTAGATTCTTGAGTCCTTACCTGACATTTCAACTACTTGAGCATCCTTGATTCAGTTACTGAGGAGTTTAGAGAGAATGCCTAATACTGGCATGTTTTCCCCTTTTATTTCATCTAGGCCTCCAACCTATGGGATGGTGCTGCCCCACTCAGAGTAGGTATTTTCCCCTTAATCCTACCTGGAAATACTTAGGGGGCTTTCTTTACTAGTCTCCATGCTTTCTCTTTAGGCATTTCTTTTCTTTTCTTTTCTTTCTTTCTTTCTTTTTTTTCAAGGCAGGGTTTCTCTGTGGCTTTGGAGCTTGTCCTGGATCTTGCTCTGAAGACCAGGCTGGCCTCGAACTCACAGAGATCTGCCTGCCTCTGCCCCCCAAGTGCTGGGATTAAAGGCATGTGCCGCCATCACCCAGGTAATTCTGGGTATTTCTTCTTCTCCTCCTCCTCTTCTTCTGGCTTTGGTTTTCTCTTTAGGCATTTCTTAATCAACTTGACAACCATGACTGATCATCAAAGTCCACTGCTTGTCAATTTGGCATTCAACCTTAAACCAAAACAAACCACTATGGAGTGCCCCATCCCTGGCACTGCAATGATCGTGTCCACCTATTTTACAATCAAAACACCTTAAGTCCATCTCTAAGGTTCATCACAGTCTTAACAGTCTAAACAGTGTTTAAACTCCCAAGTTTGAAATTTCTTCTGAGATTCAAGGCAAACTTTTAGCTGTAAATATGATCAAATTAAATACTTTAGAAGCACAGTAACACAGAATAAACACTCTTATTCCAAGACAGAAAGATGAGGAAAGAAAAATGGGAAAGCTGTCAAGACAAATGTTGAACCCTACAGAAATATTCTTTGTATTCAAGGCACATTGTGGTGGTGGGGTGTGGGCCCCAAGAGCCTAGAGCAGCTACACTGGGATGGCCTTGAAGTCTTCAACCTGAACAGCCTCTCTCTTGAGCTGGCTCCAGGGTCATTCTTGGCAGATAGTCTACATTCCTGAAAGCTGCTACACCTTGACTTCTCCAACCAGGGACTGTCAGAGACTGTCTCAGGGACTGCCTGTGGGAATGACAAGGATGTCACACTGCCTGGCCTCATAGGCTTTCTTTTGGAATTTGGATGGAAGCCTCCACCACTAATGTGGGACTCCCCTCTGTATGTTGTAAATAACACTGGTTAATAAAGAAACTGTCTTAGGCCTGTGATAGGGTAGAGTAGAGCTAGGTGGCTGGGGTCGGGGGAACTAAACTGAATGCTGGAAGAAAGGAGGCAGAGTAAGGAAGAAGCCATGTAACCCCACTGGAGACAGACACCGGAACTTTCCCCAGTAAGCCACAGCCCCGTGGCAATACACAGATTAATGGAGATGGGTTAACTTAAGATCTGAGTTAGCTAGAAATACAAATAAGCTATTGGCCAAACAGTATTGTAAATAATATGATTTCTGTGTGATTATTTCGGTTCTGGGCGGCCAGGACAAACAAGCAGCTTCCTACAACACATCACCCCATTAGCTCCTGTAGTTTGCATGTCTACAAAACTGTCATCAAGGTCTGCTGCCAATTTCAGGGGTGGCCAGACTCCCTTAGACCACAGCCACACTGGCCTCTGAGTACCTATGTGACTGAGCATAGTGAAAAGAATCTTGGGGAACAGCTTCTGAGGTCTTCTGTGCCAGCAGGGTACCCTGGAGGCTCCTTTCAAAGGGGAGAGACTCTCAAATGCTTGTATTCTTTGATACCTTTGAGTATGCACTGGGTGAGTCCTACCCAGTTCCCAAGGTAACTTTTCCTATCGTCCCAAAGACAAAATACATGGCTTTTAGTTAATAGTGACAATTTCTTCAGAAAGCAGGCCTTCCTCAGCCTCAAATTTTCACAGACCTTTCTGTGAAAATATCAAAGGTTTCCATTCTTTTTGCTCTTGGTTCCCAAGAACTTTACTAAAGCAGCCAGTAAAACCTGTAATGCAGGCTGCCTTGACATTCCCTTCACAAGGTTAATTTGATTTTTACTTTAAATCTCAGTCTCTGGATATGGGTAGGCTCTGGACACAAGCAGAATGTAGCCAAGTTCTTTGCCAGGCTGTGACATGGATGTCTTCTTCTCAGATTCCCAGGGGGGCCTTAACCCAATCATTCTTACCCACATCTCTAATGACAGTTTGATCTTCTGAGCTCTCATCGGAACTGGCCCGTTGAGCTTGGTGTACAGAGCTGCTCTTCCAGCACTTGTGGCATGGGCAGCTCACAACTGCCTGTATTTCCAGCTCCAGATGACCCTTCTCTGGCATCCCAGGCACCTGTACTCATGTGCTCGTGCCCCTGCCACACACACTCACATATATACATAATTAAAACAAAAGTACATTTTAAGCCTTGCATGTAACATTCCAGAACTGCTCTAGCCTGCACCTCCATACTTTTCCAGATTACTACAGTTGAGTCTCAGAGGTTTAAGAACTACACCTTCCTAAGCCTGGATGGAATGGGGAGGGCCTTGGACTTCCCACAAGGCAGGGTACCCTGCCCTCTCTTAGGACTGGAGGGGGAGGGGAGAAGGTGAGTGGGGGAGCAGGAGGGAAATGGAAGGAAGTGGACATTTTGAATGGTATTATTTATAAAGCAATTAAAAAAAAACCTTTGTCTTAGGCACTGAAAAAAACAAAACAAAACAAAACTACAGTCAAATCTGGCCAAAACAGTGACTGTATATGACTGATACCATTTTTGTTCTGTTTGGTTTGGTTGATCATGTTCCCATTGATAGAAACAGTTTAGAAGAAGGAATGATTCGTTTGACTTATGGGTTGAGAGTTGAGTCTCAAGTGAGCTGACTGTCTTACTTTGGGCCCAAATAGATGCTCACTACAATGCCAGCAGGAGCCCATGGAAGGGGAGGCTGCTCATTTCACGGTGGGCAGGAAGCAGGGAAGTGCCTAAGCTGGCCGGGTCTCTCCTCTTATCTCTCTTATTTCATTCAGGACTCCAGCCAATGGGATTTTGTGATGACACTCAGGGTAGGTTCCCCAACCTCCTTCAGTTAGGCATCCCTGGAAATGCTCTCACAGACATACCAAGAGGTGCATTTTACAAATCTCCTTAGGCACCTTTCAATATAAATATCTTGGACATTTGAGATTTGGAATGACTGCTGCTCATCCCCATAAATGTGTCGGGAAGGCAGCTGGAGATAGGAGCAGTGAGATCAGGCTGGGGATGCTGGCTGCAGGGCAAACCACAAGGATCAACAGTTCAGAAGTCAGCAAAACATGCTCTGGGATACTTGGCTTGCTGTTCTGAAGTTATGATGTTGAGGGGTAGGAAGAAGGAAGAGAAGGGGTGCACATGGGGAAAAGAGATTCTCTAGAAGCCAAGTTAAAAAGCAATTTTAAGTAAAGGCCCAAAGATCATGCTAAATTGTTTCAAATGCCACTAGTGGACCACTCAGGGTGCCCAAAAACTGAACTCCGAGTTAAAAGGCTGACAGGGCCAGGCAGTGGTGGCCCACGCCTTAAATCCCAGCACTCAGGAGGCAGAGGCAGGAGGATCTCTGTGAGTTCGAGACCAGCCTGGTCTACAAGAGCTAGTTCCAGCGCAGGCTCCAAAGCCACAGAGAAACCCTGTCTCGAAAAACAAAAAAACAAAAACAAAAACAAACAAAAAAAAAGAAGGCTGACAGGTTGAAAGTCTGCTAAGTTTTGATTTGGAGGGAAATAGTGGAGAGGGACAAAGAGTGATGCTATACAACACTTTCTTGCAATATATGGGGAAGAAAACTGAAATGCTGTGAGTTGAAGGGTAACATGGGGTCAAGAAAGGGTGATTGCAAATTATGACATATAAATCCATTTCTCCAGATGTCTGGAAAGTTGAGGCTTGACTATTTTGAGTGGTTTGTTTGTGGATTAGAATATAGATCTATATAAACCTACATTGGGATTTGGGGATTTAGCTCACTGGTAGTGTGTAAGAAAGGTCAAAGGACAACCTTCAGGTGTCAGAGCTGCTCTGAGGCAGGGTCTTCCCACCATTTGTAAACTAAGCTAGCTGGCCATCAATCTCTTGCTCCAAACCTTCCATTTCCCATGGGTGTGCTGGGATTATAAATACTGTTACTGTACCCAGTCCTGGGGATCCAAACTTGGGTCACTGGGCTTGAACAGCAAGAGTTTTTATACACGGAGTCATCTCCTTGCTTTGGTTGTGCCCTTTTCAAAGGTGGCCACATGAGAACAAGGTGCACATGAAGAACGCAGTACAGTAACAGGAGGAGAGATGGGACTGATGTGTCCATGAGATGGGTTACTGTGGAACAAAGGTCTTGTACCCTGTAAAGATTTGTCACTTGTAATGGTTTAATAAAACACTGATTGGCCAGTAGCTAGGCAGGAATTATAGGCGGGGCAACCAGAATAGGAGAATTCTGGGAGGAGGAAAGTCTCAGTCTAATATCATCACCCAGACACAGAGGAAGCAGATGAGAATGTCTTGCTGATGAAAGGTACCAAGCCATGTGGCTAACACAGACAAGAATTATGGATTAATTTAAGATATAAGAGTTAGGTAAAAATATGCCTAAGTTATTGGCCAAACAGTGTTGTGACTAATACAGTTTCTGTGTTATTATTCAGGTCTGGGCAGCCTGGAAACGAACAGTTTCTGCCTACGAAGGGGAAAGGTAAAAACGAAACGAAGCAAATACAGGAATCAAGAGAAAACACCATTCACTCCCCAGATTCCAGGTTACAGAGGAGCATGTTCTACTGGCAACTTGACTTCTGGTTCCTAGCTGGCTTGTAGGAGTGTGGCATGGAGATACAGATCAAGGAACTTACTTAGCTGTGTGAGCCTTAGGAACATTAAACAATGTAACACTTCCAGAAGCAGATGGATCTCTGAGAGTTGGAGGTCAGCCTTGTCCAGGACAGACAGGGTTGTTACACAGAGGAGTCCTGCCTCAAAAGAACAAAACAAAAGACAGCACAGCACCTCCTACCCTGACAAATAAATAAACTGCTCCCTTAGCATCTGCCAACCTAATGAAATGAAACTTTTGAGTCCGTCATTCTGCCACATGGAATCACAGTTTAACACTGGTCAAGTTTAAAACTGATTAAGCTTTAGGTGGCTAAATATATACCCATAGCCATCAAAAGCACCACATATTGGAACATTTACACTCTATCACCAATACAACGAAACCCAGAATACTTTGGCAGGGTTGAGAACTCCTTACCTACGGCAACGTTGTGGATTTTGCTGCCAGCTGATAACTTTGACAGATTGGTCTCTCCTGACTCTGCTGTTATAATTCCACTAATGGTAAAGTTTTTGTAGTAATAGTACACGCTATGGGCATCCCACAGGATCAAATCTAGCAGGGCCGAGTGAAGGAAATGTGCGGCCAATGTTCTGTCCACGGGCAACTCTAGCTTCATTTCCTGGAGTATCCACTTCGGTGCATCCTCGTTGTACAGCAGCAAATAAACGTTTTTGGTGGTGGTGCAGGGGGAGCAGTGGGATATTAGCATGGCAATCTCCAGAGGGTGCCAGGTGTAAGTCACACATTCGATCTCTACTTTGTCGTTCTTGTCAAACCTTAGCGTGGCTTTCAGTTCTGAAATATCTGCTATTTTTACAAATCTAAATCCAGCAAATCCAAGACAAAGTTCACTTTTTGACCATACTGCCATTATGCTTCTTCTTCTTCCATCCTAGAAAAAAAAAAAAAAAGGAAAAATTTTCAGGTACAGAGAGTGGTCTGGCAATTTCTGTCTTCTATCTTTTCCTACTCTTGACAGTGAAGAGCAGAGAGTGGGAGGGCAGCCAGCTCCACAGTGGCACAGAATCCTGGGTTCCTGAGACTCTGGGTTTCATCCCCAGCACCAAAGGTGATTAAATGAAAAGGATGTAGTTACCAAGCTATTTCCAAGCATATTTCAGAATAAAATTTTAGGAACTGACGTCCATTAGATAAAAACATGTCATACTAGATATCATGAAAAGAAGTAGTTACATTAATTTTTCCTCATATTTATAGCAATAGAAAGAATCAATAATATTTTCCTTTACACTTTTAAAAATATCAGCCTTTCCTAGCTTACTTATTTATCACTCTTGCCATGGTAGTGTACACCTGTAGTCCCAGAAGTTGAGAGCTTGAGGGAGGCTAATTTTTAGTTTGATGCCAGTTTGTAATTTGTTTCAATTACAAACAAACAAACAAACCCAAATATCCCATGAAACAAGAAAAAAAACAGTAAAAATCTTTGTTTTAATTTTTATCATTTTACACTGTCATCTATATGTTTCTATGATACTAGACTATTCAAAGTGTAATATTAACAATGTATTATGAAATTTGTTGCATATTTAGAAGTAAAATATGAGACCATACAAAGGATTGGAGTATAAATACAAAGACACAGTCACAAGGTCCTACAGTGTTGTGACATAGTATATTATTTTTATTGATTTTTATTGAGATCTACATAGTGTATTATTTAAAAGTAAACCCTGATAACTTAAAGATTATTATAAATCTCAGTTTTACCACTAAAAATAGTTCCTATTTTAAAAAAATCTATATGCGACAACACAAAAATACTAAAAATTTTTACAATCCATTTAGAATGAGGTAAGAATGGAGAAACAAAGGACCAAAGAACCAGTGGGATAGAAAGAAAATAAATGTTGCTGTTGGGAGGTGGCTCAGTGGTAGAATGATTGACAACAATGCATGAGGGCCCAGATTCAATGCCTGGTAGAGGGGAAAAGAAGCCAAAACAGTGGTCTTTTCCTCCCAAAGGTTTGGGGTGTGTGTGTGTGTGTGTGTGTGTGTGTGTGTGTGTGTGTGTGTGTGTATGCCCACAGGTATTCAGGTGCCCAGGGAGGCCAAACAAATACCTTGGATCTCTCAGTACTGAGCTCTAGGTCTTTGAGAGCTGCCTGTCATAGGTGCTGGGATCTGAACTCTGATCCTCATGATTGGGCAGCAGGCACTCCTCACCACTGAGAAACCTCTCCAGCCTCACAATCAGTAGTCTTAATCCAGCTATAGCAATAGTTAACACTACGGCTAAACAGATTCTACTCAAAGGCAGAGATTATCACCATGGATTAAAAAACAACAACAACAACACAAAAACTTTTAAGTCTATAAGAAACTGTCCTTAAATACAAAGATACAGAAAAAGTGATGGTTAAAGAGAAGAAAGACACGAACAAGAAATACATAAGATCTAGGGACTGGAAGTGAGGTCCTGGGTTCTAACTCCAGCACTATGAAAGGAAACACAAGATGTCTAGATATACGATTAAAATGAAATTCACTTTACACCCACTAAGTTGAAATGCTGGAAGATGGGATATGCCAGAGTTGGGTTAAGGCAGAACCACTATGAAAAAAAAAACTACTATAGATATTTTGTAATTACTACAGCTTTTAAAATCAATATTCATACTGATATATAAAAGAAGAAAGACCCTACTATGGCATCCCTTCCGAGATCTCAGCTACTTCTTTAATATGGAAACAGAGATGTTTGATTTGAGAATTTCTTCTTTTCTGATAGAGAAATGTGTCTTCCCAATTCCTGTGATCAAAAACTAACCAAGGCAGCCCCAAGGGAGAAGGGTTTGGATTGATTTGGTTGCAGTCAATCACTGTAGGGAGGTCAAGGCAGGAGCTGGAAGCAGCGTTGCAGAGAGAGAATGAAGCATGTGAACTTGTGTTCTCCACACTGGCGCCCTTTCTCACTGGTGCCCCTTTCTCCACACATAACACAGTTCAGGACCAAAACGTAGGAAGTGGCCCTGGCTACTTCTAGGCTGGGCCTTCACCATCAATTAACAATAGAGATGATCCACAAAGGCCAACTTGGTAATTACTCACTAGATTTCCCTCTTCAGGTCTCACATGTAAGTAACCCACATAAATACTGTGAATTCAAACGCCTAAGCGACCGTGAGTTGGCTGCTGTGTAGGAACTCCAGAGGGAAACACTTTAAAGAAACGGTTCTTTTATTTTTGAGATTTTAATATAATTACATCATTTTTCCCTTTCCTTTTATTCCTCCAAAATCTTCTATATCCCCTTCTTGCTCTCTTTCAAATTCATGACCTCTTTTCCATGTGTATGTGTGTATATTCTTAAGTATTACCTGCATTTTAAAGATATTCTAGGGCTTAGAACATTTAATTTTTAGATTTACTTATCATTTCATGTATATGAGTGTTTTACATAGATATATGTCTGTACATCCATGTGCATTTCTGATGCCTAAGGAGGTCAAAAGAGGCTATTGGATCCCTTTGGGCTGGAGTTAGAGATGTTTCTGAGCTACCATGTGGGTGCTGGGACTCAAAGTCAGGTCCTCTGGGAGAGCAGTCAGCGCTCTTTACTGCTAAGCCAATCTCCGGTCCCTCCACTTTCTGTAATGAAAGCTGACCGAGGTTTGGATGTGTTAGGATTTCTTTGGAGGTCATTGTTTTATGCAAAAAGAGTTTGTTCCATATCTCCCCCCCCCCTTTACTCTATCCTAAGGCTTTGCCTCCCGGTATCTGAACTTTGACAGTCAGAGGTCAGCCCTGAGGACAGCTCACATGTTGAAGTTTGCATCTTCCTCTGGGCCAGTCCTTTGGGACAGATTTTTTCCTCCCACAATTTCTCTTACTGTGGGGAAGTTGTGGGGAGGTGAGGATTGGGAATAGGTGGTGGGGATGGGAGTGATGGTGTATCCTTTGATTCTTGTCCTCTTTGAAAGAATGAATTCATTCAAGACACAGGCTAAGTGGAGGCTCATTTCCCAAAGAATCAGTGGGGTTGGGAAAGCTGAGCAGACCACCCCAAGGAAAGAGTGGGGTGAACTTCCCCGTGGTGGGGAGCAGCTTGGTGGGTCCTATGTTGTGGATCTATGAAACACTTTATGAAGTGTTTGTGAAATGGGTGTTAGAGCAGCCACACTCATTACCACCTAAGCTGAGAATGTTGTAAGAAAGCCACGCCCCATCTTTGCTACCAGGAATAATAGCCCAGCCCTACTGTACAGGATTCACGGCAACTGGAACTGTAGCCACACATCATTCAGACCATCCTTCCTGGTCGGCTTGGTTATTTCATACATTTTAATGTTCAACATATGTGCTTGCTTTTGCCATGTTTCTTTAGGAGCCCAACGATGTAGTTAAAAGAACATTTACATTTTTGTGCAACATTTATGTTTTGTAGTGAGAATGCTTTGGTATCTATCCTCCATACTATTGTGGCAGTTTGGTTACCTTTTGAAAGCACACAGGGTCTTGGGGGAACATATATAGGGGAGCTCTGTTCTCACAGTGTGACTGCATTGCTCTTCATGATAGCATACAAGATTAATTTTTTTCTTTGTCACTGGGGTTACATCTTTATTGCTAAGAGACCTCAGAAAACTTGAATTTCAGAGACGTAGTTGTTTACATCTTTAAATAACTGTCTTTAGCCAAATATGAGCTTGAACGTGCTGAATCTTGTATGGTCTTAGAAGGTAAGTGGGGTTATTGGCTGGGAGAGACAATAACCATGCAAAAAGATGCTTTGTAGAGCCCCTGATATAGTACTGAATAAACATAGTAATATATCTAAATATCTATAGATGATACACATACTAACATTTATCATCTTTCACTAACCTTAAATAAATACCTGATCTTACAAAAGTTTCTTCTTATAACGCCAAGGACACCGGTTTCAGGAACACCATTACTCCTTCCCAGTTTTTTAAATGATCTCAAAGTTTTCTGGTAAAGAAAGCCATTTATTATAAAGAAAAGGTTATCTTTGAATAAGGTAGCACCACTGACGCTGTGCCTTTCAGTATCACTCAGGATACCTGGGGGGACTCTTATCCTGGTCCAAGTAATAAAGGAATCATTTGTTTCAAAGGTTTCCTGCTCAGTGATCAGGAGAGCAAATGAAGGAATGCAAGCACCCGTGGTAATCAGCAGTGGACTACCAGCAGGCACAGTGAGTGGTAACTGTGTTAGGTCTGAGGGGATGAGCAGCAATGGATATGTCAGGATGAAGACGATATTGGAAATGAAGCAATCTTGGAAAGCCACTTTGTTTCCTCTTATCTCTTTCATTAAATCATCTGAGGACATTGGCAGATTAATGGTCCAGGTTCTAAGGAAAGAAAAATGAAAAAGAAAAGAAAAAAAGAGGAGAAAAATTATCTTTCCTTTCTCTGATTCATCTTGCACAGTTTATACATTTAAAAAAAATTCTAAGCTTTTATCAACATAGGCTGCCATGGCTCCAATTTTTATTTTTCACTCTGAGACAGGAAAATACTCTTGGCTTTGGATGTTCTTTTTTCTGCAGTATGTCTCACTAACCCCAAGTAAACAGTCCTATCCCCCTCTTTCTTAACATACAGTTTTACACATCACCTATTGCTTTCTTGTATAACAGATGAAGACAAATCCCTTAGATACACCTTTCCTTCTTACCTCTGAAGTTAACTCTACCACACTTGTTAATTTCATCAATGAGTCCTTCTATGGTTACTACTATATAAAGCAGACAATAATAACAGGTGTTATGCAATGGGTACAGAGAAATAGGAAATGTTATGTTCTGCCAAGGGAGATTTGAAAGGGTAGTGACTTTACAACTGCGTAGTTTAAGTCATCTGAAGGTGTAAGTCACAAAACAATCCCACACCAGTTTGGAATTACGATTAATAAAAGGGTTATTTATTTAAAGGGAAAAACTTACAGATCACCGTCCTAGACAACAGCTCTCTGCGCAACCAGGAAAGGAGTCTAGTAGCCATAAGAGGAGCCGGAAGCAAAAGGGATGAGAGCAGGGCTCCTGCTGCTTTTTAAAGTGAAAGAGACCATGCCCAAGTGGGCTGGTATCTTAAAGGCTATTGGCTGAAGGAGCAGAAGGAGCTCCTGCAGCACTTCCCCCTTTTGTTTAAGTAAGAGATTTTCTTTTTTTTTTTTTTGAGACAGGGTTTCTCTGTGGCTTTGGAGCCTGTGCTGGAATTAGCTCTTGTAGACCAGGCTGGTCTCGAACTCACAGAGATCCACCTGCCTCTGCCTCCCGAGTGCTGGGATTAAAGGCGTGTGCCACCACCACCCAGCAAGTAAGAGATTTTCAAACCCGATGCAAAACAATATACACTAGGAACAGATGTCAATATAAGATTAGAATTACAATCAGCATAAACAATATTAAGCAAGGAACATATGCTAAATGTTTTAGTAAACATTCTATCCTTGGAGTCTAAGTCTTGTATTGGAAATGGCTTGGCTAGATCATAAGAGGACAGTAACTACAATTATCTAATCTTCAACCTTATCAAAGGCCTGAGAAGGGAGATAATATTACTTGAGCAGGCAGGAAGTACAATCAAATAGCTTCCAAAGCTAGCAATATATGACAGAGACAACTGGCTACTTGGGCAATCACCCAAAGTCTCATATGCAATGTTGAAGCAACCAACTTTGGCTAAAGCCTAGAATAACTGACAGACCATTTTCAAAGGCAAGAAATTTTTCAAAACTGGCTTACCCTGTCTTGGCAATATTTTTCAGTCCTGTTCATCCATTTCTGGATACTATATCTTGTCAGTGGTTGAGGCATGTGCATTTCTTTGCCCAAAGGCCAGTTTTTGCCAAAAGAAAACAGGCTCCAAGTGGAGTGTCTTTGGTGCTCAAAATTCTCTCAGAAATAGATTGGTGCTACCAGGAGCAATCATGCCTCATGTCAACAAAACCTAAGTTATTTAAATGCCATGTTCCATAGATCCTTGAAGTGGTTGAAGATTATCTATCTATACAGAATATCATCTCTATGTATCTAAAGAACCTGATTAGTCTAACTATAAATATGACAAACATAGATGACTATTGATCTCTAATTATTATTATTTTTTTTGGTTTTTCGAGACAGGGTTTCTCTGTGGCTTTGGAGCCTGTCCTGGAACTAGCTCTTGTAGACCAGGCTGGTCTCAAACTTACAGAGATCCACCTGCCTCTGCCTCCCAAGTGCTGGGATTAAAGGCGTGCACCACCACCACCTGGCCGATCTGTAATTCTTAATACCTATCTAACTTAAAGACTAAGACAATAAACAACTGTGCAATAAATGAGGACAATGACCTCCAAATATAGACAATGTATAAGTATCTTGATCAGAGGTAGAAATGTACACTGCAATATGATAAATATACATATATCAATACACAAAAAATGTTTAAACAGAGGTAGAAGCATGCATGCATACAATATTCAATATACTTTAACTTTGTATCAACATACAAGAATCTATACCAATGTAATTGTCTGTAAACAATAACTCACAAATACCAATCTATTATCCCATCATTCAATTTCCCCCTTTTTTTTTCCAAAAAGATCCCTGAGCTTATAAAACTCCTCCCCCAACCCTCAACCATATACTAATTATAATCAACCCCTAAATGGTGTTCCTAAACCCGAGGACTAACTTTACTGGGAGAGGGGTGTCATCTTCTAGAATTACTTCCAGCTGTCATGCGGGTGATGTTCTTTCTAGGGGATCCTGTGAAAGTAAAATGATGGTTAAATTTCAAGATTAATGTCTGATAAGATTGCAAATAGTCTCTTAATATTTGTGGAGGTCTGGGCAGAACACTGTAAAAGATGTGAACCATTTCAGCTAACCAAGTTGGAACTGTCTTGTGTAGCTTGTTCCCAAATCAGGTCTTGTAGTAGCGCTATCAGAATCATGGCATCATATCAACCAGGTGGAGTAGTTGTTATGGGGCCCCATCTTCTTCCTGGAAACTTCAAAGATTACTGCAGGAAAATTCATTGTTCATTGTGGAAAACTTAGACATTATTTATGTATACATTTACAGACATATATATTCAATGAAAGGTATGATGAAGGCAAAAATAGATATGAAGAAAAGCAAAGATGTTTTCTAAATTCTTTTTTCTTTCTGTCCCACATCAAACGGCTCTGGGATTTTTCTTTTAACAAGACACTTGGATTTAAAGAAGGACAGAGCCATTGTCCAACTCTAAAACCAGCTCATATATTCATAAACATATACATACATATACATATATATAAATGTATACATTGTATCATTTGTACTTATGAACCATATTTGATTTTCTTGATGATTCTTATGGGATAGTTATTTTTCTACCTGTCATCATTCAAACATCGGGGGTTTCTTGAATTTTTGAAGATGAGTATTTTCCTGCAAAGACTAGAACCTGACCCTGCCCCGTAGTAAGAGGTGCAGGCTGTGTTCCCAGCACCTGGCTCCCGGCTGCATGGCTAGCTTACACCCAAAATAACCACATGGAAATTATATTAATTAAATTGCTGCTTCGTCCATTAGTTTTAACCTCTTATAAATGTTAGTTTAACCCATATCTAGTAATCTGTGTATCACCATGTGGTTGTGGCTTACCGGGAAGATTCTAATCAAAGTCCATTTTGGGCTGGAGAAACATGGCATCTGCTCCAGTGCCTTCTCTCTCACAGCCTTCTGTTCCATTTACTCCACCCACCTAAGGGCTGCCCTATCAAAGGCCAAGGCAGTTTCTTTATTCAACCAATGAAAGCAACAGAAATACAGAAGGACCCTCCTACACCACTGCCCCCATCCTATATGCTTTTATTACCACCTGTATGGCTATCAACATTGTGGAGGAGCTGTCATTTCTCTGTTTCAATAGGTTTCTCCTTTTCAAAGCAAATCTTTATTAATTTTCATGGTATCTAAAATTTTTCATCTCCTGTGGAAACAAGAGCAAAACCCCTTCCCAACATAGTACATCTCCTGGTTTCCATTGTGAGGTCAACACATCCCTGAAATATATTGGTTGATTCAATTCAGAAGTTTTTTCCATTACCCAATGCCTCTCTTCTGCTGTTGTTCCTTTCTCATTAGCATTAAGAAAATTCAATGTTAATAAAACATTATGCAGTGTATTTCTGGGGGTATTTTCCATCCCTTTCTGTTTGTTCAGCATATCCTTTATAGTACGATTTGATCTTACTATAACTGTTTGACCTGTAGGATTGTGTGGTATACCTGCATAATATTATAATAAGCAAAAAAAATTCATTTTCCTAGAAACATAAGCTGGACCATTATCTGTCTTTATTTGTGCAGGTATACCCATGATGGCCATAACTTCCAATAAATATGTGATTACCGAATCAGCCTTCTCTGAGCTCAGGACAGTTGCCCATTGAAAACCGGAATACGTGTTGATGGTGTGGTATACATATTTTAATTTACCAAATTCCGTAAAGTAGAACACATCCATCTGCCAGATTTCATTCCTTTGAGTACCCTTTGGGTTACTTCCTGCAGGCAATGGTGTTTCATTATAGAAAGAGCAAGTAGGGCATCTCTTTATAATCTCCTTAGCTTGTTGCCATGTAATAATAGAAAACTTTTTCTTTAAACCTTTGCTATTGACGTGATTTTTTTTAAATAAAATTCTGAGGCCTACAACATGCTTCCAATCAATAGTTGATCAATTTCTGCATTACCTGGCAGACCCGTATGGGATCAGATGTGTGTTATGTACATAGGACAAAGCCTATTCCTGATTATGTCTTGCACCTGGATAAACAATGAAGTCAATTCTGTATCATCTTGTATAAATTCAGCAGTTTCAATGTTGAAGATAACTCTTTCTGTATATTGTGAATCAATAACTATATCAAGAGGTTCTTTAAAATCCTTCAGCACCATAAGAATGGCATATAATTCTGCCTTCTGGACAGAATTATAAGGGCTTTGTTCAACCTTACTTAATTCTTCTGATTTGTAACCTACCTTCCCTGATTTATTTGCATCAATATAGAATGTACAGGCTCCAGTTATTGGTGCATCACGTACAATTCAAGGAAGAATCCAAGAAGTTCTCTTTATGAGGTTAAGTCTATCACTTTTGGGATAGTTGTTATTAATTTCTCCCCCAAAATTAGCACAAGCTCTAGGCAAGTTCAGTGTCTTCCCATAACTTTTTTTGTTTCATCAGTAGTAAAAGGCACTATAATTTCTGCTGGGTCTATACCTGCTAGTTGACGAAGTTTCAGTTACCTTTTATAATTAATTCAGAGACTTTTTCCACATAAATTTTTAATTTTTTACTTGGTTTATGTGGTCTAAAGATCCATTTTAAAATAATATCTTCCCTCTGCATTAAAATTCCTATAGGAGAAATTCTGGAAGGCAATATGACTAGGATAAAACTAAGATTTGGATTCATCTTATCCACATGTTCCTCCTGTAATTTTTCCTCAGCCATTGTCAGTTCCTTTTCTGCTTCAGCTGTTAATTTTCTGGGACTATTCAAATCTTTAGCACCATCTAAGGTTTTGTTTAAATGAATTATTAAATCAGGTGCTATCCCAACAGCTACTCATAGACTGGAAATGTCTCCTAACAATCTTTGATAGTCATTAAGAGTCCATTGCTGGTCTCTCCTAATTTGGGCCTTCTGTGCTCTAATTTTCTGCAAACCTATTCTATAATCTAGGTAATTAGCAGAATTTCCTCTTTGAATCTTTTCAGGAGCAATTTGTAATCCCCATTTAGGCAAGACATTTTTTTACTTCTTCAAACATCCTTTCTAACGTATCTGTATTTGAATCAGATAACAAAATGTCATCCATGTAATGGTAAATTATAGACTTAGGAAATTGCTTATAAATTATTTCCAATGGCTGAGTTACAAAATATTGGCACAATTTGGAACTATTGAGCATCCCCTGTGAGCATCTCAGTAGGCTGAGAATTTTTATAAGTAGGTACTGTGAAGGCAAATTTTTCTCTATCCTTTTCTTGTAAAGGTATAGTGAAAAAGCAATCTTTCAAATCAATAACTATAATAGGCTATCCTTTTGGCAAGAGAGAAGGCAACGAAATTCAAGATTGTAGAAGGCCCATAGGTTGAATTACCTTGTTGACAGCTCTTAGGTCTGTCACCATTCTCCATTGACCAGATTTCTTTTTTACAACAAACACAGGAGAATTCCAAGGGCTGGTTGATTCTTCAATACGGTGAGCATCTAGTTGCTTCATACCGGTTGTTCCAAAGCCTGTAATTTATCTTCAGCTAGAGGCCACTGCTTGATCCATATTGGCTTCTCAGTTAACCATTTTAAAGGTAGGGCTGTTGGTACCTCTAAAGGTTTGCTAGTTGCTGTATGTTCTTGTACATTCTGAATGGCTGGTGACCTTTTTCCATAATACCTTATTATATCCTTCTCAGAATTATGAGTTCCTGGGACTGCAGGAATGTTAATCTGGGTATTCCATTGCTATATCAGGTCACAGCCCCATAAATTTATTACAATATTGGCTATATATGGCCTTAGTTTTCCTATTTCCCTTCAGGCCCTATGCTTTCAACCCATCTCATGCTATGTTTTACACGAGATAGGGTTCCAATTCCCAGGAACTGAACATGTACCTCTTGAAGGGGCCTATTTGGATGCCAAGATTCTGGAGTAATGATACTTAATCCCCACCAGTGTTTAATAAGCCTTCAATAAAAATGCCATTTATACAGACTCGTGGAGTTGGTCTTTGATCGTTAATAGAAGTCTGCCAAAATATACGTTTACTCTGTCCTACTGGATTTTTTGACTCAACTTCCACATTTAACTCATCATATAGATCAGTATTGCTTTTTACAGGAGGCATTGAATTTTTAAATTTTCTTGGTGAGACATGTTCTCTACTGTAACTGGGAATGACTGGGCCACTTTTGGCTTGAGGGCCTGTGAGAGGCCCCTCCAGGGGTTTCCCGATGATATTGGGTTGCCTTGTCTGTCTGTTGTTGACCTGCATTCATTGGTCCAATGTCGGCCTTTACCACATCTCCTACATACACCTGAAGGCCGAGGTCTCCTATTTTTGTCATTCCCGGAGATGATATTATTCCTAGAAATTCCTTGCCTGCAATCCCTTTTCAGATGTCCTAATTTACCACAATTAAAACACTTGGCAGTTTGATGTCTCCTCATTGCTTTGGAAATTGCTTCTCCTACCCAAGATTCATCATTATAGCCAAACATCTCAACATTCATCGTATGCTGAATCCCTTCTTCCATAGGTGCTGATTTAGACCTTAAAGGCCCAATTATCTTTTTATATTCTAAGTTTGCAGTTTTGAAAGCCAGAGATAAAAGAATTATTCATCTAGCTTCTGGGTCAGTAACTCCTATTTGCAGAGCCTTAATTAATCTTTGCAAAAAGTCAGTAAAGGTTTCTCTCTGTCCCTGCCTAACCCTGTTATATGATTCGATCCTTTTCCCTGTATCTTGTATCCGATCCCAAGCATTCAAGGCTGCTTTGTGGCATAGGGACAATACTTCTTCGTCATAAAGAGCTTGGATCTGTTGATCAGCAAATGCTTCTATGCCAAGAATGTATCTTGGGAAACCTCCACACCTTTTGCTCTTCTTTGCTGTTCTATATGTTTGGATTCTTCTCTGAAATTAATTCCAACCATCAAGGAAGGTCCATCATCCAATTCTGCAGACACTAACTGAGAGAAATCATTGGGGGTAGCTCTGACATTAGAAGCCCAAGTCCTTATCATTTCCTTAACAAATGCAGAGTGTAAGCCATAATTAGTGACAGCTTGCTTAATTTCTTTTAGATCATTCATTCCTATTGGCGTCCATGTACTTTCTTTGGCTCCCTTTGATCCTTTAGAAGCTGACACTTTGTCAGAGTAAATTATAGGGTATGATGCTAAAACCCTGGGTAAACCAGTTCTGACAGCCGGTGGTGACATTGTATCCTGTCCTTGTGCCTTCTTACCCTGTTCACCAGCTCCAATAATTTCCTCAATCATTTCAAATCTTTTTATCATTGTCTCTCATAAAGCCTGAATCTCCTGGCCTGCATATGTTTCTAGTGATTTCACTAAGGTATCAATTTTTTGGTCCCCATTCTGCACCTGTGATTCCAAGGTTTTAATGTTTCCCTTCAAAGATAACATGTCCTCCTTGAACTTTTCTTGGATACCATGTAGATTGCCAGCCTGGAGGTACATTCTGT
Organism: Dicrostonyx torquatus; assembly: GCA_028555095.1. Lineage (NCBI taxonomy): Eukaryota > Metazoa > Chordata > Mammalia > Rodentia > Cricetidae > Dicrostonyx > Dicrostonyx torquatus. The sequence continues at coordinate 2,146,263 of JAQHUG010000006.1, read as the reverse complement.
CTGTTACCTTATCAAAACTTTGTGATAATTTCTGAACATCAAATTCAACAGTATGAATCCTTTCAGGTAACTTCCTAGTACCCTTGGATATGGAGTCAATTTTGCCTATCATAGTATCCACTTGTTCAGATAACCTCTGATTTTCAATAATTTTAATCTTTTCAACTAGCCTTTCATTATTAGTCCACAAAGATTGTATCGTTCCTAGGAGTGCTATATTCTTCCTTAATTATAAAATATAGAGAAGAAAACTGAAACCTAGTAACCAGTAAATTGAGGTATCCCCATAGTCATATAAACCTCACATGATATAATCCATTGTATTAGTAAAGAAAGCAGTAAAAGTTGCAATGGAAATAAAAACAAGGGTTCCCTTGTTGAAGACAGTAACTATATCCCTTAGTTCCAACCACTCTGCCTGTGGCTAGGTGCTCAGGAGGTTAAGAAAGCCTGTCTGTACCCTGTGATCTACCTTTGCTAGTTAACAGAGGTTGCCTTTCTGGTTAGAATTTGTGGGGAGGAGGACAGGTGTACTAGAGAACCTGTGTGTTAAGGAGCACTGGTGGAGGCAGGGACAATCATACACTGCTATCTGTTGTAATTAGGGGGGAGAGGGGTGCGTGTTGTTTGTTCCCCGCACCCAGCTTCCAAGCCCCCAGCCGCTGGCCCGCTCAGCGGCTGGCTGCACCCGAAATAACCACGTGACAAACTGGATTCATTTAAACTCTGCCTGGCTT
>JAQHUG010000006.1:2095493-2116678 GCA_028555095.1 Dicrostonyx torquatus | reverse complement strand
TCTGAAGAGATCCTGTATAGTTCCCCTTGTGGCGGTACAGGTTGCTGAACTGCCCCATAAATTTGTCGTGGGGCCTGAGGCTGGCCCCTGAATCTGTTTCCCGAAAGGGGATTTCCCAGATTATCTCTTTTTGATCTACATTCACTAGTCCAATGTTTTCCTCTTTTGCATCTTCTGCATAAACTTGGTCCCTTGCTGACTCTAAGGTTCGTTCTCCTGTTAGGACACTGTCTGATCTGGTGACCTAGAAGACCATATCCAAAACAGCCTCCAGGTGTTTTTGTAGCCTGCATTTTTGTTGGGGCTAGGTCTTTCTGCTGAGTTAATACATCATTAATTGTCTTCCCCTGTAAAGCAGCAGCTAATGCCATTCCCTGTGTATAAGAATGGCCAATATCTAAGCAAGTTCGGATATAATCTGCAATACTGCCTTGTTTCCTAAAAGGTCTTATAGTTGCCTTGTATATAGCATTGGCATTCTCATATGTTAATTGTTTGACTATCATCAGCGCCTCTTCTGTGTCTCCAATTAGTCTATTAGAAGCCTGTGTGAGTCTGGAAACAAAATCCTGAAACAATTCGTCTGGTCCTTGTCTTATGTTAGATAATTCCTCTGTCTGTTCTTTTGACGATGGGAGCTTATTCCAGGCCTTTTTGGCCTCTGCATTGGTCTGGACATAAGCTACCTCATCATATTTTAACTGCTGACTTATCTCTGTATAGCGTCCTTTATCTGCCAACATCTCATATGAAATCTGAATCTGTCTGACTCTGTTTTTTTCAGCTGTAGCTTGACATTGCTCTGTAAACTCCGTTTTCCATAATAGATAATCTCCTCCTGATAGGCAAGCCTTGGCTATCTGCTTCCAGTCTGCTGGAGGTAAAGCCTCCGCCGTCATATTTTCCATCAGTGTCTGAGTAAAGGATGCCGTTGCTCCGTATTGAGCGCACGCCGTTTTCAATTTTTTTAGTAGTTTAAATGATATAGGCGTGTGCATCCTAGTTGAATTTCCCTGTGCATCCCTCTGTTCCATAATTGGGAATAATTGAAATCCTTGTATCTCTTCTCCTCTGTCAATGGCCTTTTTGAGACAAGCTTGTAGAGGCGATTCATTATCATCGTCTTGTCTTTGTTTTATTTTTGGCGTGCTCTGTACTGAAGGCTGATCTAAACCTACCAATGTCGTAGGAAAATCATCCTTCCTCCGACAAGAATCTTGTATCTGCATAGTTCCTAGTCTGCGTGATAGCAAGCTTATCATTCTTCTCAAACCTTTTATTTATCTCTCAACCCTGTCCTCGTGTCTATGTCTTTCATCATTGTTATTTGCTAGTGAGAAAGATGAAGACTCCCTCTCATGGTCTGAACCATTTTCTAGCCTGTTGAAGTTATTCCGTTCTGAAAAATTATCTAGCAGTTCCTCAGGTGGGGCTGATGCAATTACATCCTGTTGGTCAGAGTCTGCATTCAAACTTTCCTGTACTAACATCCATAAATAAGGCATATCTTTTGGAATGCTTTCTGGTCCATAATTACAATAATGCTGTTGGATTCTCATCCCTACTTCTTTCCATATAGCTGTGTCTAATATCCTGCGCTCAGTAAAGCGAGGGCAGATTTCATTTATGAATTCTAAAAATTCTTGTATTTGTCCTTACTGTATCCTTTTTCCTCTGTCTTTTAAAATATCCTCAATTAATTGCATGGCCATATGATTGCTTTCTCCTTGACCCATGTTTGTAATTACAAATTATATTCCCGAAAACTACTGTCTCGTTTTGTTATCTAAACGCACAAAACTCACGTGTCCGCTGTTTTTTTCTCACGAATTCCTCCCGTCTGGTCACTTTTTTATTTTTGTTTTTGGGGTTCTTGGATCCACCTTACTTTCTGCTCCGTCCGTGTGTTTCTCTGTCCTGCGTCTCTCCGGATTCAGCAGCTGGTCCTCGCCGTCTCCTCGCGGTCTCCGTCTGCCTTGGTCTCTCGGGGTTTCTCTTTGTTGCTTCTCCGTCCTCGTGGTCTCAGTCTCCTCGTGGTCGCGGTCTCCTCGTGGTCTTTTTCGTTTTTCTTCTTTTTCTCTGGCCTTTTTCGGGGTTCAGTCGTTAGCCCCACGTTGGGCGCCATTATGTCGGGGACCGTTGCCCCAACATAGAAACTGATGTTTTTCCCCAAATGTGTCCCCGGAGTCGCGTGGAAAGAAACAGGCTTTCACACCATTACAGCTTAAAAGGCCGCTTCAGACTTGTCCTCTTCTTCAGCGTGGCCTTGTGTTTATTACATCTCCCTAAAAACCATTCTGCTCTCAATGCTCTCTCAAAACCCCTTCTGCTTTTCCAAGCTCTCTATATCTGCTCTGCCATGCTCTTTCTAACCCATTTCTCGCTCTCCCTTCTCTCTTCCCCTTTTGGGAATTTATCTATTCTTATTCCTTTTTCCGGGGCACCTTCCCCCAGCACTCACACTTGCATTCCTTTACCAGCTCGGAGATAGCTACTTTTTATCAAGCGATCTACAAATGAAAAAGAGAGGCTGGAGTGAAAACCTCAGCTATTGTCTTTCTAAATAGTCGGGCTCCAGTTACGAAGCCACATGGCATCCTCTGGCTCGCAGGTATCAGAGCCCACACCATGAAAAAAACAAACCTAAGAACAATGAGGATAGAAGAAGGAGAAGTACAGCTCAAAGGCACAGAAAATATATTCAACAAAATCGTAGAAGAAAACTCCCACACTAAAGAAGGACATGCCTATGAAAATACAAGAAGCTTACAGAACACCAAATAGGCTGGACTCCCAAACTAGTCCCCTTGCCACATAATAAAAACACTAAACACACAGAATAAAGAAAGAATATTAAGAGCTACAAAGGAAAAAGATGTCAAGTAACATAGAAAGGCAGACCTATTAGAATTGTGCCCAACTTCTCAATGAAAACAATGAAAGCCAGAAGGTCCTGGACAGGCATCATGCAGACACTAAGAGAAAATGAATGCCAAACACAGAATACTACACCCAGCAAAACTTTCAATCACAATAGACAGAGAAAACAAGATATTCCATAACAAAACCAGATTTAAACAATACCTATCCACAAATCCAGCCCTACAGAAAGTATTAGAAGGAAAACTCCAACCAAAGGAAGTCAGCTACACCCACAAAAACACAGGCAAAAGATAATCCCACACCAGCAAATCCCAAAGAAGGTAAACACACACACACAATACTACCACCACCACCACCACCAACAACAACAACAACAAAATAACAGGAACTAGCAATCACCAGTCATTAATATCCCTTAATATCAGTATAAAAAAGATATAAAAAAGATATAGGCTAACAGATTGGATATGAAAACAGAATCCATCCTTCTACTGCATATAAAAAAATATACCTCAACTCCTAAGACAAACATACCTTAGAATAAAGGGTTGGGAAATGATTTTCTAATCAAATGGCTCTAAGAAACAAGCTGGGTTAGCTATCCTAATATCTAAAAAAAGAGACTTCAAACTAAAAGCAATCAAAAGAGATGAAGAAGGACATTTTATATTCAGCCCAGGAAAAATCCAACAGGGTAAAGTCTGAATTCTGAACATCTATGCCCAAACACAAGGGTACCCACATTTGTAAAAGAAACATTAGCTTAAATTGCACATCAAACCCCACACACTAATAGTGGGAGACTTCAACACCCCACTATCTACCAAAAAGAACCTTAACAGAGAAATAAAGGAGCTAACAGATCTCTTGACTCAAATGGCCTTAACAAACATCTATAGAACATTCTGCCCAAACATAAAAGAATATACTTTCTTCTCAGCACTTCATAGAATCTTCTCTAAAACTGATCACATACTCAATAACAAAACAAACCTCTACAGATACAAAAAAAAACCTGGAGTAACTCCCTGCATCTTAACAGATCACCACGGCTTAAGGCTAGAATTCAACAACAACACGAATTGCAGAAAACCCACAAACTCATGGAAATTGATCAATGCTTAACTAAACCACCACTGGGTCAAGAAAGAAATAAAGATATTAAAGACTTCCTAAAGTTAAATGAAAATGAATCCACAACATATTCAAATTTATGTAACACAATGAAAGCAGTGCTAAGAGGAAAGTTCATATCACTAAGTGCCTACATAAAGAAGTTGGAGAAATCCCACACCAGAAAACTAATAGAACAACTAAAAATCCTAGAACAAAAAGAAGCAAATTCACCCAGGAGGAGTAGACAGTATAATCAAACCGAGGACTGAAATCAATAAAATAGAAACAAAAAAAATACAAAGAATCAATGAGACAAAGAGTTGGTTCTTTGAAAAAATGAACAAAATAGACAAATGTTTATCCAAACTAACCAAAAGTCAGAGAGAGAATATCCAAACTAACAAAATCAGAAATGAAAAGTGGGGGGCATAACAACAGACACTGAGGAAATTCAGAGAATCATCAGGTCATACTTCAAAAACCTGTATTCCACTAAATTGGAAAATTTAAAGGAAATGAACAATTTCCTGGATAAGTATCACATACCAAAGTTAAATCAAGACCAGATAAACAAATTAAATATACCTAAAACTCTTAAGGAAATAAACAGTCATCAAAAGTTTCCCAACTAAAACAAGTCCAGGATTAGATGGTTTCAGTGCAGAATTTGATCAGAATTTCAAAGAAGGACTAATACCAATACTTTTGAAATATAATCTGAAGAAATATTACCAATTTCTTTTTACAAGGCTACAGTTATCCTGATACCCAAACCACATGAAGACACAATAAGAAATAGAATTACAAACCAATCTTTTGTAGTTGGAGACTGCTCTTTCATTCCCAGCCACACAGACCAGAATAATCACACTGCTTGGCCTATTTGCTCAGGCTACTTATTGGCTAGCTCTTATATCTTAAAAATAACCCATTACTATTATTCTATGTATAGCCATGAGGCTATAGCTTACTGGGTAAGGTTTCAGTGACCATCTCCTTCAGCAGTTACATGGCGTCTCCCTGACTCCACCTACTCTCTCTATATATCTCTGTTCAGATTTCCTGCCTGGCTTTATTCTGCTAAGTCATTGGCCAAAATAGCTTTATTCATCAACCAATAAAAGCAACACATATACAGGACATTCCACATCATCTCCCTTTTTCTGTCTAATTAAAAAGGAAGGTTTTAAATTTAACATAGTAAAATTACATATACAAAATAGTTATCAAGAATTATAGCTACAATATTTATATCTAATTTATATTCTATCATAACTAAGGAAAACTATAACTATCTGTCTTTAACTCTTCAAAGTCTCCAGAAGGATATAATATTACATAAGTAAACAGGAAGTGCATTGTGCAACTTTCAAAACTCTAGATTGACAGAGACATCTCACTGTCTGGACGACAGTCATCCAAAGTTCTTCTGTACTGTTGGGACACCCATCTTCAGCCTACAGACCCATAGTATCTTACACACTTTTCCACGAAGCAAGAAATTTGAAAGACTGTTTCACCTATATTGGCAGTTTGTCCGTCCCTTCAGTCCTAGCTAGAGAGATAAGACAACAAAAGGAGATCAAGGGGATACAAATTGGAAAGGAAGAAGTCAAACTTTTGCTATTTGTGGATGATATGATAGTATACATAAGTGACCCCAAAATTCTACCAGGGAATTCCTACAGCTGACAAACACCTTCAGTAATGTGGTGGGATACAAGATTAACTCGAAGAAATCAATACCCTCCTATCTACAGATGATAAATGGACAGAGAAGCATCACCCTTCACAATAGCCACAAACAACATAAGAAATCTTGGGGTAACTCTAATTAAACAAGTGAAAGACCTGTATGACAAGAACTTTATGTCTTTGAAGAAAGAAATTGAAAAGGATATCAGGAAAAGAAAAGATCTCCCATGCTCTTAGATAAGTAGGATTAACATAGTAAAAACGTCAATCTTACCAAAAGCAACTATAGATTCAGTGCAATCCCCACCAAAATCCCAACCCAATTCTTCACAGACCTCAAAAGAACAATACTCAACTTAATATGAAAAAAGCAAAAAACACCCAGGAAAGCCAAAACAATGGTATACAATAAAGGAACCTCTGGAGGCATCACCATCCCTGACTTCAAGCTCTATTATAGAGCTATAGTGTAAATATACTACAGAGTGTACTACAGCGCTGTGTGCTCCTCACTACGCCGTGCTATGGTCCTGTAGCGCCTGTATTGTGTGTACTGTACCTGTAGCTACTGCCTGCACTATGGACTGCTTGCGAGCAGGAAAAGGGAGGGCCTGGAGATTGACTCACACACATACACACAGAGACAGAGACATGGGGACACGGGTCATCCTTGAAACAAGAATGCCCCCTTTATTGTGTTCAGGGCCAGCTTATATAGTGATCTTTAACTGATAGCTGCACCCCAGCCAAACCCACCAGAAACCACTCCCCTGCCATCAGGAGCTCATGAGGGTCTTGTGCTCAGAGCAGCTGCAAACATAGAAAAACAAATTGTTTTGCCCAGAGCAGCTGCAATCATAACAAGTGTTTACAGGAAATTCAGGATCTGAGGGTCCACAGCCCCCAACCCTATAGTAATGAAGACAGCTTGGCATTGGCATAAAACAGGCAGGTGGACCAATGGAATTGAATCAAAGACCCTGATATTAATCCACACGCCTCTGAACAGCCTGATTTTTGACATAGAAGCTAAAAATATAAAATGGAAAAAAGAAAGTATCTTCAAAAAATGGTGTGGGTATAACTAGAAGCTGACATGCAGAAGAATGAAAATAAATTCATATCTATTGCCATGCACAAAAAAGTCCAAATGGATAAAAGACCTCAAAATAAATCCAACCACACTGAACCTCATAGAAGAGAAAGTTAGAAGTACACTTGAACGCACTGGGACAGGGGACCACTTCTTAAGTATAGCCCCAGAAGCACAGACACGGTAGCAACAATTAACAAATAGGACCTCCTGAAACTGAGAAGCTTTTGTAAGGCAAAGGATATGGTCAACAAGACAAAATATCAGCCCTCAGAATGGAAAAAAAAAATCTTCACTAACCCCACATCTGCCAAAGGAATGATCTCCAAAATATACAAAGAACTCAAGAAATTAAACACCAAAATACCAAATAGTCTAGTCAAAACTGGGATACTGATCTAAACAGAGAAATCTCAACAGAAAAAATTCAAATGACTGACAGACATTTAAGGGATTGCTCAACATCCTTAGCCATCAGGGAAATGTAAATCAAAACAGCTTTGAGATACTTTACCTCTTACACCTGTCAGAATGTCTAAGATCGAAAACACTGATGACAGCTCATGCTGGAGAGGATGTAGAGAAAGGGAAACGCTCCTCCATTGCTGGTGGGAATGCAAACTTGTACAACCTCTTTGGAAATCAGTACGGCGGTTTCTCACAAAATTGGTAATCAATCTACCTCATGACCCAACAATACCACTTTTAGGCATATACCCAAAGGGAGCACACTCACAATGCAAGGACATTTGCTCAACTTTGTTCATAGCAGCATTATTCATAATAGTCAGAACCTGAAAACAACCTAGATGCCCCTCAACTTGAAAAATGAATAGAGAAAATGTGGTACATTTACACAGTGGAGTACTACTCAGTGATAAAAAAAACAACACCTTAAAATTTGCAGGCAAATGAACAGAAGTGGAAAAAACAATCCTGAGTGAAGTAAACCAGACCCAGAAAGACAAATGTACTAACTCATAAGTGAATATTAAGCATAAAACAAAGCATGACCAGCCTACAGCCTACAACTCCAGAGAAGCAAGATAACAAAAAGAGGACGTAAAGAGAGACACACTTAGATCTGCCTAGGAAGGGGAAATAGGTATGATCTACTAAAACCTTCATCCAACAACTAATGGAAGCAAATGCAGAGATGAAGACACAGAGTGGTTAGCTGTGGAACTAAACACTGGATAGATCTCCTGGAGTCCTGTCCGGACAGGGAGGAGCCATAACATGAACAAAGGGGTCAAGACTCTGATGGGGAAACCCACAGCAAAAGCTGACCCAAACTAGTGGGAGCTCACTGACTCCAGACAACCAGGAAACCTGCATAAGGTCAATCTAGCCCCTCTAAAAGCAGGTGACAGTAGGTGGCTTGGGCAGTTTGCGGGGCCACTGGCAGTGGGACCAGGAGCAATCCCTAATGAATGGTCTGCCTTTTTGGAGCCCATTTTCTATGAAGAGAAACCTTGCTCAGCCTAGACACAAGGGGGAGGGCCTTGGTCCTGCCTCAGTGTGGTGATGTGACAGAATTCATTGACTTACCCTTTCTAAGTAGCAGATGAGGATAGGGGAGAGGAAGGTAGGGTAGCAGGAGGGGAGGGAGGGGAACTGGGATTAGTATGCAATATATATATATATATTCTCCTGAAAGATTTTAGTAAGGGCTAGAGATTAACATGCTTTCCTAGGTTGAGAACCGAGTTGGAAAGTTCCCTTATGAGTGGGTCTCCCGGGAAGATTGAATAGATTGAATATTAGGTCTGGCATTAGATGACACAAATTAATCTTAAAGATTGGGACTGCCTCAAAATCTGTCTAGAACACCTCAGATATTAGACTCACAGAAGCCTGTGAGTCTCCAAATAAAAGTAACGTGACTTATGTCACGTTAGTTTGAGAGCTTTTAGTCTTATCTTTAGCAGGTCCTCAGGGTGTGAGAAAGCCTTCCATCTGATGTCTGGGTCATCTGATCTTTCAAGAGCAGGATTGAGATGTGAGTGGTGAATCCATGTCTTGATTCCGTTGTTTTTAACAGCAGTTGGGGCAGTCTGGATCACCATGTGTGGTCCCTTCCAGTGTGGTTCAAGGGCTTGTTTATGATGTTTCTGGAGTCAAAAGGGGTCACCTGGTTTGTAGTTGTGTGGCTTGACAGATGGCAACTCATAAATGTGTCTCAGGAGCAAGACAATGTTGTCCTGGACTGTCTGGGGAGCCTGGATGGACTTAAGAAATGTATATTCTCATCTTAGCTATGACTTCTGAGGGGAGTCTGGGAACCAATGGGGGGGGGGAGTCTACCAAATATGATTTCATAGGGAGTTAGCCCACAGTAGTAGGGAGTGTTCCATACCTGGAATAGGGTAGGAGGACTGTGCTGTCATCACTAGTTTCTAGTGTTAATTTAGTTGAGGTCTCTTTTAGCATCTGATTCATACTTTCAGTCTGTCCTGAACTCTGGGGGAGGTATGCACAATGTAACTTCTAATTAGCCCCCAAGAGTCTAAGTCTTGTATTACCTTAGAGGTGAAATATGGTCCACTGTCTGACCCTATTACAGGGTCCACTGTCTGACCCTATTACAGAAGGAAGCCCATACCTTAGGATGAGTCCATCAATGATCTTTTTGACTACTATTTCTCTTTTAGTGGGGAACGCTTCTACCCAGCCTGAAAAGGTGTCCACAAAGACTAGGAGGTATTTACGTCCATATTTGCCAGGTCTTACATCAATGGAGTCCACCTCCCAGTTCCTCTTTCCTTCATGCTTTGAGAGGGCTCTTTCTTTTCTGGGTTAGTAGTCTGGCAAGGGAGGCATTGACTCACATCCACAAATTGATTTATGTTGAAAATTTTGAATTTTCAGTGCCCCAGGAGTTCTTTTAATTTTCTTTGGCCTAAATGCGTTCCCCGGTGTACGTGGTAGATAAGAGACTTGGCCTGTTCAGTTGGCAGGATGAGTCTTTTGTCTGCACTGCACCTCCATGGGTTTTTAATGCAGATGTCTGATAAAGAGGTCTTTATCATCTCGGGCAGAATAGTACAGCATCTCAGGCAACACAAGGTCTGGAGTGTTATCAATAAGTTGGTGGCAGCCAGGGCAGCCTCCTCAGCTGCATGACCTGCTCTTCTACTGCCCTAGGCTTCATAAAAAATTTCCCTTCTGATGTCCTGGTAATGCATGATGGCCAGTATTTGGGAAAGCCAGAGGGCAGACAATAATAAGTCTAGGATTTCTTGTTTATTTTTAATAGCATTTCCTCCATCAGTCAGCAAGTCTCTTTTTCTGTAGATGGCCCAATGGACATGTACTGTGGCAATATAATAGCTGTCCATATAAACATTGATAAATTTTTCCTAACTTTAGGGTCTTGGTGAGGTCACTAACTCAGTCTTTTGTGCTGAAGTACCAGAAGGCAAGGCTGTGGCCTAGACAGTCTCTGAGGGTGTCGCTATTGCTGCCCGGGCATACCTGGTTCCTTCCCAAACGAAGCTGCGGCTGTCCATGAAGTATGTGAGGTCTGGATCTGGCCAGGGTGAAATAGTCATGCCTGGTCCGATTCCATGTACTTATTGCAGTATCTCTGTGCAGTCATGGATGATGTCTCAATCTGGGTTAGGCAACAGGGTTGAGGAAAGTGCTTGGGAGGAACCTAGTGTGAGGGAGATTGAGGAGCAAGGCCTGGTAGCATGTCAACTGGGCATTGGTCTTCCACTAATCAGGGGGATTTTTGAGAACCCCCCTCTATCAAATTTGCCCTAGAGTCAATTTGTCAGTGTCCTTGACCAAGAGGGCTGTAGATGTGACAATACAGAGGCAGCTGGGCCATCCAGAGGCCATGGGAGCCAATCACTTGAATAAATAGGCCACAGGCTGCTTCCAGGGTCCAAGGAGTCAGGAACCCCTTAGTTACAGCCACTCTCTCATCTATGAATAGTTGGAAGGACTTGTTTATGTCTGGCAGAGATAAGGTGGGGGCTTTTTAGCAGGGCTTCCTTTATGGCTGTAAAGGCCCCTTCTTGAGTCTTAGTCCAGAGCAAGGACTCCCCAGTTCTGTGAATGGCCTCATATAGGGGTTTGGCCGCTTCAGCTAATCCTGATATCCAGAGTTGGCAGAATCTGGCTGAGCCTAGAAATTCTCAGATTTGCCTTTGGGTCTTAGGGGCCAAGATATCCAAGATAGTCTGTTTCCGGGCAGGTGATAGCCATCTCTTATCTTCTTTTAGAATGTATCCCAGACATGTAACTTCTGAGACACAGATCTGAACCTTTTTAGCTGACACTTTATATCCCAGCTGATCTAAGGCTTGCACTAAGTCTCTAGTTGCCTGTAAGCAAGAGTCATGGTCCTTGGAAGCAATCAAGAGATCATATACATATTGGAGGAGGCTTACTTCATGGTGTGAGACCTAGTAGTTCCTCAAGTCTTCATGCAGGGCTTCATCAAAGATGGTCCAGGAGTTCCCGAATCCTTGGATTAGGTGGGTCCAGGTGAGCTGCCTGCTGAAGTCTCGGTCTGGGGTCATGCCATTCAAAGGCAAAGACAGGCTGACTCTTGGCTTCCAGGGTTAGGCTCTTAGCTTCCAGTGTCTTTTTTTTTTTTTGTCCAAGACAGGGGGTTGGTCTCTACCCATACTTCTGTTGTTGGAGTTTGAGTATTAAAGGAAACATTCCTGAAGCACATGTCTATGGGGGGGGGGGGAAACCTGTATTCTTCTCGGTTCAGAAAAAAGGCATAGATTTCAGGCCATGGGGAGATTGTCACCCCCTTCCCAATGAAATTAATTTTGGCTTTCATTTTTGTCAACAAGTCTCTTCCCAAGATGAGGTAGAGGAATTCAGGGATAACTATCAAGGAACATGTAACCTGTTTTCTTCCCAAGTCCACAGTTCATTTTGTGGTCCATGGATGCAAGGCTGTCCCTGTATCCCCTTGAACCAATGTTGGTTTGTCTGATAGAGGCCCTAGCAGGGTTTCAAACGCAGAATCATGAGCTCCAGTGTTCACTAGAAAGTAAATAGGTTGCCCCCTCCACTTGTAGGGTTACCCAAGGCTTGAAGAGGGGCTTTGAGCCCTATCCCCTTCAGTTATCTAGGCCTGACAGTTCAAGGACCTTTTGGCCATATTTAGGTCACTTTTCTCCTTTCTTTCTCTGAGGACATTCCTTCTTCCAATAGTCCATTTCCTTTCAGTATACCCATTGATTCTTTTTTATATGGGAGCACTGGGAGCTCTCATTATCTTCCCACCCATCGGCTATTTGTGACAGTTGGCAGTCCCTAAGTCCAGTGGACCCTTGGCTCCTGTCTGCTACTGACAACATCTTGGCCAGTCCTTGAGTTTGTCTGTCCTCAGGTGACTCTCTGTTGTTGTAAACTTTGGTGGCTACAGCCATTAATTAAGATAAAATTTTAACCTTCAGTCTGTGATGCTGCTGAAGTTTCCTTTTAATATCCGAGGCTGCTTGGTTAATGAGAGCGGGGTTGAGCACCGTCTGATTTCCTGATATTTCAGGATCCACTGAGAATCACTTGGTGGTTCATTCTTTTCCTGTACTACCTGACTCACCTTAGACAGATTTGTGGGCTGTCTAGTAGCTGCTCAGAAACCCCCTGAAAGAATCTGATGACAGACTTTTAACCACTCCCTACCTCCAGCCACGTTGTAGTCACATCCCCCACCAAACCAGGAAATGGGGAAAGCAGAATTAACAGTTGTCTCATCATCTGTGGAGCGACCATCTTGCCCTGGAACCAGCTTGAGGCATTCTTGCCAGATTCTCTCTCTCTCCATAGTAATAAATACAACCTGGAGGAGCTGTTGACAATTATACCAAGTGGGCTGATGGGCAAACAAAACAGTATCAAGAAGAGCTATTAGTATTTGTGGCTTCTCAGTAAAGGAGGGTGTTTGGAGTTTCCAGTTGCACAGATATCACTGGTAACAAAGGAAAAATAGGCTAGGCAAGAGTTACCCTCCACATCAGGTGGCCCCATGGTACTGAGGGGGAGAGCAATGGAGGTCACTCTTCATGATTTTCCTGAGTATGGAGCAGGCTTGGCCCAGAGATGAATGATGAGAGGTGTAGGGCCCAGGTTTGTCCCCTGCTCCTGGGGTTACTAGAGGACAGTTTCTGGTAAGCCAGCTGACTCTGTTTGTTTGTGTTTAGACTCCCTCTGCCCGGTCTGGTGATTAGCTGTAGGGCATTGTTTACTCCATTTTAGGTATGGCAATTTCCCACCTGCCTGGGGGGAATTCCTTGTGCAGCAGTTAGGTGTAAAAGGATTTCCCCAAAGTTCAATAAACGACATTCTGCTGGTCTTTCTTTCGAATGACCCAGGTCTCTTTGTGTCTTCTTTTAATCTCCAGGCCCTTTCCCGGCTTGCATAAGGCACAGTGGCGCAAACTGTACCTAGAGGGTAACACAGAATCAGGTGTTACAGAGAGGGAGAGGGGAAGGAGGAGCTGTGGGAAGGAGATGCAGTAGGGGAGTTAACAGCCATGCTATTCCACATCGGAGAGGAGTTCCCCATTTGTTTATGGGGTCAGGGGTTATAGAAAGGAGGAGGGGAGTCAAGCAGCTCAGGATCAGAAGGGGAAGGCAAGACTGCAGGAGCATCAGACCAACAAGGCTTTACTTTTGATTTCTGTGGTTGAGCAAGAAGAATAGCAGTCTTATTCTCTGAGGAAAGAATGAGGGATTTTGACCAGGAAGAAGATAGCATCAGGCCACAATGTGGGGGACTTGGTCTGGTCTGGATGGTTAAAACCATGTCCTGGATCCTAAGAATAAGCTTCAGATCAAAGGAGCCTTTAGGAGGCCATCCCGCTTGGAAGGCTGGCCACTCTGCTGAACAAATGGCCCTAAGATACCCCAGTTTCACACGGGTGGCAGAGACTGCTGCTGTATTCCTAAAGTCCTGAAAATGAGAAAGGATGAGGTCCGGGGGGTGGGGAGGCTTAGATTTAGAGGAAGTTTGATCCATGGTGGGAATTATTTCACAAGCAAGTACAAAAAGGAGACCAACACTGAATAAGACAATGAGTAAACGAAAACAAGGAGACAAAAATTTGGAAGACAGATGGAAGAACGCTACAAAATGGGCTACATGGTCCTGAACCAGTCCCAATGGGCTGCAAATAAATGACCCAACAGTCATAGGAGGAGTTGAAGTGTCCCTTGTCCCCTCAGGCTCAGAGGCCAACAGTGTGTTCACCTGCTCTCGATTGTCCATATATCAGTTACAAAACCCGGAGAAAAACATACTGATTGGCCTGGACCAGTAAAATGAAGTTGCCAGAGACTGAAGTATCCTCCCAGAATTGCACAACCCTGGATGAGCCCCCAAAATATTGGGTCCTCGAGTTGTGCCAATAATGGGGACTAGACCACCAAAGTCTCCTAACCAGAAAGAAGCTTTATTTCACACACCCTGGGGTACCAAAATCTTCTAGCTAGCTAGGGCCACAGGCAGAATTCGGGCTTCCAACACTGTGACATCAAGGGGAGGCTACAAGCCTCTTCTTATATCAAAAACCACAAGCCTGGTGGTGAGTCAAAGGAAGTTTTACAATCTTGAGTTTAGGCCACATTACTTTCTGAGATTCACACTTTTTTTTTTTTTTGAGACAGGGTTTCTCTGTATATCTCTGGCTGAACTGGGATTCACTCAATAGTCCAGGCTAGCCTCAAACTCAGAGATCCACCTGTCTCTGCCTCCCAAGTGCTAGGGTTAAAGGCATGCCCCATCACCAACCCCCTGAGATTCATAACTTTTGATTACAGGTGTTAGTTCAAAATCTTTGCAAAAGCCTGTGACTATCTTGACACAGCTGCTTTCCTCCCACAGCCAAAAGGAATGTAGGGCAGTGGGTCACAGAGAGGTTAAAGGTTAACTTGTACACAGCAGCTGTCAGCTCCAGTTCTAGCATATGTGTATAGGCTATGGGCACACAGTTTTTCATGTTTCTGGGTTCTTCAATTGCAAACAAATGGCTCGCAGCAGCATGGTTAAGAACCAAAGATTCTCGCTTAAATACACATGGATTTTTAAAAATTTTTTAGAGAAGGAGGTAATTGATAGAAAAACAAACATTGACTCAGTTTATTTTAAAAATGAAAAACTAAAATTAAAGTATTACAACATATAGTTGGTGTCTTAGTTAGGGTTACTATAGCTGTGATGAAACACTATGACCAAAGGCAGCTCAGTGAGGAAAGGGCTTTACTTCACTCAGTGCCATATAACAAACAGTTCATCAGTGATGGGAGTCAGGACAGGAACTCAGATAGGGCAGGGACCTGGAGATGAATGCTGAGACAGAGGCCATGGAGGAGTGTTGCTTACTGACTTGCTCCTCGTGGCTTGCTCAGTCTGCTTTCTTAAAGAACCCAGAACTTCCAACCCAGGGATGGCCCCACCCACAAAGGCTTGCCCTACCCCATCAATCACTAAGAAAATGCCCTGTAACTGGATCTGATGGAAGCATTTTCTCAATCAAGATTCCCTCCTTTGGGATAACTTGAGATTGTGTCAAGTTGGCATAAAAGTAAGCCAGCACAGTTGGTAAACTCTAAAAGAAAAGCATGGGCCCATTATGAAGTATTCCATACAGATTCTAGGGAAGTTTGGGCTAGTTGCTTCCTGGATAGCACGTCTGTTTTGTGGAGGAGGTAATCTGGCTCAGGGCTGTCTGGAGGCTCATCTTTTTTAGTCTCAGCTCTTGGGACTCAATGTGCATAAATGAGAACAGTAATCCATTAAATGAGTCTTGGGGTTTTTCTGCAGATATCTTTGTTTTGCTATAGTGAAACTGCCAAGTGGGTAGCTTTAACATTGGGAAGTGCACAATCAGTGTGCTGTAGGCTCCACTTCCTGGTTCATCGATAATAATGTTTCACTATTACTAGGGTAGGGAGTTTCTGTCATAAGGGCACTAATGTTGTTCAGAAGGGTTCCATCCTTATGATCTAATCATTTCCCAAAGCCCCACACCAACTGCTAAAATATGAACTTGGGTGGGGATACAAGCACTCAGTCCATCAAAATAGGTTTTCCTCTCTGGTAGCTCCAAAGCTTTCTCCTTTAATGGAGGCAGAAAGGAGTTCATTTTGTCACAGTGGAAGGTCTTATTTCCCAATCCAGGTCTATCAGGAATCTTTACTTCCAAATTTACCCTTATCAATTGCTCAGTGGTTTCAGAACCCATGGAGGGGAGGCTAGTGACTGAGAACAAGGACAGAATATCAGAGACTCAAATTGTCTCTTCAGTGAGACTCTAGGGAGGCTGATGTTAAGGGACCATTCAAAGATGACGAAGCTAGTGGCAGTAACCATAATTTCCTGCAGATGTGTGTTCTGATTGCTTCTGACCAGGGCACAGGCCAATCCTTAATGTAACCAGTGTAAAGTGGGTTGTAGCATTATGGCCACATAAGTCACATAAACAATGATTTTTTTTAAGGAAGCAGAAGGAAGCTTTGCTTTAATAAAACATGTGCAAAGTAGATAAAGAGGTGTAAATTCCATTCATCCATAAAATATATACTGCCTTCACCATGATGCTAATAAATAAAGATAATGATTCTTACACATCTGTAGTCATTATAAAAAGCAAGAAAAAGAATGTGTATAAAAAAATGAATCTAGATGTTATAGTATACTGTGTGGTCACAGCCTGCCAGCAACAGAGGCAAAAGGATTGTCATAGAATCGAGGCCATCCTGGTCTATAAGCTATGTAGCTGCAGTAAGCATTCAAATTGTAGTTATTGATATTTTATAATTTCTAATTCAATACTGCTTTGGCAATACATTTGAGAACACCTTGGTTGGTGGATAAAGGTTTGTATGCTAATCATGATATGGATAATGAATCTGTGATTTCTTTTAAGTAGGAGCTAAATAAAAGTTTTAATTACCTTTGTAGTGTATATTACTTACATAACTGTATAATACCACATGAAGCAAACATTAGATTCACGCACATTCAAATGGCGTTCTTCTTCCTGGGTCTAAAAAAAAATGCAAAAGAAAAAATAAGTTAAATTTGAAATAGATACAAATAGGGATATAAGCCTGAGCATAACAGAAGAACTGTTACTTACCTAAGAGTAGAGAAAAATAGATTTTAGACTAGAATTAATAACATACATACAGAAAGTATTCAACTCCTCAGCTTCTCTATGGTTACTGGAATGAATGGCAAATTTTGGAAATGTCTGGCAACTTGCTACCCTTATTGTGTCCATCCTACTTTTCTCATGGATGTATGCTTCTACTCATCTTTTGGATGTGTGGAGATGGTTTTGATTGTTACGACCACCCGTTTTCTACTTTAGCAGACCCAGTGTCACTCTCATTCGTCTGCATTCACACGTGCTTTGAATCGAATTGAAGAAAGGTAAGTGGAATAAAGATGGGTCTTCAGTTTGCTTTTGGTCCTGAGTACTGCCATTGGAATGTGTGACTTGAGACTTTGTAGGAGCCAACCATGATAAGCTTAATAGAAACAGACCACCCAAAGGAAGTTCTTAATTAACTTCCAAGCATTATCACCTGCCAGTGTAGGACCCAGCCATGATAAGCTTAATGGAGGCCTGAGTCTCAGTAGTTTACACTGAAGCAATATCTGGTGGCAGGAAGGACCACTACCCTAGAATAGACCATCCAAAGGAAATACCTAATGTTCCAACCATTGTAGATAGGATCACCTGCCAGCATGCACTCACCAGGACACCTCTAGACAAATATCAGCCAATCAGGGGTCCTGAATCTTAGAAATCCCTCACCCCCACCTTTACTACTCTAAAAACCCAACTCTAACTGAGCTTGGGGCTTGGGGCTCTCCAATTATTCCAATATGTTGGACACATGAAGAGACCGACTTTGCAACCTTGTATAAAATAAAGGCTCTTTGATTTTACATATGGGACTTGGTCTCCTTGTTGGTTTTTGGGGGACTTTGTGGATCTGGGCATAACAACCTATTCTTCTGAGAGTACCATTAACAGTCAGGATGCTGGCATATTCATTGATGAAAAGGCTAAATAGTAGGGTTGAGGTGTTAGTTGAATGGCTCAGTACTTGCCAAGCATTCACAAGGCCTTGGGTTCAATCTCCAGGATCATAAATGAATGAACACATACAAAGAAAGGAAACTGAAGTAAAAATTAGATATCATTTTACAATTTATACTCTGGTATGAAAAATGACAGAATGACAGTAATTTCAAAATGTTGGCTGAGGCCACTTGTTCTTCCCAGCTTCCCAGCTAGCTTAGACCCGAAATAATCACACAGAAACCATATTATTTAAATCACTGCTTGGCCCATTAGCTCTAGCTTCTTATTGGCTAACTCCTACATATTAATTTAACACATTTCTATTAATCTGTGTATCACCACATGACTGTGGCTTACCGGGTAAAGTTCCCAGCATCTATCTCAGATGGCTCCATGGCTTCTCTCTGACTCTGTCCTTCTTTCTGCCAGCATTCAGCTTAGTTTTCCCTGCCTAGCTAAGTTCTGCCCTGCTATAGGTCCAAAGTAGTTTCTTTATTCATTAACCAATAAAAGTAACACATAGACAGAAGGACCTCCCACACCATCCTAATAGCTCTTATTTGTAGTTATGAGAAAATTATTTAAGACAATTTATATTAGAAAGGCCAAATGAGAATATAACAGTGAGGGGCTGGAGAGATGGCTCAGAGGTTAAGAGCACTGGCTGCTCTTCCAGAGGTCCTGAGTTCAATTCCCAGCAACCACATGGTGGCTCATAACCATCTGTAATGAAATCTGGTGCCCTCTTCTGGTGTGTGGGCATACATGGAGGCAGAATGTTGTATACTTAATAAATAAATAAATCTTAAAAAAAATAAAAAAATTAAAAAAAAAGAATATAACAGTGATTATTTTTCGAGATTAAATAAAACATCACTAAAATCAACTTACTTGGTCTTTGACATTTGGTTTTATACTATGAATGCCAGGAGAATGACAACGTAATCTTGTTGTGGGTGACCTAGAACAGAAAAGAGGAAATCATTACAAATGTATTTGAGCCTGATTAAAAATCCACCCACGCTGGGTGGTGGTGCTGTACATCTTTAATCCCAGCATTTGGGATGTAGAGGCAGGTGGATCTCTGTGAGTTTGAGGCCAGACTGGTCTATAGAGCAGGACAGCTAGAGCTGTTACACAATGAAACTCTGTCTCGGAAAAAACCAAACAAACAAACTAGCAAACAAAAAATCCACCCACAACTTTTAAGCTTAAACAATTTAACTGTATACTAGAAAGAGAAAAATGAAACAAAACAAAACTCTAACATAGCAACTGTCTTACTGTTCTATTGCTGTAAAGAAACACCATAACTAAGCAACTTTACACAAGAAAGCATTTGATGCAGGGCTTGCTTGCAGTTTCAAAGAGCTAGTCTGCTATCATCACTGTGGCAAGCAGACAAGCAGACAGGCATGGCACTAGAGCAGCACTGAGAGCTTTACATCCTGGTCCACAGGCAGCAGGCAGAGACACTAGGCCAGGTGTGGGCTTCTGAAACTTGAAAGCCCACCTCAAGTGACACACCTCCTCCAGTCAGGACACACTTATTCCAACAAGGACACACCTCCTAATCCTTGCAAATAATTCAACTTGGAACTAAGCATGCAAATATATGAGCATATTGGAGGGGAGCAGGCATTTAAACCACCACAGTACATTTTACTTCTATTTTCTTTCTCTTCAATTTAATTAATTAATTTATTTTTGGCGGGGGGGGGGGGGGGATTTTTGAGACAGGGTTTCTCTGTGTAACTGTCTTGGCTATCCTGAAACTTGCTTTGTAGACCTGGATGGCCTCAAACTCACTGAGATTTGCCTGCCTCTGCCTCCTCCAATCCCTGGGATTAAAGGTGTGCACCACCTCCGCCTGGCTTTACATCTATTTTCAAAGTAAGGTAGCCTTTCTTTTTTAATGTGTTTTGTGGAAGGAAATTTACATGAAATCAGAGCATTGAGTCTGAATATCCATGTTGGGGGCCTTTTGCCCTAATAATACATTACAGGAGGTCAGCAAAGACCTTTGACTTAGAATGTTTAACAGAGCCAGCTAGGGCATTTGATTCTAGGAAGCTAACAAAGATACGGAGGCCATTGTCTCAAGGATGTTTGCAGAGACTCCCCTCTTCCTTAGTTAGCTATCCACAAAAGAATGTTTCCATTTACACAGGTGTGCTAGCTAGCTAACTAGTTGTTCATTTACCCCCCCCCAGTTCCTGCTCACTGCCCTAAGTCAGGACCCCCCCACTCAAGCAGCTTCCCATTTCGGAGCTGTATATATACTGTTGTTGTTCCTTAATAAAGGGAGACCTTGACAAGTGAACTTTGCTTGGTCTCATTCCTTTCTCTCGCTCATGATTTTCAGGTAGAAGCCTCTTCGGACCCTGAATAACTGGACCCGCAGGTCGGGTTCATATCCACATTATGTGAGTGAATGTTGTTTTATACATTGTAGGGAAAGAATGGATATATACATGGGGGGAAAAATCTTACCTTGAATTTTGAACTTTACAACTATTTGGTACGCTCCATGATGAAAAAGACATTCCTTGATACTCTAGCCAAATCTAAGAATTAGATGAAAGTTCATGTTAACCAAACACTGTTTATCTTGGGTTCAGTTGTAAGTTCAATTATCTGGTTCGTATTACTTTAAAAAAAAAAAAAACAAAAACAAAACTAAGGTTCAGTTATATTGAAATTGTGTGAAATAAAATGTCAAAACAACAAAGAATGCTTGTCACACATCAGCAATCAACACACTTGTGACTGGAAAGATGGCTCCTCTTGCAAAGGACTGGAGTTTAAGATGGTTTCAGCTCAGAATTCTACAAAACTTTCAAAGAGGAACTAATACCAATACTCCTCAAATTATTCCACACAATAGAAACAGAGGGAACATTGCCAAACACTTTTTATGAAGCTACAATTACCCTGAAACCCAAACCACAGAAAGACAAAACTAAGAAAGAGAATTACAGATCAATCTCACTCATGAACATTGGTGCAAAAATACTAAATAAAATAGTAGCAAATCGAATCCAAGAACACATCAGAACCATCATCCACCATGACCAAGTCGGCTTCATCCCACAGATGCAGGGATGGTTCAACATACGAAAATCTGTCAACGTAATCCACCATATAAACAAGCTGAAAAAAGAAAAATCACATGATCATCTCATTAGATGCCGAAAAAGCATTTGACAAAATACAACATCCCTTCCTGATAAAGATCTTGGAGAGAGCAGGGATACAAGAAACATACCTAAACATAATTAAGGCAATATACAGCAAGCCAACAGCCAACATCAAACTAAATGGAGA
>JAQHUG010000006.1:2069918-2083064 GCA_028555095.1 Dicrostonyx torquatus | reverse complement strand
CATAATCCCAGAGAACTTAGAAAACAATGAGGACACTAAGAGAGACTTACATAGACCCAATATACATGGGAAAGTATAAAAAGACAAGATCTCCTGAGTAAATTGGGAGCATAGGGACATTGGGGGAGGGTTGAAGGGGGAGGGGAGAGGCAGGGAAGGGAGCAGAGAAAAATGTAGAGCTCAATAAATATCAATAAAAAAATAGTCAATACTTACAGAACTCCTGACACTAAGAATGGAATAGTCTGAGCTATTGATGTAATATCTGTGGAGGAAAAGGCAAGATGTGATCTTGACAGTAATTTCTCCTCTACATAGTAGGAATTCTATACACGGTCAGGGGATACCCCGGCTTGCAAGAGCTTTACCCTCCCAGGAAAGTGAACCTAGAGCTAAAAGTGAGTTAGCAAGTGGCCACTACCCATCAGTCCGGCTGGTTAGTGCTTGCTCAGTTCATGAGGCGTTAAAGTGACGTGAGAACTAAGTCCTCCCCCTTATTCACTTTAGATTTTGAAACAGAAACTTGCTACATGGCTCTGGCTAGCCTTGAGATCACTATGTTGTGCAGGCTAGCCTCAAAGTCATGATGAACCATCTGCCTCACTCCTCTGAGTGATGGGATTTCAGGCACTCAGCACGGTGCCTGGATGAAAGTAAACATTCGTTACATACATTGTGTGGAACAAATACAACTGAATATATTAGGTTTGACGCCTTCACTTATGAACTCAGAAAAAACTCAGAAAACTGGAGACTAGAGTTCCAAACCCAATAGTTTTCGTCTTAGAATACTAGAAACAAAACTTCTAAGTCTTTGCTCGTGATCATTTTTGTATTATTCATTTGTACCTTAAATTCGATATAGCTCATCTATCTCAGGAGCCATTAATGCAAAAGAAATAGAATAAGACACGGTGCACATGTAATTAAACTCTATCTAGTATCACAAAGTACAGGAACAGACAAAACTCAATTCTATAATATAGTCAAGCCAAACCGTAATCACTGTAAAATAATTATTGGTAAGGTAGTTTACTTTTTTTTTTAAAACTAATTCTTTGAAATCTGGCGTGTGTATTACACTTAAAGTCCATCTCAATTTGAAGTGTCTTTCAAGAGCTCACAAGTCACACGTGGTCAGGGAGGCTCATAAAACGTCTTTCTCTTTACTAATCCAAATATGTATCTACCCTGCATATTTCATTGCCACTAGAATGGGTCCACTCTTAAAATTTTAAGCCAGAACCATTTTTACTGTGTGTAAGAGAAAGTTTCTAGAATGCTATTATGCAGTTCCTTTATCAGAATTACACAAGCCTCCACAGTACTCTGAATTCTTATTTCAACAGATGTTCACCACAGGAGAATTTTGCATATTTTATATGAACATGTACTGATCAAATAAGAAAACACATGCTTTTATATAGCACTATTCATTAAAATGAATAGATTTTCATCACAGGTTTTATTTTCCCCCGAGCAAGCGTGAACCATCTCTCACTTCCTATGGATTTAGTATAAGATCCTTTTCATTATGTTTGGAAGTGTTAGACAAGAGAAGAACTACAGGTGGGAATTGGGGTATCTTAAGACAAAGTTACAGTATGCAATTTAATTTGCAAACACACTGGAAGCTAAGTGATGATGATCCCTTTCCTGGAAGACAGTTGGTACCTGCTCCTTCACCAGCTTCACCTCACCCTGGAGATGCTATAAAAGGTACATCGATCTCATCTATCTAACTTACTAACTCCAACAGCAACCATAAGGAGACTGCCTTCTCCTCACTTCCCTCCTTGTGTCAACTAGTTAATGTGTTGATGTTGGAAATGGATCTGAGGTGTATGCAGATGGATTATGGCCCTGGCTTTGACCTCGAAAACAAATTAAAGAGCATTAATTGACTTTTGTAGTGGCATTTCTATTGTATTTTAATAAATAAAGCTTGCCAGAAGATCTAAAAGTAAAAGAGCCACACTGGTCAGCCTTACAGCCAGGCAGTGGTAACACACACCTTTAATCTCAGTAACCACACTAGTTGCCGTAGAAACCGGGCAGTGTATGCCTTTAATCCCAGTGGTGCACACCATTAATCCCGGAACTAGAGAGGATTATAAAATGGGAGGAAACAACTCTCAGACATAGTCTCATTCTGAGATTCTGGGAGGCAGGATCACCATTTTCAGATTGAGGTTGAGGTAAGAAAGTGGCTGGCTATTTTGCTTTTCTGACCTTCAGGTTGAACCCCAGTTTCTTTCTCTGAGTTTTTATTAATCGTGCTTCAGACTTTAATCTTTAACCTTTTCTTCTCTTAATAGATAACCCCCTTCCTAGTTTTGTGGAGTTTTCCCGTTTTCTACAACTTACAAATTATGCTGTTTGGGTGAGCCATTTTCTCTTGAGCTCTGAACCTATATATGTATAAATTGACAAAATAGTGACTTTGAGAAAGCACTTGAGGGACTAAATCATTCCATTCCATTCATTACAGATTCAACCCCATATGCCTGGTGGACAACTAGAGGGAACTTATTCTTCTGGAACATGATGACCTACATAGGGCTTCCACTGCTGCAGTGAAACACCATGAGCAAAAAGTAAGGTGGAGAAGAAAGGGTTTATTTGGTTTATATGTCCACATCATAATGTATCAATAGAGGAAGTCAGAACAGGGGCTCAAGCAGGACTGCAGCCTTAAGGCAGGAGCCGATGCAGAGGCCATGGAGGGATGCGGTCTACTGCCTTGCTTTGTATGGCTTCTTCAGCCTGCTTTGTTATAGAACCTAGGACTACCAGCCCAGAGATGGCACCACCCACGATGGAAAGGCCCTCCCCAACTGATGACAAATTGAAAAAAATGCCTACCAGCTGGGTCTTGTGGAGTTCTTTCCTCACCTCAGGAAGCTCTCTGATGACTCCAACTTGTGTCAGTCTGACACAATAAACCAGCAAGGACACACACAGAGAATATTTATAAAAAATGCATCACTTTGTTGGCCCCAAGGCAAGTGCCGACAGATTTCCAAGAACAAGACATCAGACTCTGTGGTCAGACAGCCCCAGTAAGAGGTTACTACAAAGCTGGGGGTGGTGATGCACATCATTAATTCCAACAAGGGCAGAGGCAGCCAGGTCTCTGTAAGTTCAAAGCCAGCCTGGTTGGCACAGTGAGTTCCAAGATAGCTAGGGCTATGTAGATACCCAGTCTCTAAACAAAACAAAACAAATTATAACAAGAGAAGACAACTGCCAGAGCTGGAATGTTGACATATTCCTGTGAAGCTGAGGCTGGGGGATCATGAGCTCAAGCCCAGTCTAGAGCTGGCATGCTGACATATTCCTGTGAAGCTGAGGCTGGGGGAGCATGAACTCAAGCCCAGTCTAGGCAAATGTGTGAGACCTTGTCTCACAAAACAAAAACAAAAGCACCCCCCCTCAAACACTGATAATTTAAGGGTTCTAGAGAATAATGTAAGTTAAAGCCACCTAGAAATGAATGGTGAAAGGGCTTCATGTCACTTTTTGTGAGCTGTAACAGGACAATACAGTAAGGGAAATTGCTATTTTACAGAGTTCTGTGAGTAGAGACACAGGTCCAAAACTATTAGTTACTGTTGGAGTTCTTAGAACTGAAGGTGATGGCATACGCCTCTACTCCCAGCACTCAGGAGACTGAGGACACTGAGTCAGGAAGACCAGCCTGTGCTATACAGTGAGATCCTGTTTCAAAAACAGAAAATGAGAGAAACTGTGGGTGAGCTAGAGAGAGAATGAATATCAGAATAAGTCCATCACTATAGAAGGGTTTTTTTTTTTAATTCTACCAAGGAACTTCTACAACTCATAAACACTTTCAGTAATGTAGCAGGATACAAGATTAACTCAAAAAAAAATCATTAGCCCTCCTGTACACAGATGATAAAAGGGCTGGGGAAGAAATCAGAGAATCAACACCCTTCACAATAGCCACAAATAGCATAAAATATCTCGGAGCAACTCTCACCAAACAAGTGGAAGACTTGTATGACAAGAACTTTAAATCTTTGAAAAAATAAATCGAAGAAGACACCAGAAAGTGGGAAGATCTCCCATGCTCTTGTGTAGGCAGAATTAACATAGTAAAAATGGCAATCCTACCGAAAGTAATCTACAAATATAATGCAATGCCCATTAAAATCCCAGAAAATTTCTTCAAAGATCATAAAAAAACCAGTACTTAGCTTCATTTGGAAAAACAAAAAACCCAGGATAGCCAAAATAATCGTGGGCAATAAAAGAACTTCTGGAGGCATCACATCCCTGACTTCAAACTCTATTACAGAGCTATAGTACTGAAAACAGCCTGGTATTGGCATAAGAACATAGAGGAGGACCAATGGAACCAAATAGAAGACCCGGATATCAATCCACACATCTTCGAACACCTGATATTTGATAAAGAAGCAAAAAATATCAAATGGAATAAGAAAGCATATTTAACAAGTGGTGCTGGCATAACTGAATATCAACATGTAGAAGAATGAAAATAGACCCATATCTATCATCATGCACAAAAATCAAGTCCAAATGGATCAAAGACCTCAATATAAAGCCAGCCACACTGAACCTTATAGAAGAGAAAGTGGGAAATACATTTGACTGCATTGGCACAGGAGACCACTTCCTAAATAGAACCCCAACAGCACAGACACTGAGAGAAACAATTAATAAATGGGACCTCCTGAAACTGAAAAGCTTCTGTAAAGCAAAGGACATGGTCAACAAGACACAACAACAGCCTACAGAATGGGAAAAGATCTTCACTAACCCCACATCAGACAGAGGGCTGATCTCCAAAATATACAAAGAACTCAAGAAATTGGTCACCAAAAGAACACATAATCCAATAAAAACAAACAAACAAACAAAAAAAGGAGTACAGACCTAAACAGAGAACTCTCAACAGAAGAATCTAAAATGGCTGAAAGACACTTAAGGAAATGTTCAACATCCTTAGTCATCAGAGAAATGCAAATCAAAACAACTCTGAGATTCCATCTTACACCTGTAAGAATGGCCAAGATCAAAAACACTGATGAGAGGTTGTGGGGAAAAGGGAACACTTCTGCATTGCTGGTGGGAATGCAAGCTGGTACAACCCCTCTGATGTCAGTGTGGCGATATCTCAGAAAATTAGGAAACAACCTTCCTCAAGATCCAGTAAGAGCACTTTTGGGTATATATCCAAAGGATGCTCAATTGTGCCACAAGAACATGTGCTCAACTATGTTCATAGCAGCTTTGTTTGTCATAGCCAGAACCTGGAAACAACCTAAATGTCCCTCAACTGAAGAATGCATAAGGAAAATGTGGTACATTTACACAATGGAGTACTACACAGCAGAAAATTTTGAATTTTTTGAATTTTGCAGGAAAATGGATGGAGCTAGAAAACATTATATTGAGTGAGGTAACCCAGACACAGAAAGACAATTATCACATGTACTCACTCATAGGCAGTTTTTAAACATAAAGCAAAGAAAACCAGCCTACAAACCACAATCCCAGAGAACTTAGACAACAATGAAGACACTAAGAGAGAAAGTATAAAAAGACAAGATCTCCTGAGTAAATTGGGAGCATGGGGACCTTGGGGGAGGGTTGAAGGGGGAGGAGAGAGACAGGGAGGGGAGCAGAGAAAAATGTAAAGCTCAATAAAAATCAATAAAAATGCAAACAAAAATGTATATAATACAAAACAGTGGAACAAGGATGCACAGGGCACAAATACTCATGACAAGACTGATCAAGATGTTTTATTCATTTATTATGTATACAGTGTTTTGCTTGAATGTATGCCTGCATAGCAGAAGAGGGCACCAGATCTCATTACAGATGGTTGTGAGCCACCATGTGGCTGCTGGGGATTGAACTTTGGACCTCAGCAGTCAGTGTTCTTAACCTCTGAGCCATCTCTCCAGCCCCTGACTGATCAAGATTTTTAAAGACACAATAAAGATACAATAAAATGATTTTAACCGAAAGGTGTCATAATTAGAGATAATGCAGTTATTAAAACAATCACTGGGTCAGTGAGATGGCTGTCCACATTAGGGTTCTACTAAAGAGACACCATGACCACAACAACTCTTATAAAGAACAACTTTAATTGAGGCTGGCTTACAGTTTTAGAGGTTTCCCATCGTCATGTTGGTGGGAACCATGGTGGCACGCAGGAAGACACGGTGCTGGAGAGGCAGCTGAGAGGTCTATATCTGGATCCTCAGGCAGCAGGAAGGGACAGTGAGTCACTAGGCCTGGCTTGAGCTTCTGAAACCTCAAAGTCTTCTCCCAGTGACAGACTTCCTCCAGCAAAGCCACACCTACTTCAAGGCCACATATCCTAATAGTGCCATCCCTATGAGCCTATGAGAGTCATGTTCTTTCAAACTACCATAGTGACTCATCAGATAAAAACACTTGCTGTAAGGGCTAGAGAGTTGGTCAGTGGTTAAGAGCACTGGCTGCTCTTCTAGGGTCCTGAGTTCAATTCCCAGCAACCATATATATGGTGGCTCACAACCATCTGTAATGAGATCTGGTGCCATCTTCTGGCCTGCATGTCTACCTGCAGGCAGAACACTGTATACATTAAAAAAAACAAAACAAAACAAAAAAACACTTGCTGTATAACCCTGACAACCCAACTTTGCTCTCTGGAGTCCATGTGAAAACTCCAGTCTGTAATCCTACACTCCTATGTAAGATTGGAGGCAGGGACAGATCAGCTGGAAAGCCCTACTACACAACACACTGACACAAATGTCAAGAGAGATCCAGTCTCAAACAGCAACCATACAAGGTGGAAGGAAAGAACTGACTGATGGCTCGTGTCTATAATCTCAGCACTTGCAAGGGTTAGGCAGGGGGATCATCATGCTTGGAGGCCAGCCTGAACTACATCATAAGTTTGAGGCCCTGTTTCAAAGTAGAAATTATACATACTTACATCATACACACACACACACACACACACACACACACACATATGGTCTCAATTATATAAGAGCTTTCAAAATTTACATCTTACTCAAACTGACGCAAGAAGAAACAAAAACCCTAAATTTTTTTTTTATAGCTACCAGAAGATATAGTTATTCAAGACCTCATCTGAAACACTGGGCTCAGAGACTTTCTATATGAGTGCTTTTAAAACTTTCAAGGAACAAATTATCCCAATCTTAGGTAAATACTTTCAAAGAACTGAGAAAGATGGTAACATCCTGTGACTTGTTTTCATAAGTCTGGTGTTGCGCTAATAACAAAACCAATGTACACTGAGCATGTTGGTACCATGGAACAATCCTCTTGTACACTGTGAAGATTTGTCACTTGAATTGGTTTAATAAAACACTGATTAGCCAGTAGCCAGGCAGGAAGTATAGGTGGGACAACCAAACTAAGGATAATGGGAGGAGGGCAGAGTCAGAAGATGTCAGCCAGATGCAGACGGAATAAGATGGGCACACTGTACTGAGAAAAGGTACTGCCTCGTAACAGAGCATAAATAAGGAATACAGGTTAACTTGAAATGTAAGAGCTAGTTAATAATAAGCCTGAGCTATTGGTTAAGCATTTATAAGTAATATTCAGCCTCTGTGTGGTAATTTGGGAAGCAGCTGCTGGGTATTTGGGACTGAACAGCTCTGAGTCAGGAAACTTCTGCCTACATGTTGGTGTTTGCCTTTCATTGCAGCACGTGAAAGGCAGACATAGGCATATTTCTGAGTTTGAAGCCATATCATGGTCCACATAGAAAGTTCCAGATCATCCAGGCCTACATAGTGAGATCTTGTCTCAAAAGAAAAGGGAAAGAGGAGGAGGTGGCTGGAGAGATGGCTCTTCAGTTAAAAATATATATTGCTCTTGCAGAGGACTGGAGTTCATTTCCCAGTACCTATAGTGAGCAACTAAAAATTGCCTGTGATTTCAGCTCTAGGGTATCTGACACCTCTAGCCTTTGTGGGCAGTACACTCATATGCACACATGTCCCCACACACATAAAACACACACATATAATAATAATAATAATAACAACAACAATAATACATGTCTCTTTTTAAAACCAAATCAAACAGAACAAACCCCAAAGCTCAAATAGGTAGACACAAATATTCTAAAGGAAATATTTGCTGACTGAATTCAACAAGGCAGGAACATAAACCATGACAAACTGGATTTATACCAAGTAACTTGTTAATATAATTAGGAAAATCTATAGCTGAAACACACCACAAATATTAAAGAGGGAAAATGACAAGCTTTTGTGTGAATTCATAATTAAAAAGTGTCTTGGTCGGGTGGTAGTGGTGCACGCCTTTAATCCCAGCACTCAGGAGATAGAGGCAATTAGGTCTCTGTAAGTTTGAGGCCAGCCTGGTCTATACAGCAAGTTCCAGGACAGACTTCAAAACTACACAGAGAAACCCTGTCTCAAAAGGCAAAAACAAAAAACAACCCCCCTCAAATTGTCTTTAATGTAAGAGACTGCCTGCCTAGTGATAGGACACCCACCCTATACTCAGTGCAGACTATTTCTCAATGGGAAAACAAGGGTTGCTATTCCAATAGAAATATTGAGTAAGAGAAAGATTCCACTTTCAGATCCATGGAAATTAAATTAGAAAAATAAAGTAAAATCATAGGCTTGAGAAGAAGGCTGGGGGCATAGATCGGCTGTAGAGCATATGCTGAGTATGTGGCCCTGGTTCACTCCTTAAAGGGGAGGGGGTTTATGATGTTTAATATTGTCAACTTGACAGAATCTAGAGTCACCTAGGAGACAGACTTCTGGGTATGATATGAGGGAGTTTCTATATCAGGTTAATTCAGGTAGTAAGCCCTACACTAACTATGGATGGAACAGTTTTATGGAGGGGATATGGGGACATCCTTACTAAATAATAAAAAGGGAAGTGAGGTGACCACCAGCACTCACTCCCTTTGCTTTCTGGCAGGGGACACAATGTGACCAGCTATGGCTGCCTTGTGCTTCCTGCCATGATGGACTGAACCATCATACCGGGAGGAAATAAACTCTTATTCCATGAAGTTGCTTTTGTCGGGCTTTCTGTCCCAGCAGTGAGAAGAAGGAGTACAGAGGGGCAGAGAAAACACTAAACCCATTTCTGCAGAATATATAAATGGATATAGGATGCTGATTTAATATTTAATATTCCTAAAGATGCCATTTTGAATCATTGCAATTCCCACTAAAAAAATCTTAAAAGAATTTTTCATGTAATACTTGATAACCTATTTTCAAATTTATGTGACTGTGTCCAGGTCCCAGGGTGACTAACACTTCTGGCCACAGAAAGGAGGATCTTCCTGAGAGATCCAAGTTCATGACATCATAGCACTAGAATGTAGAGGTGTGGCAATAGGCATACTAGAGGGTGTGGCAATAGGCATACTAGAGGGTGTGGCAATAGGCGTACTCACCAGTGGAACAGAACAAGACGTTTAAGCCCAGAAACAGACCCACATCCACACTGAAGATTTGCATGAAGATTATATGCCCAATAAATCAAGAAAATAGGGACCTTTTAATAAGTGGTACTGGTTTAAAAATGTATCTAGGGACTGGAGAGAAGGCTCAGAGGTCAAGAGCACTGACTGCTCTTCTAGAGGACCTGGATTCAATTCTCAGCACCTACATGGTGGTCAGAGTGTCTTAACTCCAGTTCCAAGAGTATCCAGCATCCCTTTTTGGCCTCCTTGGGTACTGCACACATATGGTACACAAACATACATACAAGCAAAACACTGATATACTTAAAAAAATAAATCTCAAAAATGTTTTTAAAATGAATCTTAATCCCATGGGAAAGAGACTGAATTGCTAGTATCACTTAGGAAAATACCTATCTCCACTGGAATTAAGAACTCATCAAAGGACAAAATTATAGCAACTGGAATATCTCAGCCAGGTGTGTATATGCAGTCTCAGAACTGTCAATGCTCCATTTCATAGAATAGCAGAAATGTTCTGATACATCCAGTAGAGTGGGTTGGCATTATAAAAGTGCAGCTGGGGAGGAACTAAGGATAAAATGTGCACTGGTCATTTAGGACCTCTAAGACGGGGACAGAAATCGATGGAAAACAAAAGACAGGTCAGCTCCATTTATTTTATCTAAGGACAAGCAGAAGGAGGCCCTTGTGATTCTGACTGAAGCTGACTTTTTGGCTCTTTCTCTTTCCCTCTTTCTGAGTTCAGTGACTGCTTGGGTTTGGTCTGGTGGGGTAGGGACATTATTATGAATATTTCATTTCGGTTCATTCCCCTTGGCCCCATTCAGGAACTCACTCTAAAACAAGAGCCTCATGCAGGGGGTGGGTGGTGGCGCACGCTTTTAATCCCAGCACTCGGGAGGCAGAGGCAGGCGGATCTCTGTGAGTTTGAGGCCAGTCTGGTCCACAAGAGCTAGTTCCAGGACAGCCAGGGCTAGACCTAACACTCAGTAGGTAAACCACTCCCTGAGTAGACTCCCAAGTTATTTCCATAAAGAGAACAAGAACTTAGTTGGATTCTTAGACGTTTGTTTTAGGTAAGAGCCAACTACTTCCCTATTTCAGGAGCAGGAGGTCTGGCAACTAGCCACACCTGTTGACAATAAACTTGAGAGAGGAGAACTCTGATTCACAACTAAGTGGGACCTTTGTTTGAGTTAGAAACACAATATTCTTAAATGAACTAAAAACAAGTACCAAACTCTCTGACCTTTCACATCTTTGGGCCTCCACACTAACCGCATTAGAGGGTATACCTGAGCTGCCACTAGATAACCAACCTAACCACTTGGTCAGTGAGAAAAACCTGTCTCAAAATAAAAATAGATGCTCTGTGAGTTTGAGGCCAGCCTGGTCTACAGAGCAAGGTCCAGGACAGCCAGGGCTACACAGGGAAACCCTGCCTAGAAAAACCAAAAACTGAAAAGGAAAGAGAAGTGGACAGTGACTGGGCAAGGTGGCACTTGTTTTTAGTCCCAGGACTTTGGTGGCAGAGGCAGATGGAGCTCTGTGAGTTTGAGATCAGCCTGGTCTACAGAGCGATTTCCACCCCATCCTGGGCTACACAGTTGTGGTCTATGCCAGACCAAGGACGCCTTGCAGGGCTTGCTGTGGAAGGCAACTATTCAGAATAACAATAGCAAAGTTTTGGTTTCAACTTCTGATTCAAGTTGTAGGTTGCCCCAGGAAAAACGGCTATCTCTCCTGGCTGAGGTGCGAATGCAGAGGGTGAATGCTGAGAACAAAGCAGGAAGAGAAGTTAGGATCAAAGGAAACCCGAAGAAAGGGAGAGGGAAGAAAAAGGGCTAGGAGCAGTCGGGCAAGAGCAGGTTTTACAGAGAGACAGGACGAGAAATAGGGGAAGAAGAAAATATAGCTGTACAGAGAAAGAAATAGCAAGATATAAGGGAGAAGAAATGGTCACTAGGAAGCCTTAGGAAGCAAGAGAAATTTAGGCAAATAGAATAAATACAAAGCCTTTTTAAACTGTGATGGTGTGAAGGCTTGCTTCTTTCTGCGCGTCTCCGAGCACAGATTTGGGGAAGAGATTCAATTTCTATGTTTGGGACGACGGTCCCGGACACACAGTGAGACCTTGTCTCTAAATCAATAGTTAATTAACAAAATTAAATAAAGGTAAACAATGCCTTATCACAACAGCACAGGCTTGTCATTCACCAAACCAATATTTTATATGGAAATTATATTTCCTTACATTTATGTGGCATTCCTACTTTACCCAACACTCTTCCCCAAATATGACTCTGCTTCAACTCCTGCGTGCACACACACACACACACACACACACACGGAATATTTTTGAAAAGATATTCTGTAACATTTTTTCCACCAACTTGGAACTGGACTTTAGCATTCCTTTGGACATGAATATAGTGACCAGGGATGACTTACTGTAGCCTGGGAGTCAAACTGTACCTTCCAGTAAATACATTTTTATCACCATGGAACCACACCCAGAGTGCTGTCCTCTAGTAAGGCACAGGTCTCAGTAGATACAGCATAGGTTTTATTGTTAGGAAACATCCAATATATTTGCTATCTAGTCTTTATCATTGGTGACTTCTCTGGTGTCCACGACAAAACAAACAAACAAAAATTCAATAGAGCTCAGCTGGGCAGTGATGGCATACGCCTTTAATCTCAGCACTTGGTAGGTAAAAGCAGGCAGATCTCTGTGAGTTTGAGACCAGCCTGGTCTATAAGAGCTAGTTCAGGACAGGCTCCAAAGCTACAGAGAAACCCTGTCTCGAAAAACAGAAGAAGAAGAAGAAAGAAGAAGAAGAAGAAGAAGAAGAGGAGGAGGAGGAGGAGGAGGAGGAGAAGGAGAAGAAGAAGAAGAAGAAGAAGAAGAAGAAGAAGAAGAAGAAGAAGAAGAAGAAGAAGAAATTCAATAGAGCAATAGAGTTCATAAATATCCCGAGGTCACAGGCCATCTTTAATACTCTCCAACTCTCATCGGTGACTTGTTAGCGTGTGCTGAGCGCTCTAAATTTAAGACTACATTCAACCCACAAAACGTTATCTTCACTGCGAAAAGAAGACTTAAAAATATCAGAACACAATACTGTTGCTCCTTCTCACGAATCTGTCCCAATGGCTATTCTTCCTTACATTTAATTTTTAAAATTTAAGATAGTTTTTATTTAAATGTGTATTCTGTTTTGCCTGCCTTTGTACACCATATACATGCAATGCCTGCGGGGGACAGAAGAGGGCGCCAAAGGCTCTAGCACTGGAGTTACAGACTGCTGTAAGAAGGCAGTGGGATCAAAGGCATGGAAATTAAACAATGCTCACCTGAATCATCAATGGGTCAAGGAAGAAATAAAGGGGGAAATTAAAGACTTCCTAAAATTCAATGAAAATGACCACACAATATACCGAAATTTATGGGACACCATGAAAGCAGTGTTAAGAGGCAAGTTCATAGGACGAAATGCCTACATAAAGAAGCTAGAAAAATCACACACTAGTGAATTAACAGAACATTTGAAAACTTTAGAACAAAAAGAAGCAAACTCACCTAAGAGAACTAGACGACAGGAAATAATCAAATTGAGAGCTGAAAT
>JAQHUG010000006.1:1995825-2062220 GCA_028555095.1 Dicrostonyx torquatus | reverse complement strand
GGGCAGTCACAACAATAGGCAGACACAACAACGGGCAGTCACAACAACGGGCAGTCACAACAATGGGCAGACACAACAACGGGCAGTCACAACAATGGGCAGACACAACAACGGGCAGTCACAACAACGGGCAGACACAACAATGGGCAGTCACAACAACGGGCAGTCACAACAACGGGCAGACACAACAATGGGCAGTCACAACAACGGGCAGTCACAACAACGGGCAGACACAACAACGGGCAGTCACAACAATGGGCAGTCACAACAACGGGCAGACACAACAATGGGCAGTCACAACAACGGGCAGACACAACAAGATAGACATAGGCAGTCAAAATAACCTTTTGAAACAAAGTTAGGGTTGTAAGGGAGTTATTATACTTTTTTGAAATAAAGGCATGGTTGCCGTTTCCTGGAGCAGGCTGTACTGAACCGTTGTATTTAAGGTTATAGGTGGGGCAATAGCTCAGTCCTTCAGAAACAGTTAATCATAATCAGGAATGAACCTAGTTTCTTTTTACTATGAGATGGCTTTGGCTTTGAAACCTAAGATGGAGGCAGACTGGTTTATCAAAGGCACATTGTGCTGGCTTGCAGGTGGAGAAGGGAGCGCTAGTGGAGATAAGACATGGATCCAAGTGATCCTGACTATTTGGGACTATCTGTGACCTAGGTTGGACTTAAGGCATAGTTCATTAGTCATTTAACCATCTCATTTGTAGAGCTCAGAAATGGAAGCGCTAGTAGTTTTGGTTAAAGTTGAAATTCCTGGGTGTCAGCTGAAAGATGGATGAGAAGGGGAGACAGGCAAGGCCATGCGGGACTTCAGGCAGTATAATAACACCTTGCTTGGGAGGAAAACCTACAAAGGAGGTCCTGTAAGGTCAGAGCCTTCCATCTGCATATAGGCTGGGGTTGTTATGGGGAAGGAAGTGCGTGGGAGGGGTGAAGGGGGAGTGTAGAAAGGTTTCCTTTTCTTTATGTTCAAATTGGCTTTTGCTAGGACTGCAAAGTGATTAGTCAAGAATGTTAGATGATTAAGAAATATCCTGTATGGCCAGTCATTAATAGGGTCTAGGGGTGTGTGGCAGGAATCTAGGAAAACGAATGATCTTAGATTTATAAAGCTAACTACTGTGGTTTCAAGGAAATTAACACCATTTAACCCAAATGGAGAAACTTTTCAAATGGAATGGCCATGGCTAACATAGTCATTAAGGGGCAGATATCAGAACCAGGAGAAGAGAAGTGGAAAATCATTTTTTATGTCTCCACTAGTGATTGTGTTTCACTGTGTCACCTGTGTCCAGGAGTCTTAGTATGTAGTATGTTCTCAGTGTTTAATGATAACACAATAAGCAGGAACAGTAGGCTTGCTTACCGTGGTTCCAGCTCAGAATCTAAGCAGAGGCTGGCCAGGTTGTCATGTGAATAAGAGAAATAGCAAACGCCAAACTGGGTTTTACGGACCGTCCAAAACCATGACGGTATACCCATATTGGGAGACAGCACACAGAATGCAATTCTATTGCATTTTTATTTTTTTGTACTGGTGGGTATCAAATCCTGGGTCTTGCATGTGTTAGTAAGCAATCGTCACTCTACACCAGTGAGCAACATACCCAGTCCTTCAGTATTAGTGTTTTTCCAAAGCATTTTTTTTTAAATCAGAATTTTATGTCACAGTTAGTTTGGGTTGCAGTGGAAGCATTAATTAGAGCAGGGCTACAGAAGCAGCTCAACAGTTAAGAGCGCTCTGCTCTTCCAGAGGACCTGGAGTCTCTTCCCAGCCCCTTTAACACAAGGCTCACCACCACCCATACTCCAGTCCTCTTCTGACCTTCATGAGCCTGCGCGCGCGCGCGCACACACACACACACACACACACACACACACAATTAACTTAAAACCGACATTAGATAGACAGTAGGCATACTCTAGAATCAGCCACAACTGAAACACTAAACATACAGGAAACACATCGGTTTATAAATCTGCAAAGAAAATGCTCAAGGTACCATTTCGATCCTCATTAGAGCAAGTTAAATCCTATATAAAAGTGTGAAGGCCTATGGGGAATAACTCAGTAGTAGAGTATTTGGCTCAAATTACAAGGTTCTGGATTTGATTTCCAACACTTCCAGAGGGAAAAAGTGGGCGGGCAAAGGAGGGTAGGGCGGGCGGAGGGAGAGAAATTCTTCTGCAGAAAGGATGTATTTTACTTATAAAATATGGTTGTGGGGATTTAAAAAACCTAGGTGCATTACGGATATGACGTGGGCAATTGACTCATCTCTGTGCTTCAGGTACTGCAAAATGAGAAGAGTCAGGGCTTGATCCCTCGATTTCCTAAAGTCCTCCACTTTCACGGCTTTTGAGCTTGCACTTTAGTCCCTTTGTCAGTTCTAAACGCATTCGGCTCCGTTCCAGCGTCCGTGCAGTTTTTTTGTATTTCCGTTTGTGTTTTGTAAGGGTATTTCGTCCATTAGCAAAGCCAAGTCTTCAAACACACACAGAAAACAAAATTGGCTTTCACAGACCAAGACCGTCAGACCGTGACACAACGGCGTCGCGCCTCCGCCGCCTCGCAGCACTGCATGCTGGGAGTTGTAGTCCCACACCCCTCACGCCCCTCACGGCCCTCACGCTCCGCGCCTCTGGAGTTTGAAAGCCCCAAGAGGGGCCGGTGGGCGGGCCGCGGAGGGCGGAGCTCCATTAGCCCCGCCCCTTGCTTGCCGCTCTCGCGCGGTTCGCGGCTGAGTCGCGCGCCAGGCCGGAGGAGGGGGTGTGGCCTCGGCCCTGGGGTGGCGGCAATTGAGGC
The DNA here is from genome assembly GCA_028555095.1 of Dicrostonyx torquatus. NCBI lineage: Eukaryota > Metazoa > Chordata > Mammalia > Rodentia > Cricetidae > Dicrostonyx > Dicrostonyx torquatus. The sequence goes on along the minus strand of JAQHUG010000006.1, from coordinate 2,059,396 downwards.
CGCGGCGCCTGCGGGCGGTGCTGTGGCTCCGGCCTGCGCGAAGCGGTCCCGCCCTGAGCGGGCGGCGGTGCGCGGGGCGGGGCCTGGCGGGAGGGTGGCGGCCCGCGGGGCGGGGGCGGGGCCGGCCTCTGGCTCCTTCTTCCTCCGCATGTGGCTGGCGGCCGCACAGCAGTTGGCTTCACGCTCTGCTCGCCCGCCGCGTCTCCTCAAGGCTCCTCTGGCCTGACTGGAGCCATGTCGATCTCAGAGAGCAACCCGGCCGCCGCCTCCCTGCCCAACGGCGACTGCGGCCGCCCCAGGGCGCCGCCCGGAGGGAACCGGGTGACGGTGGTGCTGGGCGCGCAGTGGGGCGACGAGGGCAAAGGGAAGGTGGTGGATCTGCTGGCGCAGGATGCCGACATCGTCTGCCGCTGCCAGGTGAGGGGAGCCGGGTCCTGGCGGGGGATGTCCGCCGCGGTGAGGTGTCACCTTGAGCTGCGCCCGTTGGACCGGGAGCCGCGTGAGGACCCCTGCCCTGGAGTCTCGGGTGGCGCTCCGGGTGACTCTGAAGGAACCTGGAGGATGTGCGACGCTTGAGCAGCGTTTTGGGGTCTGGGGACCGGACTGGCGGTTCGCTGCGGGGCGGAGTTGAGGGGGCTGCCGCCCGAGGCCTGCTCCCGACTCCCGCTGTGACCCGGTGAGGACCCGGCGGGGCCCACCCACCGGGGCGGCCGAGGGAGGGTTCTTTCCCTCAAATTCCCAGAAACCGAGACTCACCACTGCCCCACCTGCAGGCCCCGGCAAGCAGAACCGCTCCTCCTCCGGTCCGCTTTGTTGACATCAGGTTCCGCTGCGGAGCTTTGGGACTGTTTTGGGTCCTTCCCCCACCCCCCCACTTTGTATCCCTTAAATTATATTTAGGGGAGATCTTTTTTTACTCATTAGATCCTAAAGAAGTAATCCCCACTCTGTTGAAACGTGAGTGTGAGCAAGTAGATACAGATCTCAAATTGGATATTTAGAAATATTTACAGTGTTCCGGTAACAAAAAGTTGACTTTCGGGAAATCTAGTGCTTCCTACCGGGAGACACGTGGTTTTCAATGTTAGCTGTTTTTTTTTTCTTTTCTCCTATTTGTCGTTTGCTTTGAAGCAGCCTAGAGGCGAGGCCTTTGTAAAGGCTCTCAAAACTATCTCCCGGCTTCAGAGTTCAAAATAGATGAGCACACCCATGTTCAAAAGGAGATGTAGCCCTGTCTCAAAAAAAAAAAAAAAAAAAAAAAAGGAGATGTAGTGTTTGCAGTTGACGGCGGCATGTTTAGGTTGTAAGAATATTTCTTTTTCCTGAATGTGCATGGTTTTGTGTCTTGATGGCCAGTTGGTCTAGGTTAGGCGAGGGACCTGGTGGAAAGCTTTCTACCTAGAATTGAATCCCATGCAGAAGCAGGTGTGTAAAAAGCTAGACGCTGTGGCTTGGGCTATCTTCCTTTTTATTGCGTGCAGAAACGTACCCTGTCTGTTTCTTAGCCGAGCTAACCATGGCATCAACTACTGCGTTCCCACCCATTCTTCCTTTTCACCTGTTTCTGTTCCTGCACCTTGTCTGGCAGCATGCATATTTAATGGTGCTTCCAGAGGGGTTAGCGTGGTATTCTGACTCACATTGCCATAGGAAGTGCTCCAAAGTAAAAAGCCTTTACCATTTCATGTTTAAAATCAGGTCTTGTGCACAGGATTGAAGACTTAGAAAAGCGCCTAAACTCTTGGTGGTTACAAGGGTGGGTTTGAGGCCTACTTGGAAATAGTTCATAGGTCCAGCTGTATTGTAGAGTCTAAGGTTGTAGTCATTGTAGTATTTATCCAAAAGGTTCTCAGTATAATATACCTTTAAAAAGTTATAGGATCAGTTTGTAGAGTGAAGGTGTTACTAGGTTACCAAGAAAGTGTTCTTAGGGAGGTCATGTATCAGGCTGATCTGATGCCTTTGGAATGTTCAGAGATATGGTTGGGGAGTTACCTGAGGCTAGTGGAGAAATAAGTGATCAGTCAAACTTCCACACTTACAAACTTACTTACTACTTACATGATCCTTACATTTTTTTCTTGTATGTTTTAAGAGGCCATCATTAGGATTTTTACTATTCTCATTAACTGTAAGCAGGTTTAAAAAAAAAAGGCTTAAGCATTTCTTTTGGGTTTTGATTTCAAGACAGGGTTTCTCCCTGTAGTCCTAGATGTCCTGGAACTAGCTTTGTAGACCAGGGTGACTTAAAACTCAGATCTGCCTTCCAAGTGCCCCGTGCCACTGGGACCCTCTAGCATTTCTCTTTTGTGGTTCATCATGGTAACTGTAGCTTATTTGACTAACACTATTAACCCAATGTCTACTTAATGACATTAGTTCTAGGTTGTAATTCTGAAGAGGGTGGAATGTAGAGACAATGGAGACAGCCAATTGTAGGAAAGGAATTTTGAGCCTGGACCAATTTGAGTTTATTTGACAAGTGGAGTGCTAGCCATCAAGAAGAAAATTGTCATTTATAGGCGAATGGTGGGGTTGGAGAACATTATGCTAATAACTCAGATTTAGAAAAACAAATATGGCTTGTTTTCTCATCCAAAGAGAATCCTAAAAAATTCATGAAAATAGAACTATTTGGGAAGAGAAAGGGGATTAGGTCAAAGAGGCTGACAAATATGAGCAAAGCACATGAGACACCTATGTGAAGGTGTTGTATGAGATCTACCATTTTGTTCAGCTACTGTATGCTAATCAAGTATACATTCAAACAGGTTTATATCAATAAACTATATCCCTTGTTATTGTTACACACCATTTCTCCAGAGTGTTTTATATATGTATGTATGAATGTATCCATATTTCAAATAGAATCACAAAATAATTCCTTCACATATGAGTGATGTTTCCTAACTACTATACTTTTTAATAAATAAGATACATTTTGGGGGAAAGTAGGTGCGAAGCTAATGACATTTTGTCATTGGAGCACTTAAGGCCTGTCTTCCAATTCAGGATCATAGATAGTTATTTATAAATGTGTAGGCACTCTAGACTCATAAATACATGTATAGGACTTGAATCAAGGGATGATTATCACTGATGTGCTGCCTTTAGTTTTAAATCTTTTTTTTTTTTTAATGGAAAGGAGAGTAAGTAGAGGATCAGCTGCAGACTGATGATTCATCCAGGAAACACCTATTTTGTATCTACAGGACAACACTGAGCTCTGCAGTGGAAATGCCAGACTGTCTGAGCCTGTGCCCACAAGAAACTCCTAGTCTAGGAAACCACTGCTGTGTAAACGGATTTGTTGCCAGGGCAGGACTGAGGAAGGTTAGGTAGCATGTGAAAACAGGATATAGCACAGAAGCAGCTTGTTAGTAAACCTATTACTGTTCTCCCTAGTAAGTAGTATATTTGTTTCCTGTATTTTGTTGAGGAGAAACTACAGAGAGACTAGACTAGAGGTGTTTGTACCAGCCTTATTTAGTGGTCTTAGAGAAATCAAGGGTGGTGATCTTGGTTACCTTGGCAGCAGTGGTTTGCCTAGGTAAAACTGGATGCTGGAATTTGGTGCTTAGAGTCTACACTTCTTAACTAAGACCCTTCAAGGCAGTGCTGTTTTCCTGCTTTCATTGTGAGTTGTTTCGTAATGGAAATTTAAGACTGTCATCATTTTCACATTTTTGTGTCTGAAACTGAAAATGACCACAATGGTGAATGTCTTCAACTCTCCAAAGATTGCCCAAGCACTTGTTAAAAAATAATGCAGATAGATACCTTTATGTATTTTTTTTTAATCTAGTATATTTGGTTATGTTGAATAGTTTAATCAGTGTTCTACTAGTAACTTAATAGTCAACTTTGGAATTGAAATTAGTGATTAAAAGAGTGCTTATTGTTACTGGTTGACAGGTGTGTTAGATTTGCTGAAACAGTTCATCTGGAAAAGTGAAGTTTCAGTACCAAGAAAGTATCTGATAGGAACCTTTGACTCAAACTACCAGGTTCTTAAGTTTGATCATTAGACAAGGGCGTGGGGTCTGAGGCCCTGTGACTTTTTACTGTAATCTATAGTGGGAGCCCCATTCCTTCATTCATTTGGAGCCCTGTTGATCATAATAGTGTCCATGTATTCAAGCCATAAAGACAAAGAGAGCCAGACTGTTTTGGAGTCCTAAGGGGTCTGAGAGCCTCTGGGACTTGTACATGAGATTGTTTCCTTGGCACCCGGGCTTTTGCTGTTGTAAAAGAAGATGCCATTATTTCATGTTCATAACACCCCCCCAAGAGGCTGCCTTCATCTCCATCACAGCAGGAACTCACTTAAAGGTTTAAAAAAGAGGGGAGTAACTTGAGGGAATAGAAAGGTCTAATACATTAAGAATGGAGTCATTTTTTCAGGTTTGATTTCATTTCCTTTTAGTCCGGCGTGTCCTGTCCCAGTCCCCGTCCCCATCTCCTCTTCCCTCTATCTCCCCCCTCCCCCGCGCCTTTTAAACTTCCCCAGAACCTTTATAACTTCAAAATTAGAAACTTAGATATATTGACAATATTTGGTCTGAACTTATAGTGTAAAATTGAACTTGGTGGGCTCTGGTTTTTAGAGAATAGAAAAAAAATCCAAAACATTTGTCTTCTGAGTTCTTTGAGATCCAGTTAGGGAGAAAGGGTATTCATGGAAAGTCTGAGAACAATTACAAGATGACTAAGTATTGTTATTGCATCCCTATATCCTACAGTGCCATGCTTTAAAAGTATTGTCCTGGACACCATAGAGATTTTCTTAAAATTCTTTTTTTTCTTTTTTTTTTTTTTTGGTTTTTCGAGACAGGGTTTCTCTGTATCTTTGGAGCCTGTCCTGGAACTAGCTCTTGTAGACCAGGCTGGTCTCGAACTCACAAAGATCTGCCTGCCTCTGCCTCCCAAGTGCTGGGATTAAAGGTGTGTGCCACCACCGCCCGGCTCAGCATTTAATCTTATTTATATTTTTATTGCTAGAGCAAGATGTGAACTTCTAGAGCAAGGGTATACTTACCATGGTGTAATGGGCTTGTCTCCTGAATCATGTGCATTTTTTGTTATAGACAATGGAAAGAAACTGTAATAAGCAAAGTCATAATTTGTCTGGTGGAGGAGGGGAGTGGCCAGGGCTGCTTCTGGGATCTATCGCAGCAGAATTTCATGGTTTCTACACTTTAAATCCTGGCTTTCTGATGCTGATTGGCTCAGGTTGGATTACTGTTTGTCTGGATCAATACTGTGGCCAGGGGCATGTTTACTTCAATTTGTAAAGTAAGGGGAAAGAAGGGCAGTTGAGCATACTCTTAATGCTGACCTGAAGTTAATTTCGAATGATGTTGTAGAAGACTGCTCATTCGTTACCTGGACACCCAGACCTGAATAATATAACCTATATTAATTACAATACTGCTTGGCCAATGACTTAGGCATGTTCCTGGCTAACTCTTATATCTTAAATTAACCCATTTCTGTTAATCTGTGTATCACCACGAGACTGTGGCTTACCGGTAAGGCCCATTCTGGCGTCTTTCTCCTTCAGCAGCTATATGTGTCTTTGTCTCCGCCTACTCTATCTCTGTTCTGATTTCCTGCCTGACTTTACTCTGCTAACTATTGGCCAAAATAGCTTCTTTAATTAATCAGTAGTAATAAAACATATTCACAGTAGATAGAGGGGAATCCCACATCAGTATGGGAATACAAGACAGAAGAAAACACCCAGAAAATTTGGGATTGTTCTTGTTCATAAAATATTTTTCAACAGTCTACTGTACTATAGAACTCCTTTTTTCTGGAACAAATGTTTTTGGAATCAAATTATTTTATTATTTCAATACTAGAAAAAAACTGAAAATTAGTTATTTATTTTTGTAAAGGCAAAAAATGATTCATTGGAAACTTTGCTTTTTTGCTTTGAAAACATGGAGTTTTTGGTCTGAGGGTTTTTTTGTTTTGTTTTGTTTTGTTTAGTTTTTACACAGCTCTGTGATGTGACATCCAAATTAAGAAGCTTAACTTAAAAAATATTTATTCTTGCTTATTTTTTGAGTCAGTCTCACTCTATGGCTCAGGCTGGCCTGGGATTTAATGATCCTCTTGACTCAGTCTCCTGAATGCTGAGATTGTAGGCTTTTGTCATAATGCTTGCCTAAGATATTAATTTATTCCTTTTAGAGTTGTTATTTTATTAATATAAATGCTTTGTCTGTATGTATTGTGTATCATTTGAGTTTCTGTTTGATGCCTGTGGAGGCTAGAAGAGGTCATTGGACTCCTTAGAGCTGGAGTTACAGATGGTTGTAAGCAGCCGTGTGGGTACTGAGAATTGAACCTAGGTCCTCTGCAAGAACAAATATTCTTAGCTGCTGAGCCATCTATCCAGCTGCCTTAGTTACTTTATTGCTGTGATAAAACACCATGACTAAGGCAACTTTTAAGAGAAAGCATTTAATTTGGTTTATGGTTTCAGAGTCCACTGCTTTTCAATTTATCCTCAGGCAAATTCTTAGGACAAGAAAAAAAGCAGCCATATTCATTGCCAAAGTTTCACAAGAATATTCTCTAGCTCAGTTGCTGTTATTGCTTGCTCTGGAACCTCTTGAGCTGGGCCTCCACATACAGTTTATATAGCTCTCAACAGGATTCTGCTAGGATGGCCCATTAAGCTCTGCTCACAGCATCCAACTGTTTTCCTAGTCCAAAGCTGCAGAGTCTTTTTCCACTTTCTTCCAAAAGCACATGATCTGTCACAGCAATAGTTCACTCCCTGGTACCAATTTCTGTCTTTGTTACTTTTCTATTGCTGCAACCATACCATGACCAAAACATAATTTTTGTCTTGTGGTTTCAGAGAGTTAAGAGTCCATGATGGCAGAGTGAAGGACCAGCTGAGAGCTCATATATTGATCTTCAACCATGAAGCAGAGAATAATAGGAGTCATACTCTATTTTTAACCTCTAAGTTTGCTCCAGTGACATATCCCCCCACCCCAACAAGACCACACCTCCCAGTCCTTCCCAAACAGTTCTACTAGCTGGGTACCAGGTATTTAAATATATGAGCCTCTAGGAACCATTCTCACCCAAACCACCACACCAACATCTAGGTATTTAATCTTAATGTAAGAATAGCAGTCAAAGAAAACTGGTAACATGTACCTATTAGGGGATATATACCATGTGAGAGATGCTTGGTGATGAGGAGTCTTTGGGTTGACCAAGGTTTCTGTCCCACCAGGTCCCACATCCATTTAGTCCCAAATAAACACACAGAGGTCTACATTAATAATAAACTAGTTGGCCTAGTAGCTCAGGTTTCTTATTAATTCATTCTTACATCTTAAATTAACCTATTATTCTTGTCTGTGTTAGCAACGTGGCTTGGTACCTTTCACTGCAAGGCAGTCATATCTTGTGTCCTCTACATCTTGGTGACACTATAGACTGAAACTTCCCTCTTCCCAGAATTCTCATTTCCCTGCCTATACTTCCTGCCTGGCTATTGGCCAATCAGCGTTTATTTAAAGTACAAATGACAGGGTACAGACCATTGTCCCACAGCATCTTTGGATTTTCTTTCATACTCTACTGCTGATTTCAGTATAATTAACTTGCATTTATTCCTGGTATTTACTATATAAACATCATGTGCAGCATTCAAGTTTAGGCTTTCCTGAAAAACTTTGCACATGATATATAGTAAAGTTCTTTTAGGCTCATACAGTTTCTGTTTCTTCATTTTTTGGGAGACTAGATAGGGCATGTTCAAGTTGGTTTGGCCATACACAAGTTGGTATATTTCAATTTGAGGTTCATCCGGGCATGGAGCACATAGAGTTGATGGGAAGTGGCTTCATCTTCTCTTACAGTTTCCTGGTGGAGGGTGAGGTCATGGGCAGTGTTGGCTCCTACTTAGAATCTGTTTGTTTTTCTGTCTGATAAAGTATGTGACCTCTCATCAGTATCTGTGTTTGAGGACAGTTGCCTGACCTCTTAAGGCGGTGAATTTTCCATTTTATGTACAACCCATAAATATTTTAGGTTAGCATTCAAAATAGGTACTTCAAGTCTGAATCTTCATCTGTTGTATTTTATGAGATATGAGCATGTACTAGAACTTTATTCACAGATAACCTCATTATGTGTAGCACTTCTGCAAGATCACCTTACTGTGTTTTTGTTTTTGTTTTGTTTTTTATTGAGTTCTACATTTTTCTCTGCTTTCCTCCCTGCCTCTCCTCTCCCCTTCTCTTTAACCCTCTTCCATTTTCCTCATGCTCCCAATTTACTCAGGAGTCCTTTTCTACTTCCCCATGTAGATTAGATCCATGGATGTCTCTCTTAAGATCCTCATTATTGTCTAGGTTCTCTGGGATTGTGATTTGTAGGCTGATTTTCTTTGCTTTATGTTTAAAAACCACTTATGAGTGAGTACATGTGATAATTGTCTTTCTGGGTCTGGGTTATCTCACTCAATTTGCCTGCAAATTTCAAGCTGTTGTTATTTTTTTCTGCTGTGTAGTACTCTATTGTGTAAATATACCACATTTTCCTTATCCATTCTTCAGTTGAGGAGCATTTAGGTTGTTTCCAGGTACTGGCTATGACAAACAATGCTGCCATGAACATAGTTGAGCACATGCCCTTGTGGATCAATTGTCCTTTGGGTATATACCCAAAAGTGGTATTGCTGGGTCTTGAGGAAGGTTGTTTCCTAATATCCTGATATAACCCCTGATATCCAAAGGGGTTGGGTTGTACCAGTTTACACTCCCACCAGCAATGCAGAAGTGTTCCCTTTCCCCACAACCTCTCCAGCATAGGTTGTCATCAGTGGTTTTGATCTTGGCCATTCTTACAGCTGTAAGATGGAATCTCAGAGTTGTTTTGATTTGCATTTCTCTGATGACTAAGGATGTTGAACATTCCTTAAGTGTCTTTCAGCCATTTTAGATTCCCCTGTTGAGAGTTCTCTGTTTAGGTCTGTATTCCATTTTTCTTAATTGGATTATTTGTTCTTTTAATGACTAATTTCTTGAGTTCTTTGTATATTTTGGAGATCATCCCTCTGTCTGATGTGGGGTTAGTGAAGATCTTTTCCAATTCTGTGGGCTGTCATTTTGTCTTGTTGACCGTGTCCTTTGCTTTACACAAGCTTTTCAGTTTCAGGGGGTCTCGTTTATTGTTTGCTTTCCACCTTACTATGTTTTAAGATTAATTTTTTTTATATCTCAGTTTCCCCTGAATGGCACTTAAAGAAATTCAAGAGTATTATGGATATTTTCACCATATTCTCACATACAGCTAAATTAGTTGAACTGACTATTTAAAAATGGCGGCTAGTATTTCAGTGAGCAAGCTTTGTTGCATGCGACTTCTGGTCTTTTATTATTGAACTTTCCGGCCCAAACTGCATATTAAATTGGTTATCTCCCTAAATTATTATTCATAACCATCTGCCTTTAAAAATGTATATGCCAGTTTTCATCCATAACTGTGATTGATGTTGTCATTACTACCTGACATGGTAAAACATTAGCTAAGAAAGTAGGCTTTTGTTACACAACACGAACATTTTTATGTAATAATTATAGTAAGGCACTTCTTTAAACAAATCATGGACTGAGGGCCACTTTTGAGACAGGGTCTTGTGTAGCTCAGGCTGACCTCAAACTCACTACTGTAGCTGAGAATGACTTAATTCCTGGCTCTTCCTGCCTTGGGCTAGGATTATAGGAGTGCACCACAACGCAGGATTGGAGTTTTTTTGTTTTTTGTTTTTTTTTTTGACATAAACATTATTCTCTTGAACTGGAAAAGACACCCACACATTGTGCAGTTTTGCAAAATTACACAGAAATTGAAAATAAGACTATAAGTGCAGTGAGTCTTTGATGTCTGGTAATCTTCTGTAAGCAGTATAAACATTTAAACCACTGAAGAAGTTTTCACAACTCAACAAATGTATTTTCTCAGGTGACAAAGCATTCAAAGAGGAGAATTTAGATGAGTGGCATTTAGTTATTGGAAGCACACTAAAAAATGAAAGGATTCTCCTGCCTAGGATGGATCCTATCTCCTTTTAATCTAAGTGATTCGATTAAGAGGTATTGAGAGCCTAATTTATTCATACTTAACTGCTGGGTTTTTAAAAATGAGTATTCTGCATCTACAATGTTTGTGACCCAGAAGTGTTTCAGATTTCAGGCTTTCAATTTGTGCATGGGATGGAAGCTTCAAGGTGTGTAATTTTCCACTACTGGATTGTGTGATACAGCATTTCAGGCTTGGGGGCTTTGTGAATTAGGAAAGAATGTTCAACCTAGAATTAGTAACTGATCATTTGTCTCAAAGTTACCAATACATTGAACATTTAGTAAATATTTATTTAATAATAACAATTTAGAATTAAACAATTTTAGTAATGACAAGTTAGAATTTGGGGGGAAACTAGGAAATTTTAATGTGCTTCATATTTTAAGAGATATGTCTTTCTTGACATTTTGAGACATGTTTCTGAAGCACAAAACTTACTACTTTTAGAAAGACTGATTGGCTTGTGGGCTAAAGATCCAGATAAAAGTTGTGTTAGTTCAAAAAGACTAACTTACAATAAATAATGTGCTTTTGGAATGTAATGTATGTTTTAGGATTCTACCAGAATGGTGATAAATTGTTGAGTGTAATAATATATACCAGGAAGTTTATGGTAGTATTGTTTATAATGACAGAAAACTGGAAACAACTCAAATTGCTTTCATTGTGGGGCCAGTTTAATTATTGTATGTACAGCTAAAAAAAAAAAAGAATATAAAAAAAAGAATGAAATGGTTTTATTTGCAATGTTGTGTATTAAACATTATTAAATATTATTAAGTAAATAAATGTAGTTATCTGTCAACAGATGTTTTATTCATTCATAAAGAAGAATGAAATGGCATTATTTGCATATATAATAGTCTAGAAACATGAAAATTGATGATTTGGAAAAAGGAACTGAGTGGGGAAGAGGAGATAAGGGAAGTGAGTGAATATAGCCAAAATACATAAGCTTGAAACTTAGTACAGTGGGTATGCAATGATAGGAATAATTAGACTGATCCATGCCCTATATAGGGCCAGAGATACCTACAAACTAAGTGGATTGAGCTTTTACCCTTCCTCTCTCAAAAAGTTATATGACTTCCTGTATTCCCAGAAACCTGAATTCATCAATTTCTTGTTCCTTTCAGAGTAATCCTTCAAGTGCACTATAGCAAAGAAAGAACCAAATGATTTTTTTTTTTTTTTAGTAAATTAATATATATGGCAGACATTTGGATCTCCTTAGGTTATATGGCCATCTTAGTAGGAACTAGTTAGTTAGGCTATTTGCCATATTTATTATCAGGCTCAATTTCTTCCTTTATTTTGTTTCAGGGAGGAAATAATGCTGGCCACACAGTTGTTGTAGATTCTGTGGAATATGACTTTCATCTTTTACCTAGCGGAATAATTAACCCAAATGTGACTGCCTTTATTGGTGAGTGTTTAAACTGAACCTCTTAGGGACAATAATGGTATATTTTCAGTATTAAAACTGATTTCACTTTACCAACCAAATGGGTCCTTGCCACATCACTAATTTTGGCCAAGATACCTTTTAGGACAGAGCCACCAGGCTGCTTGTTACTCTCTAGGTCCCAAGGTGTCACTTTGCAAGGATCTGTGTGTGTTGTAGTCTTTATTCCATAAAGAAGCTCTGATCATCAGATCAGTTCTCCAGAGACTTTAACTATGTCAATGAACTAAGAAATAGTTCATTCTAAATTCTTACAAATAATAATCTGATGATTTGTATTCCGTTGCTTAAAAATGCTCATAGCACACTAAACTGATTTTGTGACCACAGCAGTGTGTGCTTCTGAAAGACATTGGTCTAGACCATGGCCCAGCTGCACTGTTAGTTTCTTTTGGAACAGGATTCACTTATTTCAAAGATACTCCAAGTTGTTTTCAATGTAATTTTAATGTTTTATATCCCTTATCATTGATATGTTATAAACGTTGAATGATTTCTGTGGTAATTCCTTAATAAAATGCAATGACCTGTTAATAAATGTAACTTGTTCTTCTGTTCAAAATAGATAATTATTATAGATGTCTACATTTTAACATTTATATGTATGTCTATATTATAATTACAGGTGTTTAAGGTGGAGGATTGTTTGTTTCTTTTAGGAAATGGTGTGGTAATTCATCTTCCTGGATTGTTTGAAGAAGCGGAGAAAAATGTTCAAAAGGGAAGAGGTATGAATGAACGAGTTTAACTGTATTGTGTTATTTTCATTAAATGTGTTATTTTCTTCATCTCATTGACTAGTCTTGCCATGCACCCTTTTCTGTGTGTGACTCATCACACTGAGTGATGAGATCTGCACCTTACTTGCTGAGTCCACTTTTTTTAGTTTCTTTGTAATATTTTCCTTAGACTGTCTCCTAAACCAACTTAGAATACATTTTTACATGTCAGAAACAACTATCGGGGAGCTTACCAGTTCTGCTCTGTCCTTGAGTACAGCACCTTTAGTGCTCTGTCCTTGAGTACAGCACCTTTAGTGCTCTGTATCTATAAAGATTCAAATTGTGGATATTGTCAAAGGTAACAACAAATTTCTTATTTTGTTTTATTTATTCTTAGTTTTTTGAGTCAGGGTTTCTTTGCGTAGCCTTGTCTGTCCTGGAACTTACTCTGTAGAGCAGGCTAGCCTCTGCTCTCCAAGTGCTGGGATTAAGGGTCTGCACTAGTACCACCTGGCTTTATTTATTTATTTATTTATTATTTTTTATGTTTGAAACTTAACTTTTTTGTATTGGGGATTGAAGCTAGGTGCCTGTACATGATAGACAAGTGCTATATCATTGGGCAGCTTTCCAGCTCCTAAACCTGACTTTTATATCCAGATGTTAGTTTTGTGAGCAGTTTATCCTGAGAACACATAATCTATTAATTTAGTAATATAAAGGAAACTACCTGTTTGAATTTGTTTTGTCTGTTCCTCCAACAGTCATTTCCCCTTATTGAATGATGGGACCCAGGTATGAATGCACAGAGCTCATAGTTACATGGGGAGCTGCATTTATTTCAGTATCATTCCGTATCCTACTGGTGCGGGAGATGTGTCTGTATTCTGTCAATCATGTTTTAAGTAAATGCTGATTGGCCAGGTAGGAAGTATAGGCGGGTCAACCAGACAGGAAGTAGAGGCAGGGCGAGGAGAAAGTCTGGGAAGCAGGAAGCTTCCCTGGCATTCCTGCACAGATCTCCAAGGAAGCAGCATGTGTCCCTGTCCCAGCTGAGAAAAGGTACTGGCCATGTGGCTGACAATGGGTTAATATAAGTTATGGGAGCTGGTAGGAAGACTGAGCTAATGGGCCAATCAGTGTATAACTTAATGTAGAGTCTCTGTGTGATTTTCTTTGGGGCTTGCCGGCTGTGGGGTACTGGGCGGGACAGAAACCCCAATGAGCAGGCCCCTCATGTTACATCCTACGTCTAGTAATCTCCAATACTCTGGAGAAATCATTGTTTTGTCTAGTCACATTTCTTTGTAACTCTCTCTTGGGAAGGGTGCATTATTAAAACCAATTTCCTTCTCTTGAATTTCCAAATGGTATGTACCCGATCCCCACACCTATGTCCAGAATAATAATTTCCTGCTCTTTGCTTAGTAGTATTCATGAGAGTGTGACTGCCTTGAGACAGGAATCGTTTAGAACGAAATACTTGGAGATTAGAGCGTGAATGAGTTTGGATGTTAAGAAAGCCAGTGACAGCCTTGATAAGCTCCATGAATCTTCCCATACAGAAGATACAAACATGAATGCTTCAATAAAAACACTCTTATAAAACATTCAGTTCATAAAGAAATTAAATCTTTAAAAAACAATGTTTGATAAAGTGTATCTTTTCTCTCCTAGGTTTAGATGGCTGGGAAAAAAGGCTTATCATATCGGACAGAGCTCATATTGGTATGGAGGCCATATTGTATTTATTTATAACTGCCTTTTAATCAAATGTATCAAGTGAAGGCATTTAGAAATGAATTGACTCTTAAATTTGTTTATGGATTGTAGTTGAAGTAAAATGCATAAGATCTTGCCTGTGTGTGTGTGAGAGAGAGAGAGATGGCATATGCCTTTAATCCCAGCACTTGGAGACAGAGGCAGACGGATCTCTGAGTTCAAGGCCAGCCTTGTAAGTTTCAGGATATGCTCCAAAATTACAAAGAAACCTTGTCTCAAAAAAAAAAAAAACAAAACAAAAATAAACTTTTTTGAAGAAAACTATACTGAATTTGCATTCAATTTTTTTTAAATGAATGTCCTCTTTTCCATTACATTGTTCACCATAAGGTTCTTAATCTATAAATCTGTAAAGAGTAATTTTGTGCTATTGTTATGCATTTTTTTTTATATCACTAGTATCCTGTATGATTTGTTTTTAATGGCCTGCTTAGCCTTATTCTGTGTACTTGAGTTGCCAGGCTGGACTGGAACTCTTTATATTCCAATCTGGCCTCAAGTGTGTGATCCTCTCACCCTTGTGTCTTAACAGTCTGCTATGGGATCGACTCCCAGAATGCTCTGACACTAGCATGCTTCCATTTGCTTGTCCAGTCTTTTCTGCTGTTGTCATAGTTCATGTCAACATTGTGGTATAAACTTATTACAATGTCAATAGTTGTAAAGAAATTTTAAAATGATAAAGATGCTATACAGTTTTAGAAATACTTAAGCAGGGCTGAAGAGATGGCTCAGGAGGTTAGGAGTATCCATTACTTTGCTGAGATCCTGAGTTTGATCCTGAACCCCACATGGTGGTTCACAACCACCCAGAACTCCACTTCCAGGGGATCTGATCCCCTCTTCTTACTTCTGGGAACTAAGCACACGTGCAGGCAAAACACACAGAAAATAAAATGACTAAGTCTAAGAGACTAAGTTTTTTTTTGTTTTGTTTTGCTTTGTTTTTGTTTTTTTGGTTTTTGAAAACAGGGTTTCTCTGTGTAGCTCTGAACGCCAGACTGGCCTCAAACTCAAAATTCTACCTTGCCTCTGCCTCCTGAGTGCTGGGATTAAAGGTGCATGCCACTATTTACTGCCCGGCTAAATTTTTTTAAATTAAAAAATTTAAGCAACTTAATGTAGAATTTTTTGTTTTTTACATCATCTTCTGTCCTGCCCTACTGATGTAGTTTGTAATAAGAACTGAGAAATGAACAGACAACTTAAACATTCTAAGCATCCCAAGTGCAGAGTTGCTGGTGTCTCTCTGTCCTTTATTCTTCTGTTGAGTACCTGCTTTGTGGTAGACACAATCCCAGGCACTGAAGGTGCAAGAGTCTTAGAAAAGACACTATTTAAAAAATCCTTTAATGAAACACAGTATGTCAGATAAATATATCATGAATGTCGTGGCTAAGTTTCAAGATGAGGCTGGGTGTTAGAAAAATAGTCCTAAGTAGAAGCAGGTAATTTGAAGAGGTAGTGGGGACATGTTAGTTCTAAAGTACCTGGGGGGATTCCTTGAGAAGTGAAGCCCAAGGGAGATGAGGCATGAGAAAGCAAGCTAAGAAGGTGTTAGTGGGTTACATTGAATGCATTATATTATTGTGTTAATAAAAGCTGAAGTATAGCACTGGTAGTTCAGTGGTAGAAAGTGCTGAGTAATTACCAGTATTAAATGCTTAGATTAGTGAAACTCAGTCAAATTTACCTAGAACTTTTCTTTTACTAATGAAACTGCTAAGGATGTACAGTAACCTTGTTTTAAAAATTAGAATAAATTCTCAAGATGCTTTTTCTTTTATTCAATGTCTAGACTTCTGTAGGAAACAGAAACAATATTTGAAAACAACTTCAGAAGAGTAATCAAAAGTAATTGGAAGGCATTAAGATACTACCATATGAAAGTCATTGTTCTGATACACTAATAGCTTCCTGGAGCCTAGGAAAGCAGTAACTTTGTGTCAGGGTGCTAAATTAATTTTTGAAAATACAGTTCAACTGTTCTGTCACCCATTTATTTGTGGTTTTCTAGTTGCCTTTTTAACTTCTGATAATGGAAAGTTTTTAAATGCAAATTTTTTTGTTTTGTTTTGTTTTTTTTTTCGAGACAGGGTTTCTCTGTAGCTTTGGTGCCTGTCCTGGAACTAGCTCTTGTAGACCAGGCTGGCCTCGAACTCACAGAGATCCGCTTGCCTCTGCCTCCCAAGGGCTTGGGATTAAAGGCGTGCGCCACCACTGCCCGGCTAAATGCAAATGTTTTTTATGCAGAAGAAATTATATGACATATTCTAATATCTCAGTTGTTTTATAACTGCCTTGCTAAATTGGGGTTTAATGAAACAACTCTTAAGACTAATTCTGGTCCCTGAAATGATTTAGAAAAGCTACTGTCTAGGCAACAGGATAGAAACATGACCAAACTAATAATATGATAATTTGAAGATCAACATGAAGCGCTGGAATTCACAAAAACATATACAATCCAATGATAGAGGCTTCCAAGTGCCTGGAAAAAATTGCTCTGGTAACTTTTCTGAGTCATTATCTGTTCCCTTTGGTCAAAGGTTACCACAGCTCATATTTCTCTTACAGATTAGTTCTGTCATTTGGAACTTTACTTAAAACAAACTTTATACTGTCTTTTGCATCTGGCCTCCACTGAACATTCTGCCTATAATTGTTACAATTCTATTGTTATTGTTATTGCTACTTGAAGCAAAATTTTTCTTTTTCTTTTTTTTTTTTGGTTTTTCGAGACAGGGTTTCTCTGTGGCTTTGGAGCCTGTCCTGGAACTAGCTCTTGTTAGACCACAATGGTCTCAAACTCACAGAGATCCGCCTGCCTCTGCCTCCCGAGTGCTGGGATTAAAGGTGTGCGCCACCATCACCCAGCAAAATTTTTCTTTTTAAAAAATTGTTACCTATTATGAATATACCAAAACTTTTATTCCCTTTACCATTGATGAAAAATGAGTTTTTCCAATATTAGTTTATTAAAAATAGCATTACTGTGACATTCTTATTTTGTGGGTATTTTTTTTCTTGTTTTTTTTGTTTTGTTTTTTTGAGACAGGGTTTCTCTGGCTTTGGAGCCTGTCCTAGAACTAGCTCTTGTAGACCAGGCTGGCCTCAAACTCACAGAAATCTGCCTGCCTCTGCCTTCCAATTGCTAGGATTAAAGGCGTGCACCACCACCGCCTGGCTACTGTGACATTCTTATAGCTATCATTTGCTGTGTAATATTCCAATATAATTTTAAGGATACTCTTTTACCTATGTGTAGTGCTGAGACATATATTGATTTGCACACTGCAAATTCAGCATCTGTAATATACAAAAATTTCAAAATTCTCACAAGACATTCTAGAGAAAACTGGTGATTGTAGTGTGAATTCTAATTGGTCTTAATAATAAAACCCAAAGTCAGATATCGAGGTAAATGCTGAAAGATCAGAGAAGTAAAGGATCCAGCCACTAGAGAGTCTTTTTACCTCTACTAAATCCTCATACCAAAGGGGCAAGCTCCTGTCTCCTCCTGCCTTATAATAGTCCTCTCTCTGCCCAGCCATATCCTTTCCTGTCTCTACCTTCCTAGTGCTGGGATTAAAGGAGTGTGACTCCCAAGTACTGGGATTAAAGCCACCACAGCCTGGCTCTGTTTTTCTTTTAGACTAGGTTAATCTCATATAGCTAAAGTGGCCTTGAACTCACAGTCTCTGAGTGCTGGTATTAAAGGTGTGTGCCACTACTGACTGGCCTCTATGGCTACATTTTGATCTTCAGGCAAGCTTTATTTGTTAGATCACAAACAAAATGTCGGCACAGGTGATTATACAAAGGTGTTAACCTTGCTGAACAGGGCTCTGGGTGGAGCTGCCCTTGTAGTTTCTGCAGTATCTCAAAAGCAGGAGATTAGGGGAACAACACTTTCTGCATAGCTTTGGAGGCTAAGGATTGTGAGAAGGCAATTTCAGCCCAGGTTTTATCAAAATTTTCTAGTTTCTATATAATTAAAGTATATCTTCTAATGCTCATGGTAGTGTACATCGTTAATCCTAGTACTTGTTAGGCAAGAGCAGGTGAGTCTTTGAGTTTGAGGACAGCCATGGTTACACAGAGAAACTGTCTTAGAAAAAAACAAAATGCTTCCCTAATTCTGAGAAATCAGTCATTTTGTTTAATAATTTATTTGGAAATAACATAATTGATAAAAAGAAATCCTGGCATACTATGATAACATTACTGAATTGTATACCTAAAACTGGTAAGTTTTATGGTCTGTTAATTATAAAATTATGGTCTGTTTAAGAAAAAAAATAAGTAAATAAACTTTAGTTAGAAGTTCAGAGGCTAAAACCCTAGGCTTGCCTGCCTGTGAGCTGTTTATGTAGTGAGTCAGTAATTATTTGAGCACTTGCTGGTACAGAAATTAACTAGCAAATTGACGTCATCCTACTGCTCGGTATTATGTCAGGGGATATGAATGTGCATGTAGGTGCATAGAGAGGCACATTGCACAGGAAGCTTATAGTTGTGGTCAAGGACTACAAGGATGCTGATATGAGCAGAAGAGTGTTTGCTATATAAGAGTTTTTCCTTAAGAGTTGTGGAAAACCATTAAGTTCATAGACCAGGATGCAATGAGTTATTAGTGTCTTGGCAAGAAATTTTTGGATGCATTAAATAATTTGAATTCCGCCGGGCAGTGGTGGCGCACGCCTTTAATCCCAGCACTCAGGAGGCAGAGGCAGGCGGATCTCTGTGGGTTCAAGAACCAGCCTAGTAGTTCCAGGGCAGGCTCCAAAGCCACAGAGAAACCCTGTCTCAAAAAACCAAAATAATAATAATAATAATTTGAATTCCATGTTCAAGAGTGGAAAGGTACACAGGTTAGAGTGTAGTTTTAGTGAAAGGCGGATGGAAGTTTGGGACTAGGGAGGAAGAAAGAGGAGGTGTCAAAGTGATCTCTAGACTCCTCCTAGAGTTCGGACTTGAAGATGTAGAAGAAAAAAAGGATTATCTTTGGCTGGGTGTTGGTGTTGCATGCCTTTAATTCCAACACTGAGGAGGCAGAGATCTTGAGTTTGAGGTCAGCCTGGTTATTAACAGTGAGTTCTAGGTAAAGATATTCTAAATTTAGCTTTTTTCCCCCACTTTTTCTTCTTTTTGAAACACTCTTGTGATCTAGGCTGTCCTCAAACTTGTTGTCCTCCTGCCGCAACCTGGTTAGTGTGAAATTACAAGTGTAAGCTGCCATAGGACTTTAGGAATATAACAATATAATTTGTCATAAACAAGGTTGGAAAGATTTCTGGTTTTAGTAATTTGAAGTAGACTATTTTTATTCTGTATATTATCTTTGTTTCAATAACAACTGTGATTTGTTTGATTTCTTTTCAGTATTTGATTTTCACCAAGCAGCTGATGGTATCCAGGAACAGCAGAGACAAGAACAAGCAGGAAAAAAGTATGATACATACATACATACATACATACATACATATATATGCTTAGTTTTGGTGTAGTTTGAGCACTTTCTTATGTATAAATGTGAGCCAAAAATAAACAACAAAATTCAGAATAGGTAAGAATATTTTACTTAGGTTTCAGAGAAAACCAGTTAGATTACGCAAATAAACTTGCAGGAAATTGCATAAATAATAAGCAGTTATATGTAACTTTCTTCTTTGGAAAGATCTGGCTGAAGACTTAGATCTTCCCTCTGTAACTTGAAGCTTGTTTTGGTTTGTTTTTAAGTTTGGGTACCACAAAAAAGGGCATTGGTCCAGTGTATTCCTCCAAAGCCGCTCGGAGTGGACTTCGGATGTGTGATCTTGTTTCTGACTTTGATGGCTTCTCTGAGAGGTAATAGACTTGTTTTTTCAATTAAAAAAACAAAAGCATTTTAAAATGAAGTACAAAATTGAAGCATCAGTATTCAGATTTACTTCATGAAAACATAACCTAATGACGATGTAAGAATGACTACCTAAGATAGAGCCATGTTGTTTTTAAGGACTGACATGTGACTTGGTTTTCTTTGAAAGGAAGTGTCCCCAGTATGGTAGTACTAATGTACTACTCACTATGTCCTAGGATTCAGGGACCCCCATTATGTCTTTCCAGGTCTTAGTAAATTATTGTGCACATCTTCAAAACTAGAGATGCTACAGTGATGTGGTCTCTAGGGTACGGTTTCCATGGAAATGTATTTGTTTGTTTGCATTGGTAGGCTTCTATACTGAAAAGTTCAGAGATCAGTTGCTAATGTCTGAATATCATATAGACTATCCCCTTTCATTTTTATACACAGTAGAATGTGTTTCATCTTTTCTATTTTCATAATTTAGTTATTCTATCCTTTCTCCAGCTGTACATATCACTTTAATTATATTTTGTCTTCAATATAAAAACTTATACTTATTATGAATAAATATAATTTATTCATATGCTTATCTCCTTTTTAAATTTTTAAAATTTTATTTCTCAAAAAGTATCTTCAGGGGCTAGAGAGATGGCTCAGAGATTAAGAACACTCGCTGCTCTTCCAAAGGTCCTGAGTTCAATTCCCAGCAACCACATGGTGGCTCAGAACCCTCTGTAATCAGATCTTGTGCCCTCTTCTGGCATCTAAGCATACATGCAGGCAGAACACTGTATACATAATAAATATTTTTTAAAAAAGTATCTTCAGTTTCAGAACTAATTTGCTTTTAAGACCATTTACAAAACCTAGAAATCACTTGACTTGAACATGATATTATTTGAAGTATATTTTAAGATAGTTAATGTAGGGGCTGGAGAGATGGCTCAGTGGTTAAGGGCACTGGCTGCTCTTCCAGAGGTCCCGAGTTCAATTCCCAGCAACCACATAATGGCTCACAACCATGTAATGAGATCTGGTGCCCTCTTCTGGCCTGCATGGAGGCAGAATGTTGTATGCATAATAAATAAATAAATCTAAAGTAAATTAATTAAATAAAAATTTAAAAAAAAAAAGCTGGGTGGTGGTGGTGCACACCTTTAATCCCAGCACTCGGGAGGTAGAGGCAGGCGGATCTTTGTGAGTTTGAGACCAGCCTGGTCTACAAGAGCTAGTTCCAGAACAGGCTCCAAAGCCACAGAGAAACCCTGTCTCGAAAAAACCAAAAAAAAAAAAAATAAGATAATGTCATGATCTGTTTCTTTCTCAGGTTCAAAGTTCTAGCTAACCAGTACAAATCTATATACCCTACTTTGGAAATAGACATTGAAGGTGAATTACAGAAACTTAAGGTAATGCTTTCTTAGCTTAGTGATGTGCTCTTAAATACTGATTTACCAAACTGACATTTAGGTTTTTCATGCATTCCAGCTTTATGTATTAACTTGTGAAAGAATTTGCAAGTCGCCGGGCGGTGGTGGCGCACGCCTTTAATCCCAGCACTCGGGAGGCAGAGGCAGGCGGATCTCTGTGAGTTCGAGACCAGCCTGGGCTACAAGAGCTAGTTCCAGGACAGGCTCCAAAGCCACAGAGAAACCCTGTCTCGAAAAACCAAAAAAAAAAAAAGAATTTGCAAGTCATTCTTGGACATAGCATGTTTGTATGTCACACAGTTTGATCTAAATGGAATATTGGATGGAAAAAGGAAATGGTATTGAAAATAGCCATATTGTAGGTCACAGGTGCACCTGCAGGAAACTTAGCTTTTATTCAGGAGACAGTGGAAAGCTATTGGAGAATTTTGAACAGAAGGAAGTTGAGATTTGGATTATGAAGAAACTATGCATGATTGCTGAAGTGTGGATCCGTAAAGAAAGAGACAATGTAAAGTCAGTGTGTTTAGGGGTTGGTAAACAGTTTCTTCAGCATTTTTTTCTGAGACATAACTTTACTGGCCACCAATGGTAACTGTTAGATCCAGTGGTGCCTGAGTTAGCAGAAGGTGTCTCAATCATTGGTAAATTTTGCATTGTTTCCTATATGCCTGGTAAAAGTATTAATACTGTTACCAGAACTTAGTAAGAATCTACATATCAAATGTCATTCTGGAATAGTATGGACCTTAGGTCTGTTTATGATTCCCATAAATTGAGTATGGTGGCCTATGCCTGTAATCCTATCACTTGAGAAGCAGAAACAGGAAGGTCAGAAGTTCAAGTTCATCTTCAGGAACATACTGAGTTGGAGCCCAGCCTGGGCTACATGAGGTCATTCCTAAGGGTGAAAAAAAGAAATAAGAAAAAGAAACAGCAAGCTAGGCAGTGGTGGTGCATGCCTTTACTCTTAGCACTAGCGGGGCAGAGACATGTGGATCTCTGTGAGTTCGAGGCCAGCCTGGTGTACAAGAGCTAGTTCCAGGACAGGATCCAAAGCTACAGAGAAACCCTGTTTCGAAAAACCAAAACCAAACAAAACAAAAACTATTAACGAAAAAGAAACAGCAACAAAAGAAATAAGATTTTCATAAGTGACGACATGTGTTAAACCAGGACTTCACAGAGTCATTTTAGCCACACAGAAAGGACTGAAATATGAATACGTAAGAGATTAAAGACAAGCACCAGGGAGAGACCAGACAGACAGACATTAGTGGATACAATATATTCATATGGGTTCCTGGTAAATAGCTTCTAAAATTACCATTCCTGGTGTCCGTAGTTGAAATCAGGTGTTACTGTAGCTGTACTACAGCCCTCAGGGGAATTCTTGTTTATTTTTACTTGACTTCTGAAGTTAAACATTACTAGCACCTCATGTTAGTATTCGATAGTATCAGCCGATGACATATTATGGTGTTGTTGCTGTAATAAGAATGACAGCACTCCATCACTAACATCTGCGTGCTTGCCAGTGTCATTTGTGTCCTTTCCACATTTTGATGTCACTGATTTGAACTTGAAAATTGTTGGTTATATAAATTATAAATGCAGCTTTTCAAATACCTTAAAAATGTCAAAGTACCATCTAATATAAACAGACAGTTCTTCTTATTCTCCCTGAAAGCCAGCTTATGAAGTGAGTGCTTTGCTCTGTTCCCATTGAAGTTGCTATAGAACATTTAAATGTCATAGTGCTTATGTATGTGTGTTGTTCAGGACCTCACACATGTTAGGTAAGTACTCTGCCACTTGCCACTTGCCACATCCCTAGCCTTTGTACTGCTAATCATTCTTTTCTGAGAGACCAGAGCTAATCCAAATGTTGCACTAGAATGAGCCCCATCTCCAGCGCCTTCTGCTCGGTTTGTCAGTTTCCACTGTCGAAGGCCAGGTAGTTCCCACTTTGACTGGTGTTATAATGTATTAGTGCACATGGAAACTGGTTTTTGTCTTTGTGTAGGGTTATATGGAAAGGATTAAACCGATGGTGAGAGATGGAGTTTATTTCCTATATGAGGCCCTCCATGGACCACCCAAGAAAATCTTGGTAGAAGGTGCAAACGCAGCATTGTTAGATATTGATTTTGGTAAGTGAGATATGATTCATAGGGAGTTTGACTGAGTCTAAAGTACTTAGATATAAATATTAATGTTAGCATTGAGGAGGTTATAAATAGTGCATTTAGCGTTTATATTCAAGAATGAGAGAGCTTGTCATCTTATGGCAAGGTTTTAAAAGGAATAATATTGTGGCAAGCACAGTACAGATTTTACACTTCATTAGAAAAATGGAATCATTTGGATCCTGTGGGCTTGGAGTTCTGCAGATTTTGAATTTCATTAGTTGGTTCATGATTTATTCAACTCCTATTTCTCTGGAACTGTAAAATGATAAAATCAATTTGTAGAAAATCTTCCCCTTTTTAAATCTTTGCAAAAAATGGAAATTAGTATTATATATATTTTTTAAGATCTAAGCAAACCGGTGTATGTTAACTTACTCTGTTCATGAGATTTTCTGGTAGGCTCAGCATTTCCTCCATCCTCATGGTTAAGTTAACTTTATTCACATGACTGTCTCATTAATCTTGGTGGTTTATATCTAAATATACTTTCTTACATGGTTAACAGTTCTGGGTAGCATTTCTTTTTTTTTTTTTAACTTTTATGTATTTGAGTATTTACTTCCATGAATCTGTATACCACATGGATGCAGTGCCCTTGGAGGCCAGAAGTCATTGGATCCCCTGGAAATAGAGTTAAAGATGGCTGTGAGTGCTGGGAATCAAACCTTGGTCCTCTGCAAGAGCAGCAAGTGCTCTTAACTGCTGAGCCACCCCTTGGGCCTCTTAACATTTCATAAGCTTTGATACTAATTAGTTAAACAGAATGTATTTTCTCTATAATAGGTATATTTACCCCTTTATCCTATAATAATCAATCTGGAAAGAGTGTATAATTAACAGAGTGAGTAGTTAAGTATAAAGGGGAGAAAAATGCACCCTCATAATTATTGCTATAATTTGAGGACTGCTGAATAGAGTTCAGAGGCTGAGGAAACGTTGAACACCACAAAATTACTGTTGCTCCAAGGTCCTGCTGCACCCTAAGTGTGTCCACCAGGGAGTGATTTGGAATTAATAAGAATCAATCAAACTATGTAGGTAGGTGTCTGCATAAAATTCTCCATAGCAGTGAGTACATACTATATAGAGCCAAGTTAGCAAATAGACACACTATGGGGTTACTCTGGGGTTCTCTACAGCTCAAATGCTGCAATTAAAGCTATGATCATCTGCATTTTAAACTCATTACAGACAAAGAGAATTAAACCTAAGACATTGAGCCCTTGAGAGAGGGCAATACAGTTATGGTCAAGTCTTCAGATACCTGGAATAAATTCATATGCATGATCTTAATGTAATTCTTTTTTACAGTATATGTGTACATGTGTTCATCTTAGTGTTTTGTTTCTTTTTTTCTATTTTCTTGGAACTTACCCTTTTGTAACCTCTTCAAACTGTACTGTTGGAGGTGTCTGTACAGGTTTGGGTATGCCCCCTCAAAACGTTGGAGAAGTGTATGGAGTTGTAAAAGCTTATACCACTAGAGTTGGTATTGGTGCCTTTCCCACAGAACAAGACAATGTAAGCCCCTTTCTTAGTAATCCAGTTTTTAAAGTATGGAAAGAAAAATCGTATCCGCCTTAAGAGACTCCTGCCTCTCTCTTCTTTTGCAAGGGTCATTTGATATGTTTGCCTTCTCATTTTCAGTAAAACTATATAACCTTAATTCTTGGAATGATTGACTAGGTTTGTCTGTTTAAATATTGATGCCTTACTTGTTTATGAACTTTCCCTTTGTTGTGAAAATTACAGGAGGAATTTAAAAGGAGAAATGGTATATTTTTTTATTGTTGTTTATGGTTTCTGTTTCATGTTTCTGGGCAGTAATAAGACACATTGTGGCAGAAGGGCATGGTGTAAGTGTAGGGAAACTGGTCACCTCACCTCATGGCATTTGGGAAGCCTCAGGACTCTGTTCTCTAACAAGGCTCTGCCTTCTAATGTCCAGCTATGAACTCATATGTAGCAAGCCTACCCCCAAATAATGACATGGAGACTTGTTAATTATGAAAGCCTGGTTTTAGCTTAGGCTTGTCCCACTAGTGATTATAACTTAACCTATTTTTATTAATCTGTGTTCTGCCATGTGGCTCTTTTCCTCTCCTTCATTCTGTATTGGCTTCTCTGCCTGCCTAAATTGCGTTCCTTTCTATGCCCAGTAGTTCCACTTAAAGTCTCCTGCCTAGCTGTTTGCTGTTCAGCTCTTTATTAAACCATTCCAGGTGCATTAGGCAGGTGAAGTAAAACATACAGTTTCACACACAGTGTGATCAAATATCCCGCAACACTCATCAATGGATTGATCCTTTGATAACATTAACATCCTTGTGATCCAGTCACCTCTCAGTATTGCTAACTGCTGAGAACCAAGCCTTCAACACGTGAGCCCTTTTGTGGGACACATCTAAGACCATAATAACTTGTTCTTATTAGGATAATTGTTTTGTTACCTGTCACCAATCTATATTTGACCTGTATATAACAGAGTAAAAAATACTACCTTAAAAATGTAAAAATGAAATCAAAGTAATGTCATCTCCATGGATTCCTGTCTCTAGCTTATTTCATGAAATACTTTTATCAAAAGAGATATTGTTTATTATATAATCTCTAGTATAATTCCCTGAATGTACAGCTCTGATATTCTAACTCATAAATTGTGTTATCCAGGAAGTTGGAGAATTATTACAGACAAGGGGTAGAGAATTTGGAGTAACTACGGGCAGGAAAAGAAGATGTGGCTGGTTGGACCTTGTTTTACTCAAATACGCTCATATGATCAATGGATTTACTGCGTGAGTGTTCAAGATTTATTTCAGGAAATGGTAAACAGTTGATGGCCACAAATTTGATTTTGAAGAAGTAACTTGAGAATCCCCTAACAAAAGCTTCACTACTTCACCTCCATAATAAAATCCTAGTTTTAGCAGTGGGATGACAGGAAGAGACGCCCAAGGCCTAGGAAGAATCGTTGTAGTCTGTGCCTATATATATCGTGGTATAGAGGGCGGGAAGATGGGTAGGCAGGGAGGAGGGGAATGGATGCCTGCCTAGATGAGCAGGATGAACACTGCACACAGAAAGACGATGCTGAGCGGGATGGAGTGTGCACACTCAGTGTCTGACCTCCTGGAATCAGATGTGCAGATATGTGCACTATGTTGATGTGACTGGATGTGCTCCCCTTTCTGAGTCTTGGTCTCATCACCTTTAAATTCGAGGTAATGTTATTACTCCCATCATGGACATTTGAACAAAGAGATGAGATGTAGGCATACTGTCCTGCTCACTGAAAATATTCAATAAAGTTACTAGCATTTTATATATAAGTAAATGTGTTTGTATCTACAATAGGCTGAGCATCTAACAAGCAAAAGGAGGAGGGTTTTTACATTTTTGGTTTTTTGTTTGTTTGTTTTTTTAAAAACGAACAAACAACCCCCAAGATTGTGAATCAAAATTCCAAATCTAGTATTTTATCTAATTTCCACAGATTTTCCTTTAACTTCCTATTTTCCAGTCAGTTTTCGGGAAACTTTGATGCATGATGAAGCGGTCCTTGATGTTTCCTCACTCTGCCAGTTTCTGACCAGCAGGGTGGAGGTGATGTTAACCAGAGAGAAGAACTGGGGATGGTGCATGTGTGGAAATGTACTTAATATCTCGTGATTATGTGGAACAGTGCGCTCTGCTGTCTCTCGGGCACAAAATGCATCCTTAACTCCAGGCAGCCTTCCCACAAGCCATCCCTCATAAGAAAGCTGAGCAAGTGTGAAGTCACTAGTGACAGTGTGTTGTAATTACTAGAAAGTAACCCTGGTATATTATGAAGACTACATGTCAGTGGAGTGTCCTCATCGATGTGGTGTTTTATGCGTGGCACACTTCCAAGTACAACCCTAACCAGTTTTCAGAATTGCTTTGGAGCTTTGGGCTTTGCATGAGTTTTTCCCTTTTTCCTGTATCAGTCAGACTGGAGGTCACAAGTTTGCTGTTTTAACAGTGTCTGGTTTTTGGTTTTGTTTTTTTCAAAATTAGGTTGGCCCTTACCAAGTTGGATATTTTGGATATGTTTACAGAAATCAAAGTTGGCGTTGCTTACAAATTAGATGGGGAAATCATACCTCATTTCCCAGGTACTCTTTTTTTCTTTTAGGCTGTATCTAAAGTTTATAAGATTGTTAATATTGTCATCTAACTATACATTATGATATATAATTGCTATTGGTTATAAGATTATATATCTTTTACAGGCTTTATTTTTACCTCACTAATAATGCAGATATATTCACTTAATAACATTTTGTTCAAAACTTACATTAATTTCAGAGTTGGGTCACAAACATGTACTTTATACTTTAACTCAAAAGAAAAAAACTCTTTGGACCATGCTGCTTCAGGGTTTAATTTTTTTAAACTTAAAATAATTGACATCCACAAGCTAAGTATGACCTGTAGCTTAGCTACTTAGGAGCCTAAAGGCAAAAGGCCCACTTTTGAGCCTAGAAGTTTAAAGTTGGTTTAGGCAATATAGCAGGACCCTTCCCTATAGCAGTATCAAAGTGGGTAAGGGAGAATTTTTTTTTTTAATCATCTGAATGATTTTCATTGAAGAGTTCTCTCTTCCTTGGGAATAAAAGGATTAAAGAAAAGACCCTTGACTCTTGTATTCTTTGTCAGTATATGAACTTACTCCATCCTTTAAGTCCTACAGGTGAAGGAGATGCCTACTTGAGCCGGTGTAGTCTCTGAAGCCTGTATTAATCACTAGTTTTACTTACTCAGGAACTCAGTAAATGCTTCGAGATTTAGAAATGGAAATTGCTGATTTTCAGATTAGTTTTTCTTAAACACCAAGGAAGTGCCAATTGAAGGAATGTTGACAACCTTAATGAAACTTGGCAGACTGGAAAATTTTATATCCCTGAGACTAGACATTCATGGAGAATAATTTTCTGTCACTTTTCCAGTTTCTCTTATAGAAAAACAGACATCTGTTAACATTTTAGGATATGGTTACTTAGAGACTGATTACTCAAATATATGTTATATCCTGGTCGTTAATGCAACCTCAAAAACTGTTTTTAAGAGTTTTAATATAGCTCAAATTTCAAAGAAGAATAGTGCGGTCAAATACAGTGACTTGGCAAAAACCATCATAATTGTATAGCAGAGTCATTATTTTTATTAAAAATACTAATAACTCAAACAGATAAACTTATCAAATTTATGCTTTTTGGTTTTGTATTTGTATCTGGACTTGCCAGATTTCTCCAGAAATAATCCAAGATGCAAATTTTCATCCAAGAAGTGTTATAGAATGTTCTCAGAAACATCACTTGTAATGGCAGCAGTAGTACATGTAGTATAAGACTACTGTTCGCGTGCCCCATGGCTTCCTTTGAGTATTAGACATTACAGAGAGTCTATTACACTCAGATTCTGTTGCCTTCCTTTGAGTACTATGCATTCTTACTTTAGGGACCATTGAATTGGTGAATGGTTATCTTGAACTTGTATCATTGGTTTTATGCTTTGTTAATATTCTTGTGGAAAGCCCTATGTGTTTGCACAAACCTCTCTAGCTGCTACGTGGTCTCAGTCATTCTTGAGACTCTCTGCTCTGAAGAGGGAGACCTGAATAGTAGACTGCACTATCCCCCATGTCTGCACATTCTAGCAGGGGATGTAGAGAAAGTCATTAGATGGAATAATAAAGAAAATTGTCTGTCCCGCGATAGATTTCTCAGAGAATTGAAGATATGCTAGCCTTCTGTAAAGTCGATGTTGTACACACACATGGTTACTAGTATAGAAATTCAAAATGTCCCAGAAACAGAAGGCAGTTAGGCACAGCTCATTTACCAACACTGTAACTGAAGTTATAACTATGTAATCTGTCTCCACTTAAGTGTATAATCATGTTGCTGAAGAAATGTTGATTTTTAAAATACCACCCTAAAGGGTATGTGTGCTGGTGTTCACCTTGCTAATGACCTGAAAATTCTAAATTTGGACACATCTGGTTTTGAGGATTTTGATAAGTGTCCTTGAACCTTCTTTTGTCAGAGTCATTTGAAGTGGGCATAGTGGTTCATGTTTATGCTTCCAGAACTTGGATAGGCTGAAGGGAGGATTGCCAAGAGTACAAGGCCAGCCTGGACTGAAGAGAAACCATGTCTGAAAAATAAGTCACTTGGCAACAGGCAATGTGTTCCATAAACACATATACTTCTTAACTTTCAGCAAACCAAGAAGTCTTAAATAAAGTGGAAGTTCAGTATAAGACTTTCCCAGGATGGAATACGGACATATCTAATGCAAGAACATTTAAGGAGCTCCCTGTCAATGCACAAAATTATGTTCGGTTTATCGAAGATGAGCTTCAAATACCAGGTAAACACTTTATGAGCAGCTGTCTTTAATTTTCTGTTAGTTTGTGGGATTTTTTGTTTGCTTGTTTGATTTTGGTTTATTTACTCTTATAACTTTCAACCTCATCAAAAAATGTTTTTTGTTGTGATGATGGTTGTTTTTATCATTTGGTTTAAGCTGCTTGTCAGAGTTGAAATCTGGATGGACATTAGGAAATAATAGAGTATAAATAGGACTTAAGTCTATTGCTCTATCTCATTACTGTTACTGTAGTGAAACATCATGACCCAAGCAACTTGGGGAGGAAAGAGTTTTTGGCCTACTCTTTCATATCACTGTCGTTGAAGAAATCAAGCAGGGCAGGAGCTGATGCAGAGGCTGTGGAGGATTATTGCCTACAGGCTTGCTCAGCTATTTACCTGCCCAGGTTTGGCACCACCTAAAATGGACCAGGCCCTCCCTTATTAATCACTGATTAAGGAAATTCCCTGCAGGTTTGCCTGAGCCCAATCATATAGGCAATTTTTCAATTGAGGATCTCCCTCCTTTCTAGCTAGTGTTTCAGTCAGGGTGACATAGAACTAGCCAGTTCATCTCATTAGCAAGAAATTTAAAGTAATGCCAAAGAGTGAATTGGTTTACTCATGTAGTCCTTGCTCATGGGAGACCAAGGCAGGAGGATTGCTGAGTGCGCTAGGTTAGTCAGGGCTGTATAATAAAACCTTGTCAAAATACAACAGAGAACGCAAACAAAAGAATGAGAAATGGATGTAACAAAACAAATGGCCAGGGTTGGGCATAATGAAGTTATGTGGCCCATTCTGTTACACGATTGCTTTTTCCTTTCATCCTTTTGTTTATATTGATGGGAGTACTTTCCACATGCAACATATTATGTACTTACACTGTCTCTGTTTTATTTTTATTCCTGATTCATTTCAGACATGATTCTTGTTTCCAGATTGTTTGGGTCTCTCACAGCTTGATGTCAAACTTAGCGAGCATATTTGTAAACGGCTTTTAGTCTACAGTTTTTGAATTATAAATAGCTGACTCTTAATAAACCCTATAAAATACCATAAAGGGTTCTCCTGCCGGTATCTTGGGGAACCCAGTAATTCTATGAATAATTAGAACTGTGAGGCAGAGATGACCAGTCATTCCCCTGGACTTATGTACTAGGCTGTCCTAAGGCTGTGCAGTTCAGAATTGTCAAGATATTTTTATACGTTTTAATGTAAAACTTTACAGTGGATTTTTGATATTTGCTTATCTTTTCTATTAGGAACTTTATAAAAAAATTCTTTATATCTCTGTTAATTTGGACCAAGATTTTATTGTCTTGGTCACTGAGAGTGAAGAAATAGCAAATACTTTATAGTTAGAAAAGAATAATAGGCAGGCTACTCTGTGCTGGATCCCTTCTAGTATGCATTCTTTCTAGAAGAAAAGGAGAGGATTTTCTCTCTTTCTGACTTAGAATACAAGTTTTTCTATTCACCTTTTTTGATTACATAATTGAAATACTTAAATTATCTTTGAATGGCAATAGTAAATAATTCCTTTGTGGTCCAGAAATAAAAATATACAAAATTGAGCACACCTTCTAAAACTACATGGTACATTGCAAATTATAAAACAGAGACTAAATGTGAAACTAGTTAATCATTTTTTTAAAAAACAATACATGACAAATCTTACAAAAAAATCCTGAAGCAGAAATATTCTTAACTTAATTTTCTGATGGCTTAAAAAAAGTCAAATCACATCTTCAAATCACTTTGCCTAAAGATGACAGTGTTTCCTGTACATTCCTGTCTTTTTAGAATAAGTACGAAAGTACTCCAGCACAGTATGTAGTTTTTCAATTTTAAACTACTTTCTTTAGCAAATCATGTTTTATGTTTATAATATGCTAAAATTATTACATGGAAGAGCTCTATTTAAGGCTTATTTATTATTTTATGTGTGCCTGTACATAATGTATGTGTTCCACATGGGTACAGTGCCCACAGTACCAAAAGAGGGCACCATGAATCCTCATGAACTAGAACTGTGAATGGTTTTAAGTCACCGTGTTGTGCTCAGAATTGAACTAGGGTCCTCTGCAAGAGCAGCATGTACTTTAAGCCACTCAGCCATCTCTCCAGCCCCCCATGGAAGAATTCTCATCTTGACAGAGTATCCCAGAAACCATTTCCTTTTGTTTCTCAGAATCTACATTAATGAATATCTTCTTAATCAACCTTAAAAGGTTCGTTATATACTAAATTATCTAACATAAGTATATCCGTAGTTCTTTGTTTTTGAGATCAAAGATATTCAGCATTTATTATTTCTGCCTTTAAGAAATAATAGTAATTTTTTTTTTTTTGGTTTTTTCGAGACAAGGTTTCTCTGTGGCTTTGGAGCCTGTCCTGGAACTAGCTCTTGTAGACCAGGTTGGTCTCAAACTCCCAGAGATCCGCCTGCCTCTGCCTCCGAGTGCTGGGATTAAAGGCGTGCGCCACCACTGCCCGGCAAGAAATAATAGTAACTTTAAAAAATTCAAGTCAATCCCTCATAGTACTGGTTAATGACATTGAATCAAAACCTGACACTTTTTGAGCCTCTACTTTTTAAATACAGCATCACTCTTAACTTAAAATGAAGCACAGCTAGTTCAGCAGGACTTTCCTTTTTCTTCATCCCAAGGTTTAAACGTCACAGGGGACTTGATTGATGCTTTTCTCTTGTTTTGTTTTCCAGTTAAGTGGATTGGTGTAGGTAAATCCAGAGAGTCCATGATTCAGCTCTTCTAAGGACTGCCAGCAGTGCACGAGATCATTTCTCTATGATCTGCAAATTCAAGAATAAAGACATTGAAATGAGTTTTAAGCTGGCATTGGTTTGCAGTCTCTGACGGATGGCTGTCATGGATAGACTGGCGCCCTCCCATCCAGCTTCTCAGCTGGCATGGCCGCTGCATCTGTTGCTCCTGCTGCTCATGGTGCCACACACAGTTCCTTTCCATGTTTAGTAATTGTATAATCCCTGTTGTTTGAAATCTAAAACTTCCAGTGTAGTTTTTCTTCATTATTGTCATTGTGTTTTGAGATTTTATCCTGACTAGATAGAACAATTAATGCAGTTTTGCACAAGTATTTTTACATTCTGATCATTCAATTCTGTCATTGTAATCTTTGCTGTTAGAAAAATGGAAAGAGGGGTTCTGTCAATTTTTGTAATGCTATGAATTGTTTAAATTGTGAATTGCTTATTTTCTGCTGAGGCCATTGCAAAATTGAGCTTTGGTTTGGGAGGGGGAAGTATGTTCATGGAACCTTTTCATTTGTATAGAGCACAGAACTTAGTTCTCTCTACAATTATTTAATACAATGAACATTTAATTCAGTGTTCAAAGAGATGTTTCCCTACAATAACAATCTTAATGTTAAAAAATAATTATTAAAAAAATCTGTTGTGATATTTGGTGAATACTTTGGTTTTCAGGTATGAGCTCAATCAAATGTATATCTTTCCTTTTTATTTTTTAAGTAATCTGTTATTTCTAAGAACAGTGGGTTGACTTTCAACATTGTGCCTGCCAGTATATCTACAAAATGACCGACCCATAAGTACCCACATGAACCCTAATTGTCAGCCATAATTTTGATCATGACTTCATCTCTCCTTTATTGAAAAAACAAACGGTATTATTTGGCAGTTAGGTTTTACATTGTACTGTAGATTATCCTCCATGGACTATTAAATGTTTAAATTAGGTATCACTTGAAATTATTTTATTATAACCATCAATAGCTAATTAAAAAGAACCAAATATTTCCACTATGGTTTGTGTGTTGTTTTTATTGTGTTCATAGTAATACTAGTGTGGAGGAAGGATGCCCTAGGAAGTGCATGGGGACAAGGTAAGGTAGGCAGAGATCAGAAGGATCAAAGTGTCTTATCACTGAAGTATTTTTATTAATACATGGTTTAAGAAAAAAATCCAAACTAGCAGTTTCATTGGACTCAATAAATAATAAACACAAGTGACCCCACCAGCCCACTCTAACCGTGTAACAGAGCAGAGCCTATAAACCCTACTTTACCCCATGGAAACTGCAAGGCCTCGGAAGATCTGTATTCTTGGTTATAAGCATTGTATTATTGAAACTTTTTCAGTAATGAACCCATTTTCATTCAAGTCAGGAACTTTTCCTCCATTATCCAAAATATCTCCGATTGCTGTTATTTACTGATTTTAAACCACTCTGGATATTTTAGTTTCTCTTTGAATGTGAGCTGTTGGTTGATTAGGAGAGATGGTCTGTTCTTTAAATAAAGCTGTCTTTCAAACCTTTGATAACTATTACAATTTTATTTAACAAGGCTGTATTGCCAAATTCTATTAGATTTTAGATATGCAGTAGCACGGGCAATTACGTGCAGTTATGAAAGATATGGTAGGGGCAGCATGCTAAACGTTGATGAATGATGTTATATGCTTCAATGAAGCATGCATAGTGAAATGAATGGAACCTAATCAAAATGTCTGGCAAGGGCCAGCGAAGGCTCTTCGGAGATGCTTAAAGATATTAACTAGACAAATTAGCATGAGGGAAAATGTTCAGGGTCCACTCTAGATTCTGCAGAGGTGGAAAAATGGAACTGAATTAGCAAGGGGCTGGGTGAGGTTGGCAGCAGACTGAGGGACACTCAGCCAAATAACCGGTACATGTCAACAGGGCAGAGTCCTGTAGGTTAGAATGTAGTACCTGTTACGGCTAAGCTGCAGCAGAACTACTAAATCAGAAATCCCGAGCTTGGGGACCGAGAGATGGCTCAGCAGCTTAGATCACTTGCTGCCTTCTCAGAGGATCAGAGTTCAGTTCCTACACTGTGTGGCTCTCAGCTGCTTGTGACTCCAGGTTTGGGGGTCTGATGCTGTCCTTTGACCTTCATGGACACTCACATGTGGTGGGCATACACATCTTTAAACCTAAATCTAGGTTTTAAAATTTAGTAGACTATTGAATGACTGCAAAGTGGGAGTCATCACAGAGCTAAGCGTACCCAACTGTAACACAAGATGCTTGAGCAGGGAAGGTTAGTATGCATATTTGATATTATTTGGATACTATAGAATTAGGAAGACAGACATGAGACGGTTTTGAGAAGATAATGTGAGAGGTTGTGTTTGTTTGAGACAGGCTGGCCTGGAAGTCACCATGTAGCTCCGCATTACTTTGGCCTGATCTTTCAGGACCCTACTTCCCAGGTGTGTGCTATACCATGTGCGGCTCAGGAGGTTCTGCCTTCGCCAGTTACATTACAAAGCTACTATAATCAAAATATGTGGCACTGTCATGGGGAAAGATGAAGACAGTGTATGATATGTGGTGCATTTTATAAAATGTAATTAACAATAAGTAGGGACAGCTTCTGCTAGGACCTGAATTTTTGTATGTTATTGCTAAATTGGTATTAAATCTAGATTTAGAACATGAATTTGTACTTTCAGACACTTAAGAGTCTGAAGCCTGGCAGGTAGATCTCTGTGTTCAAGGCCAGCCTCATCTACAAAGCACGTTCGGCTACACAGAGAAGCCCTGTCTTGAAAAAAAAAACCAATTATTTAAGAAGGTGTAGGTCATGAAAAGGGCAAACTGTAAACTGAAGTGGAAGTGGTTGGCAATCTGTGTAAGAGGATTAGATACAATTTAAAGGCAAAGATTGGTAAAAGCCATTGAAAAACAATCAGACTTCATTGTCTAAGTGTTGTACCTTTAGCTAAAAGAAACAGATGGGGGTTATGTAGGGGCTGAAGATACAGCTCAGGTGGTGGAGCTCTTGCATGGAATGCTCAAGGCTGCGGGTTCCATCCTTAGTACTGTCCATATGAAGGGCAACTTGGTCTCGCCTACAGACCCCGCTCATCACCGATAGCATCTACTCTTAATTCTAGCTTCTCCCCAAGGATCATGTGGATTTTTACTAATGTTTGTGTGTGTTGAAGGAAATATGATTCACCTTTGTGGGAACTGGCTCAGAACTGACTGATTCCAGATCTGAAACTTGTGGGTTAGAGATTGGCTTTTGTGGTAGTGTGGGTCAGTGCTGTGTCTAATGACTCTAAACCTGGGATGTCATTGTTTCAGATGCAGGAGGATTAATGAGAATACTGCTTAGCATTTCTAAGAATCCCATATTGGTGGCTGGGGATTAGTTGGTGGGAGAGACTTCTGCCTAAGGAAATCGTTAAGTCCAAAGCATAAGTATCCCTGGGGGGTTAGAGGTGTTACTGCCACATTAAAGTAAGAGTTGTGTGTCCAAAGAGCCCATGCATCTCTCCCATGTGGGTTTTGGGAGAAAAACAGTGTTGCTAACTGGTAGTTGTCACTTAATGACTCCCCAGTTGCAGCTTGTGTGCCACATATGATTCATTGCTTAAGCAAGTTTGCACATCCCTTACTAGATGGCATGTTGTAGTTTTTTATGTGAAAAATTGCTCCATCCCTATTTTTAAAGGCCGTTAGAATTGGTTCCTATAGGAACCTTCACAGTCCTACCAGAGGGATGTGTTGTTGAGAAGGATGATAATCCTGGATGCAGAGTTTCATTAATTCCCCTCTTTGCTAGTCCCGAATCCCACTGCGGACCCACATTGTCTCCCTGTCTTCTTCCTTGGCTAGTGATCTCTGATCCCATCGACGAGCATTTACTGAGAAGGTAAGATGGTTAGATGGTTGTCAGCATCAGCAACAAGATGATAAAAGCTTATGGCAAATTATGACATTAGCGTACTTTTTATTTTCCCTTGCAAGCACTGTATTACACAGCTAGCTCCTTCAACAGATGACAGATGTTCTCAGGGTTGGAGCTTGATATCCTGACAAATTTTCCCTGAAGAGAATTTGCAACATAAAATTTGTTTAGGATTAGATCCATTATATACACTCTTACAGGTAGTGCTGTTACCATTAATTTACTCACATACACACACACAAAAAAATGCCCAAAGTTATTTTCTTGGAATACCACACTTTATGTGAGTTTTAAAAGGTGTTTCTTGCGAAGCCACTTCTCTCGTCACAGCAGTAGACTTCTGGTAGTGAATTAAGAGGTCTAGGATTTGAGGAAAGTATGCCTATTTTCTGATCCAAACCTGGAATGTAAAAGAAATTAGTGATTTTGGGGGGGGCTACTTAACTCTGACATTTTAACACACCATCTTTTTAAGCAACTGTGTACAGTACATAAGTAATTTAAGACATTTAAAGAGACATAATTAAAATGGGTGCCAGTGAGATGGTCAGCGGGGGGAAGAAGGCACATATGGCCAAATCTGAGAAATGGAGTTCAATCCTCTGGCTCCAGATAGTGTAAGAAGAGAATTGACTCCCGCCAGTTGTCCTATGACCTCTGCATGCTCATGTGTGTAAGCACACATATGACCAATAAGAATGTAACTAAAATATCTTAAAGTAAAATATAGAAGGGGATGGGATCCAAGGTTCTTTCTTTAGACTCTAATGGGCATTTTATTAGATTATATAAAAATTTAAGAAAAACTCATTTGATGTTTATTTTGGTGTCCTGATGTTGCTGTCAGCTAACCTCTGAGGACCTGGTTTTTCAGCCTGGACACCTCTTTCCTACTGGCTCTGGCATCCCTTCAGACTACAGCTGTCTTTGCTGGAGACAGATGAAATCCTTCCCGACCCCGCCATTCTAAAACTTGTTTTGTAGCTCAGGTTGACTTTGAACTTTTAGTTCCCGAGCTTCAGCCTCCAGGATAGCTAGAATTACAGGCTTATATCACCAGTTTTCTGTTTTTCAGTAAAAAGAAAGAGACTCTTTAAGGAAAACTATTGAACAATTAAGTAATACAGAGACAGTATAGCTTCAAGGTCAGCGATGTTGAAGAGCAATGTGGTCTGGGTGTAAATTCGGCCCCTTTCCTCCTGTCTGTTTGATTTAGGGTTAGTTCATTAGTTTGTTAGAGATCTTAGAACAACAGCATTCACCCCAGAGAGATGCCTAAGGACTAAATATGTGCCTGCCACAGTGTGAGACCCCCCAAAAATTTGGGGGAATCTCTTATTTAGAAATTCTCAGTAATTCATACTCAATGAGCCAAAGTCAAAAGCACCAATGACTACAGTGGCATGGGAACTGTTTAAGTGGGTGTCATGTGAATGTCAGGATCACCTCTGTCCACCTCAGGGCCTTACATGGGCCACAGCGTATCGATATGCTACAAGTGGAGTCTAGAATTTCTGAGCCGAGGTCTGAATAATCAATTGTTATAGGCATTTAAACTAGAATGAAAAGAACCTCACAGAACATCAAGTTACACTCAAAATTTTGTTCCCAGTGTTCAAGGAATCAGCTTCCTAGAAGGACATTAAAGAGTTTAAACCCCTTTTCAGTCTCGGATGCAGGGAGCTAGAAAAAAAAGGAAGAAGCCCTGGGCTCCCCTCTTGCTTCTTTCTACTCCCCGATCTATCTGCACATCCATTTCTGTCCTCGGTTTCACTGGTCCCGGTCATGCCCCTTGTGGCAATAAACCCCCAGGGTATGCTGACCTTGCCAGACTGGCAAGGTTACTCTCAATGAGTTGATAGCACTTACCAATCTCATAAAATGGCAGGGAGTAGTCTCTTTGGTAAGTTGTTTCATTATACCACGTGCCTGTAGGCCTTGACAATTTTCCAAAACAAATGTATCGAATGAGTGTTTGCTGGTCTAATTGAGGCTGATACGGAGTTCTGCTCTTGGGTGGAATTGCCAAGTCTATAAGGGGTCTACATGGAAACAAAAACAGCTTGCTGAACACCTTCGGAGAATTGGTCCATTTTCTCATGTGCTGCAATCTAGGATCCAGTGCAGTCTTTTAGCTAGACTAACCCCTAGTGCCAGCTGGGTGTTCTTAGAACTGTTGTAACCTTCCCGTGCCCCTCTCTAACCGTCTTCAAAAGATGAAAGCAAACAAGAAATCAAGATAGAATGGCCAACATCTTCATCAATCCTGGCAGTGTTCATTCACTGGCATGGCATGCTTGAGGCATGGATATAAGTATACTGGTACCCTAGGTGGCGTGTACCTGAGACTTTGAAAATATGCGTGCATATTTATGCATCGCATAAGAGATGTCAACAAAGACTAAGAATGCTTATCAAGGGACTTTTGTGCCAATAGAAAGAATGGGGACAACTTCATGTTGAAAAAAGAAGGGAAGGACCTGAAGTGGTAGATGTGCCCCCCCGACAGAGGTGACATGTAAAGTCAAGACGCACCTCATTGCTTCAGGATTCTTTTTTCCATCATGAGATCAGATATATTCACTATTTTAAAAAAAAATTCTCTCCAACAAGGCACTAAGCTACATGTGTGTGTATAGATATATATGTATATATGAATGAATGATCCTAAGAACTATATTCCTTTCTGTGTCCATTTTGTTTTAGCTTTCTTTGCCGTGCTGCAGGTGAAACTCAGGGCCTCGCACATGCTAAGCAAGCACTACTGCACGGTTACTTCCCTAGACCTTTCTCCTCGGCTGGATGCTATGTATGGATTGGCATTGTGTTTGAAGGTTAATCTGGAGGATGCACAAGCCAACTAGAGCCAATGGACTGTTAGCAAAGTCACCTTCTGGGAGACAGACTTTAATTTGGGCATTAGCCCTATTGGATATGATGCTAGGGGTAGAGTGGAGGGAGGTATTGGGCTCTGTCTAGCTCTGACAGTGGACACCTGTCCTTTCTTCTCTTGTTTTCTAGTTTTCTTAAAGGTCTTAGCTCTAAGAAAAGTTGATTGTCATGCGTAGTGGTACACACCATAGTTTGCAGTGACCCCAAGGCTATGGTGGAAAGGTACCTGAGCTCAGCTTGAATTTGAAACCAGCCTGGGTAATGAAATCTTCTCCCCCAGACTTTAAAAACATTAGTTACTTAGGCAAATATTTCATATAGTACTCGGAACCTTGAACTGGAACTCAGAAACTGTAGATTAAAACTTAAACCTAACATTTACAGTAATTGTGTGACCTGAGTTGAGACACATTGCTTGGGCCATGCAGATGGCTCATTGGGTAAAGACTGGTGACCTGAGTTTGATCCTTGGGTCCCACTTGGAGAAAAAGGAAACCCGAGTTCTGAGAAGTGTCCCGATTTCCACACGTGCACGGTGGCAGGAGCAGGCAGGCCCACAATAAGTAAATTTCAGAACTAAGAATGTCTCATTCATCTGCTGTGTTTCTAACTGGATCGGAATGACCTCAAAACTGCTTCCACTTTCATCATTTAAGTCTAGACTATACACTGCACTAAATACAGGTGGCCTGCCGACTCCCACGCCTCCATGCATCCGGATAATTGGAGGCTGGCTAGATGGGAGCTAGAACCAAGAGAAGGGAAATTGAAATCGGCAGGAGATGATGAACTCAAATGGCAATAATCATGCTGAGGGCTTAACATGTCTCAGAATTTTACAGTGATTCTTCTATTTGGGAGTGAGATACTC
The DNA here is from genome assembly GCA_028555095.1 of Dicrostonyx torquatus. Classification (NCBI taxonomy): domain Eukaryota; kingdom Metazoa; phylum Chordata; class Mammalia; order Rodentia; family Cricetidae; genus Dicrostonyx; species Dicrostonyx torquatus. The sequence continues at coordinate 2,018,947 of JAQHUG010000006.1, read as the reverse complement.
AGAGAATGTGAAAATTGCCCCAAATCAAATATTTTATAAGTTTCTCAAATTGATGCTTTTACCTCTTGTAGTTTGTAGCCTTACTGGACCAGGAAATAAGGCTGATGTGTCTGTGGCTATTAATTTTTGCTTTTCTTTTGTGAAAGCCATACATAGAAAGGAAGGAGCCACATAAACAAGATTTAAAACTTTACTGAGAATTAAACCGAATTCCAGTAAGTTTAAGATATTTGACCAAATTTGGAATTCTAAACTTAAATTCCATAGATGATTTAATAAAAATTCTATATTTATTGCTGACTGCGGAAGCAATGTATTCTCCTTTGAGAAAAATCTGTAAACTAGAGAAAAGGATAAAAATTCAAAGTGCTAATAATATGGCTACTTGTGAAAATGGAAACAGAGCCATATTGTCAGTGCCAGAGATGTAGCTCCCTGGCGGGCTATGCTTGACACACTTGAGGCTTTGGGTTTGATTCTGGCACCCAGAGTCCTCCCAGGAAACCCAGACCAAATCCCAAGATTTGTAACAGTTTAGCCTGTTTCCTTCCACTCGTTTTCTAGCCAATAGGCCACACTTGGGACTAGCATTACTATTATTGGTATTGTTGAGACTGTATAGCTACGAGCTGGAAAGGTGGGTTAGCTTTTACAGAGAACCCGAGTTCCATTCCCAGGACCTCCATGGGGCAGCTCACCTGACCTCCATGGGTATTTGCTATATATATATAATGTCATTCACTTTCCCGACTTGTCATTTTAGCTTGGATGACATTCTTGGAAATAAAGATTTAGGGGTATGTCTCACCTGGGAGCCCTCTTCACGTCAAAATGGAGTCTTGCCAGTTGCCCAGGGTAATAGCCTCTGATGTCCCTTCCTTGGTGACAGATAAATATACTGAAGGAAGCAGGTGAGAAGTAGTCATTACACTCAGTCCCTTACACAAGTGTACCAGCTGGCGTGCCATAGGAAATTTATCTGAACTTTGCACCCTCTTCCAAGCAGCAGAAACCAGTCAGACTTTCCAGTCATGTTGGTTGTTAGTCATAGCAAGTGTCTTTTCATCAGACCTGAGTTTGTGGTATGGCTGGCCTCTCTTCCACAGTAACCTCTAAAACCTATAATAGGATGCCTTTTATTTCCAGGATTCCTAAGGAAATACTTAGCATGTCATGTATTGGGTCACAATAGTACAGAAAAGAGAGAGGGTGAGGGGAGGAGGGTGGGAGAGAGGGAGGGAGGAGACAATGTGTAAAGTCAGTGACAAGGCTGAGAGCTAGCTGAGAGTGGCTAAGAGCACTGACTGCTCTTGCAGAGGACCCAGCATTCACGTCGGGCAGCTCACAACCATCCATAACTCCAGTTCCTGGGGATCTGATGCGCTTTTCTGACCCCTGAGGGAACCTGCCCACATATAGTGCATACGTATATACTCAGGAACATGCACATAATCAATAAAATCCTTGGAGTCAATGAAACAGATGTTGGTAATTGCTGAAGCATAGGAATAAAAGAATGAAGATTCTTTATCCTTTGAAATGTTTATAAAATTTCATAAGTTTTTTTTTGCTTAACTGTAATAACTGATTATATAAGACTGATGTCAAGACATGTGATACTACTAAATCTGGTAGGAGGATTTTAGCCTCACCTCAGAGAGTTGGGTTGTGAGGAAAGACAGGTCTCTATAACCTTGGCTGGCCCTGAACTTATCACCATCTTCGTGGCTCCTCAGTGTTGGGATTATCAGTATATGTTGCCATCTTGGTTGTTGGTTTTTTTGTTGTTGTTTGTTTTTTTTTCCTATTGGTTGTTGTTTTGAAGCATAACATGAGCCACCCCATGGGGACTGGGAAGACATGTCTAGGATGTGAGCATGAGCTATTTGTACAACTGGGATGCTGTGGTGTTGAAGCCTTGGCCCCAGGGTGGTGCTACTGAGTAGTGGTATAATCTTTAGGAGATGGAGTTTAGAGGAGGACCTTAGGTCATTGGTAATACTGGGGCAGAAGAATGGGATAGAGAGTGAAGTCCAAAATCCCTTACACAATAGCTGCAAGATTCACATATAGAAGAAACCTATTGACAAGGATGGGAGGAAGAGCTAATGGAACACTAAGGAGAGCCAGAGAGCCAGGTATTTAGGGTTTGCATAGGCTTAAAAGAAGGAACTCTCTGGGGCTAAATCACAGTTGAGTGTAGAGGATATGTGGATGTGTTAGCTTTTTGTTACTGTAGCACATATCAGATAAATCAGCTTAAAAAAAAAGAAAGGTTATTTTCCTCATGGTTTCAGTCCATGACTAACTAATTGGTCCTATTGTTTTGGTCACACAGCACATCGTGGCAGGAATGCAATCATCTAAAGGTTCCACCATCTCTCCATAACACTACTGGCAGGAGGCCAGCCCTTCAACATACTGGCCTTGGGGGACCATCCCAGATCTGGATGATTGTCGGGATCAGGGTAGGCCTAGCTGTCTAGTGTGAATCAAGGCAAGTGCTGGGCAGGGCAGTTCTGTCTGTCTGTGCAAACAGACCTCAGAGAGCTCTAATTTTCTGAGTAACCACAGGGAGTCTGGGCCAGTCTAGTGGCTAAGATAATAGGACTGAGCCCTGAGTTACAGTGGGGGATTAAGTCGGAAGAGGAGAGAGAAGTTGGCACAGAAATAGGGAACAAATGACGTTGCTCAGAGTGTGGGAGGTGGAGGTGCCACTTAGGCAAACCTCCAGTTCTGAGCACTGGTGCGGAAGGAGTCCGCTAAAGCCAAGCCGCAAGTTTGTGAGGGATCACAGGCACCCATGGCTTGGTTCTTATGGTTGCACTGCTGTCTGCAACAAAGCCCGCTGAGGCGCTGAAGAAGTTCACCCTGCTCTTGTCCTTGCTCTGAGAATGGCACCATTCCCACTGGCCTCCAGAAGTGTGACCCGCTGCCATCTCTTGGGAGAGACCCCTGTCTCGCTGGTCAGAAGTAGAGAGAGAGCAGGAAAGAGTTTTAGGGAGACAGGCTAAGTGGAGAAGTGAGGAGATTTGGGGAAGAAGATGGCTCATTTTGCTTCTAACTTTTCTCTCTTCCTTTTGCATCTCCTGCTCTCCCACTCCCCTCTCCCACTTTGTCTGGGCTGCCTATTGAGCCCAGGGCTTTCTGCATACTAAACAGTATGCTATCACTGAGCCTTAGTCCCCTTTTATTTTAATTTTGAAACAGGGTCTTTCTGTATTTTTCATGCTGACCCCAAACTCATGATCCTCCTGCCTCTGCCTCTGCCTCTGCTTCTTGAGTGCTGAAACTATAGGTGTTCTCCATCATGCTCAACTCCCTCTGACTCTGGGGAGTTTTCTAAGTGTTCACGTGTGACCTTAACCTGGAACAAGAGAAAGCTTCTAATTCATTCAACCATTAAAGTAGTGAGGTTTTTGTTTTTTGCTTTCTGTTTTCTTCTTCTTCTTCTCCTTCTCCTTCTCCTTCTCCTTCTTCTTCTTCTTCTCCTTCTTCTTTCTCCTCCTCCTCCTCCTCCTCCTTCCCTCCTTCTCTTCCTCCTCCTCCTCCTCCTCCTCCTCCTCCTCCTCCTCCTCCTCCTCCTTCTTTTTTAATTAGCTTAAGGAGAAATGTTCCTGGTTTGGCCAGAGGCTTTGCAAACACTCAGCTTCTCTCCTGGAGGTTGAGGGGAAGGATGAATGAATGGGAGTGCCCCATGCGCCAGGCCAGGGTTCTGCTCAGAGGTTGCTGATTCCTGAATCTGTCATAGAAAGCTCTCCTAAGGTGGCATAGGCGAGCCAGCTTGTCTGGTTCCACCGTGCATTATTTGCATGCCCCTGACAGCTTGGCTGTCTGAAAGGGTAGGTTTAGTCTACACAAGAGTGGATCTGTCCCCTGGGAGGGTGACTGTAACCGGAGCAGGATCTGGACTCTGCCACAGACAACATTCAGTATGCATGGGTGAAATCAGGAGGGTTTTCTGTCTACATGGGACCATTGCCAGAGGGAATACCATCTTGTGCTCATCTCGGTTGCCTGTGCTGGACCTTCAGCCTTAAGACTGATTCTCAGGCACCCAGCAAGGTAAATATGAACTTTTCATAAGTGTTTCCTAGCAGTGAAAAGAGAGAGTGCACATTCTGAATACTGCACAGCTAGTGAGTGCCAGAGCCGTGAAGCAAGCCCAGTCCCTAATTCCATGTCTTACTCAGAGTTATCTATAGTGTATGTGTGATTTTTGTTTTCCAGGGGAGTTTGGCACGGCTTCTGTTTGGACCGTATGGTTCTCCTACTTCTAGGCAGTCAGCAAGTGGACTCAATGTACCGAAGGGTCAGGGTAAGCTGGCTTTGGTTCAACCAAAAGGAGCGTTCAGAAACTCTGATGTGGCTACAGTGTTCTAATGGGGTGTGCTGATGGTAGGTAGGTCCTGTATGCTCACCAGAAGTTCATCTTCTGGTAAGAAAAGCTATACCTAGACAACATGCTAACATCAGTGGTGCATACTGCAGCATGTTTGAGAACTGAAGCTTGGAGCTAAGCATCTCAGCTAAGGATGTGAGCTGACATAGAAGATGAGATTAAAGGCAGGGCTGGGAGATGACTGGCACATCTCACCCTCCAGGATGTACGGGCCCCATGGTATTTCCTCAAGGAATGGGAGGGCAGGTTCCATTTGCTCAGCAGTAAAATGAGAATTACAGCTACTGTTTTCATCAATGATGGAACAAGAGTAATGAGACACTTGTAGCTGGAGACTGAAAGGCCCCTTCTTCATTAGATGTCTGTCTTCCTAGGTAGCATGAGCTGACCCTGCAGTGGTGTCTGGATGTTTTCAGGATGCTACAGTTGATAGTCATTTCTTTTGCTGTGACTGGGTACCACGACCACGGCAACTTGTATAACTGGGGCCTTGCGTACAGTTTTAAAGGGTTAGACCATGATCGTCACGGTGGGAAGCAGACAGACATGGTGCTAGAGCAGTGGCTGAGAGCTTTGCATCATGATCCACAGGCAGGAGGCAGAGACTGGGCCTGGTATGGGCTTTGGAAACCCCTGGGGACACGCTTCCTCCACCAAGGCCACACCTACTCATTCCCACGAACAGTTCCACTAACTGGGGATGAAGCATCTAAACATCTGAGCCTTTGGGGGGCCATTCTCATTCAAATCACCACAGTATTTATTTATTTGGTGCTGGAGGTTGAACCTGGTGCCTTATGCATGCCAAGCATGTTCTCTACCACTGAAGGACACCTCCAGTTGATGCTGCTGCCCGTTTAGTTATGTGTGTGGCGCTTTTCCCTACATGTATGTCTGTGCCCCATGTGTGTACACTGCCCAGAGATATAGGAGGAGAGCATCAGATTCCCCGGAACTGGAGTTACAGATGGTTGCAAGGTTGCTATAATCATGTGGGTGCTGGGAACTAAAGCCTGGTCCTCTAGAAGAGCAGCGAATATTAACCATAAACCTGACACAAATCCTGCACTTTTGATCTCCCACACCACACTGATTTTCCTCCATTTGGGGGATCTTTTTAGGAATATCTTGGGCTCCACAAACTAACAGAGCATCCAGCCCTAGTCAACAAACACCAGGCCTCCAGTCTGACCTGGGGATGACACCTGCTAGCACTTGTCTCTAATTGAATTCTTCTTGCAAGACTCAGATGTGGTCACTAAGATTACTCCTGAGCCTTAATTACTAACTTTTATTAGGTGCCCGCACTGGTTTGCCTGTTGGGTCCCTTAAGAACAGGCTTTTGCACCCCCACTTGATCTGTTTTGCACTCTTGTGGTTGGTTGAAAACAGGAACAAAAACAGGAACAATCTGGTATTTTCAGCAATGTTTTCTAAGGATGTTTATCCCTAAGCCATGTGAGTTGCAGTGAGAGCTTCCTGCTTTTCCTGGCTCGGTCTCCCCTTCTGAGGACTATATATACTGTGTGAGAAAGTGGAATAAAGGCTTGTCTGCAGAACCTGAAGTTGTGCTGTGTGTTAATCCTGACGTCCCTCGCCCAGAAGAACTACAGTTGCCATGCTGGCGCGGCATTTGCTCATCAGTTTCACTATTCTAGCCCTCAGGGCTGGCCATGCAGGAATCAGTGGGATGAATGTGTCTGCAAACAGCAGAAGGGCTGAACCCAAGTTGTCAATGACCAGAGTCAAACTACCACCGAATACTGTTGGTCATTCATTCTGGTTTCCTTAGCAACAGTGCATAGAGGGCCTGCTCTGTGTAATTACTACTGTCAGGCAGAAGTAATGGAAGCAATTTTCAGAGATGGGCAAGAAAGTTCTATGCCAGAGTGGGGACCAACCCAAACAGCAAACTGTAGTGAAGCCAGACCAGTGGGTTCAAATTCCATCTCTACCAGGTGCAACCTGTAGGCTCTTGGGAATGGTCACTTATCCACATCATGCCCCAGCTTCCTTATTTGAAACTCACAGTTGTTATGAAGGCGAAATAAAATAGTATATGGTAAGACCAATGCTGACATGCAGTAAGAGCTGCCTGTTAACTTCTACTGGTGGTGAGATGGGTAGGAAGCAAATCCTAAGAAAGAAAACTGGAGGCTGTGGTAAGGGAACTGAGGTGGTGGGAAGTAGGGGATGTGGGGACAGAGAGAGGCAGAATGAGAAGTCTTCTGCTGGCCAAGGTACTCAAGAAGTGACTGTCTAACTAGTTGGAAGGGAGATGAGACACACTGTGAAAGGGGGTGTGGGAGTGTGGAGTAGTAGTCCAGCGAGGAGGAGTGTACCCAAAGGACTTTGCGGGACATAGCAATGAATTTGGATTTGGCCCTGTGTAGTGGACTGAGGGGTTTATTTCAGGGAGGGCTGTGATCTTTATGAAGCTCAAGCTAGAGAACAGATTGTTGGCGGATGAAAGTGTGCATTGATACAGGTGACCAGGGAAGGCAAACATGATTTGAACCCCCTGAGACTGTGAGCTGGGGACACAGCCTGCATCGAGAATGGCCCCCAAAGGGCCATTGGCCATGGTGCTAAAGTGAACGTGGAACATTTAAGAGGTGGTACCTACTAGAAGGAAGATGGATCACTGGGGACGTAACCTTGCAGGGGATATTGAGACTCTCATTCTCTGTCTCCCTTCTGCTTCCTGAGTGATATTAGGCATGCAGCTAATAATGGCTACTCTTGATTTTTAGCTTGGTGGGAGTCTAAACAACACACTGTAGGTGTGCTCTCTGAGAGCGTCTCCAGAGAGGTTAAACTGAGATGGGGAGGCACCTGCCAGCCCCTAGGCTGGGACTCGGATTGAATAATAAGAAGGAAGGAAGTGGAGTGCAAGCCTCACCCTTCTCTACTTCCTGACAGCAGACACAGTATGACCAGGTGCCTCCTGCTGCCACGTCTTCCCTGCCATGGCGGTGGGGCTGTACCCTTCTTAAGTAGCTTCTGTCAGTTATCTTGTCACAGCAGTGAGAAAAGTAGCTAGTGCATTGCTCTTGTGGGATTCTATGCCGCCACAGCCACGGGGCCAAGCTGGCTAACATACCAGCATTTTGATAGCACTATCCTGGTGGCAGAGTTGGTGGAACTCACTGGGGAATTAGACTGCTATTGGCAGGGTCTAAGGTGGGCAGAAGGCCACCTCTTAGGGCATCCTGCAGTGGTGAGTGGGGCACCGAGATTTGGGCAAGTGTAGGGATTCCCGTCATGTGGTTCTGATGAGAAGCAAGAGTGAGCTGAACACCGACAGCCAGAGGCCCCAGCCAGAGGCACACTGCTCAAATCCTTGTGCTCCCCAAGGCCTGGCTCGGGACACAGTGATGAATGTGGCTCCCCAGAGCAACAGCCAACAAAAATTTGTTTCCATTTTTCCTAGGAGATGAGCCCACAGTAGACAAAGTGATCTCATCCATACACAGAAGGATTGGTGGCTTGAGGGGAGGAAGGAATGAGGGGATGCAGAACCCGCTCCTGATTTCTTTCCAGCCTCCTGTCTCCTGGGGTGGAGTTCGAAAACAGAGGGGCAAGCTCTGTGTCTTCTCTGACAGAAAATTCTTTTTTAAAAAAATATGTGTTTACTGCCAGGCTGTGGTGGCACATGCCTTTAATCCCAGCACTTGGGAGGCAGAGGCAGGTGGATCTCTGTGAGTTCGAGGCCAGCCTGGTCTACAAGAGCTAGTTCCAGGACAGGCTCCAAAGCTACAAAGAAACCCTATCTCGAAAAAAAACAAGAAAAAAAATGTATTTACCTATCGTATGGGTTTGTATATGTGTGTGGACACACATGTGTGCAACGCATGTGGAGGTCAGAGGATAACCTGCAGGAGTTGGTTCTTTCCACCATGTAGGTTCTGGAGATCAAATTCAGGGCTTCAGATTTGGTGGCAAGAGCCATGAGCATCTCACCTGCTCCGTGACAAGGGGATTCTTAACATATCCAGGAAGTAGGCACTCACCTGTGCCTACTTCTTTAAGAACAGAACTGGACAGGAAGTAAAAACAAGGCCTGCTCAAGCCCATCAAGCCACTGGGGCTCCACGAGGCTAGCCCCCCATGATGAGATGAGAGGAAGAGGTCTAAAGTGGCAAAAGGGGGTGTAATGGGGGAAAAGATGAACTATGGCGTATTTTCTCTTTTATACAGAATCTAGATTTAAGTATGTATATGTGTGACACAAATGCAGAACTGGACTGACACACATGACGTGACCAGAAAGGGGGCTATTTGCAGGGGGCAAGGGGACCAGTGAGAGTTGGGGGAGAGGAACACAGGTTAGTGGGGTGCAGTGATTTGTCTGTGTGGAAATGTCATAATGAAAGCCTTTATTTTTTATAATAACTTAAAAATAATTTTAAAAAGTTAAAAAACAAAACAAAACAAGACATGAGGCTGGCCTCCAGGGCATGAGGCTTGCAGTCCCAACCTTCTTAGTTTCTAGTCTTTGCAGATCCCACAGCAGGGGCTGATGGGAGAGAAGCTTAGGACTTTCAGGTGGTACCTGCCATCTCCCTGCAAGATAAAGTCAGCAGCGAAGCTTGCTGATAGGGCTTATTATTCTTGTGTTATAGATGGCCTTGGAGAATGAATGAGAGTCCCCTTGGTCTCTCTCTCTCTCTCTCTCTCTCTCTCTCTCTCTCTCTCTCTCTCTCTCTCTCTGTGTGTGTGTGTACAGTCAGCTCCCACATTGCAGAGGAATGGGGGTGTTTGATTTACCCCAAGGAAGTAAATCTGATTCAAAGTTTGGGTTTCAGTTCCCCACTCTTCCTGTTTGAGCCCGTCTAACCTGTCTCTTATTTTTGTATTTGGAGTTTCCTGGTTGCTTGGATTCTGCAAAGATGTAATTTCTTTTCTTACAACTTTCTCTAAACTTGGGGCTGAAGGTTGGTTGAGTGGTTAAGACCCTTTGATGCTCTTCCAGAGGACCCTGGTTCAGTTTCCAGCATCCAGCTTACAACCACCTTCAAGTCCAGCTCCAGGACCTAATGTCTTCTTCTGGCCTTCAAGGGCACTTGCAAGCATATGCACACACACATACACATACACACACATGCTCACACACACACACACACACACACTTTTTTAAAGTCTTAAAAAAACTAACCCAACTTTCTCTACATTCAAGAACATGTCACTAGATCCCCCTGGCTGCAGCTGCCCCTCAGTGGCTGGAAAGCAGGATGGGTGGTTCTCTTCCCCTGGGCACTTGCCTTCCTCAGCCCTGGTGGTTTCCAGATGAGCCTTACCTAGGTGGAACCACTGGGCGACGCTCTACAAATTCTCGTAGTCGGATGGCTGTCATGATAGATGGGAATCTGAAAAGAGTTAGGGAGTGAAATTTCATACAGCAAGGTTACACAGTTTCCAGGTATTAGCTATGACTACAGTTTGGATGCAGATTGTTTCCAGAAGACAGGCCCTCCCCAGGCAGATGGACCTGGGGTGTAATGCAACAGTAGCTGAAGCTGAGCCTTTGGGAGCAGGCCAGAAAGCAGGGTGCCTCCATGGTCTCTGCTTCAGTTCCTGCCTCTAGATTCTTGAGGTCCTGCCTTGACTTTTCTCCATGATGGACTGGAGCCATAAGCTCAATAAACCCTCTCCTCCCGCACACTGCTTTTGGTCAGTGCCTTACCACAGCATCTGAGAAGCAAGCCAGCTAGGTCACTCTGCAGACAGCTTCCTGGTTCTGGCGTTGTCCCACTGGCTTCCTCCAGCCCCACCTAAACCTGACTGTGTTCCTTTTAAAGCTCTCCCTTCTCAACATTGAGCCTTTTCTGTCTTCATGCTCGCCTTAAACCGTGTTGTTCTTTGCCTTAGTTTTTTTTTCTTGCCTTTGATTATTTACTGGATACTACGGCTTGCCGTAAGCAAACCAGTACATTTAAGCATTCATGTGAGCAAATCCATAATGGGACTGAGTGGGTGGGAAACTGAGGTGCTAGAGTACCACCGTGTACCTCGTAGATGGCTCACACTGGGAACAGGCTGTCCACTCTACATAAAGAGCGCAGTGTCTAATTTGCATGAACATGGCAACTTGAGATAGCAGGTGAACCTTGATTGGAGACCCCTCTGGCCTGGGCAAGTTATTTCTCAGCTCTGTATATTGATTAAATTACCTCTCTGTAGGGTTCAATGAAACAGAAATGTGTGGGCATGCTCTGTGACTTAAAGGCACGCTTGAGAAAGGAGAAATAAGAGTTTATTTGTGAGCCTCCGTAATAGGTACCAGGTAGCCCACTGCAACTAACAGCGTCCTTGAGGAAGGTCTGCAAAGCACTGTGGCTGTTTTCCTCAAGAGAAAACATACACTCAGGCGTTAAGTAACTTGTGTAAGTTAGAAGGGAGCCAGGGCTGGAATCCTCAGGCTCAAGAACCATCCATCTTCATGACGGAGTTACACCAAAGCAAGCCAGAGCAGCAAGAGACCTCAGCCAAAACAAAGCTGGGGCTGTTTTGGAGGAGGAAAGAGAAGCCATCAGTAGGAAGAGAGGGTTGGGGAGAAAGGTATGTGAAGCCTCCTCTTTTCCTTTTATAGTCAAGTTTAACTCACCCCCAGGCTCCCGCCAGCTCTATTTTACCTCTCTGTGGGTTTTTCAAACCAGCTTGGAATTTCTCAGTAGCATTTATATTGTAGCAGAGTGGCTGGTGATACATCCTGAGTAGCCTGTTTATTACATAGTATTCTTTTCTCCATGAAACCTACTTTAAATTTTTAACTAATGTATGCTAACTGTACATATTAATGAGGTTCAATGTGCCTTTTCCATACATGCCTACAGTGTGTGCTGATCAAATCTAAACCCTGTCTTTTCCACAGCCACTCACCTTCCCCAATCTCTATTCTACTGACAGGCCAACTTTGGTTCTTAAAGAGGGCATGTTCATTCTTATCCTCCTGTGTCTGACTTAGCTCATTCCTCCCCCATCTAGTTCCATCCTTTTTGCTGAATGTTATCTGATGCTGCGTGTCTTGATGGCTGAATGACACTGTGTCGTGTTCATAGCCACATTTCTCCATCCACTCCCCCAGCGCTGGGCACTCGTGCTGAAGGGGTGTCTCAGCCACTGTGAACGTGACTGTGATACAGAGATGTGCAAGTGTCTGTTCCATTGGCATTTTCGCCTTTAGCACTGCTATGTTTTTGTTGTTTAATGGAAGAATGAGCAAAAGAAAATTTAGGTAAGTGCAACTGAGCTCTTGAGAAATCAAGCTCCAAAAACTGAAGTGTTGAGCATTCTACTTATACATGCGATCTGCTGGGGAGGAAGCCAGCTTAACACATCGCCCTCGTCCCTTGATGAGCCAAGGCTTAGTGCCTAGAAGCTGTGAATCGGCATTATGGGAAAGAAAGCTGTCATGGGTTGTCTTGCTTTGACCAGGCTACCCAAACAAGCAGTTTTGGAACAATATATTAAAGTCTTCCTGTCACTGGGGGCCTAGGAAGGAAGGGAATCTTGAAATTGTGGCCACGTTTTCATCTCTCTATCCCTAGCTACCACAAAGCATACATATCTATTTTTATTTATGTGTACATGTATACATGTATGTATGTGTCCCTCATGTGCATGGGTATCTGTGGAGGACAGAAGAGGGTGACAGATCCCTTAGAACTGTAATTAGAGAGGTGGGTGCTAGAGACTGAACGTGGGTCCTCTGCAAGACAGTCCCCCTCTTCCCCACTGAGCCCTCTCTCCAGGCTCAGTGCACAGCTGTCATTTCCACCACCTGCCACCAAAGACTCCAAGCAATGAGACCAATCTGTCACAGATTAAAACCTTTACACCTGTGGGTGTCTTAGTCACTGTTCTATTGCTGTGAGGAGACACCATGACCAAGGCAACTCTTTTTTTGTTTGTTTTTTGTTTTTTCGAGACAAGGTTTCTCTGTAGCTTTTGGTGTCTGTCCTGGAACTAGCTCTTGTAGACTAGGCTGGCCTCGAACTCACAGAGATCTGCCTGCCTTTGCCTCCCAAGTGCTGGGATTAAAGGTGTGCGCCATCACCGCCCAGCTAACCAAGGCAACTCTTAAAAAATGAAATAATTTAATTGGGGTCTTGCTTACAGTTTGAGAGGGTTAGTTCATGACCAATCATGACAGGAAGCATGAGAACAGGCAGGCTGTCATGGTGCTGGAGCAGTAGTCAGGAGCTCACATGGTCCTCAAGTTGCAGGCAGAGGGAGAGCCTGAGACTAGGCCTGGTGTGGGCTTTTTGGTTCACAAAGCCCACTCCTTGTGACACGCCTCCAACAAGACCAGCCTACCCCCAAAAGACCAGCCTACTCCAACAAAGCCACACCCACCCCAACAAGGCCACACCCACTCCAACAAGACCATGCCTGCCCCCAAAAGACCACACCTACTCCAACAAGGCCACACCTCCTACTCCTTCCTAAACAGTTCCATCAACTTGGGACTAAGCATTCAAATGCATGAGTTTATGGAGGCCATTCTCTTTCACAGGGAGCCAAAATATAATTCTTACGAGTTGATTGTCTCAGGAATGTTCTTATAGAATGGATTGCTGACTCAGACACCTTAAAACACTTTTTAAACTGGAAGCATAATATATTCAGAAAATAATGCTATGATATTAAAGACATCCATAATTATACCTATTTTCATATCCCATAAATGCACATATGTGTATTTATATATTTGAAACTTCATCATCTGTTCTCTCTAATAATCTTTGGTTTTCCACTGGATGTCATGAGACAACTTCTGCATTGCCACAGTCAACTCAATTCTAATATTTAGTGTTCCTTGGGGTTGCCTGGTGAGGCCCACCTATGACCTCGTTTATTCATTTGGTGCTAGCAACTGAGTCCAGGACTCATGCATGCTCAGTTAAGTCCATACTCTGGCTCTAAGCTGCACCTCTATTCTCATACCCCATTTAAGATAGAACCCACATTTACTCCCTGTCCTGCAACTCTATTCCTGCTTTGTACTTTATTTTTCCCCAAAACAAAAGCTGTAGGGTAGATAAGACTGTGTCAGAAATCCTGGGCATTTTTTCCAGGGTCAGGTACCTGAGAATGTTTTCCTAATGGAGACAGACTTTCTGAAGACTTGGCTTAAAAATCTTTTTTAAATGACTTCTATTACATACACAAAAGTTAAAAAAATAATATTGTTGCTGGGAGGTGGTGGTGGTGCACACCTTTAATCCCAGCACTCGGGAGGGAGAGGCAGGCAGATCTCTGTGGGTTTGAGACCAGCCTGGTCTACAAGAGCTAGTTCCAGGACAGGCGCCAAAGCTACAGAGAAATCCTGTCTCGAAAAATCAAAATAATAATAGTAATAATAATGATAATATTGTTGTCTGGGAAATGGATGCAGGGGGATTGTAGTACAGCAAGACCTTGCCTTAGAAAATAGTATTATCAAATCAGATGTCAGGTGCTCTTAATACAGTGTACAATATATGAATAAGTAACACGTGAATAAATGGCACATTAGCAACTAGTCTGTTCAGAAAAGAATCAGGAACAGAATATTAGTCAGGGCCCTAAAGTAGTTACTAGTGTTTGTCCACTAAGATTTAGAAATCTCAAGTAGTCAACATATTGCATTTGTATTACAGTAACAACATTGCCAACACTAGCCAATTACACAAAGAAAATAAGTCTATGTATCTAACATAGATTTGTGGCTGTTCGAGTGTGGCACCAGCATTAGCTGGACTCTGACGAAGGACTCATAGTTGGAGAACACGGACGAGGAAGAAATCACACAAGGAGACAGGAAACCAGAGAATTCAGTGGGCCAGGGTTTTTAAACAAGGAATCCCATGAGAACTACCTTAGTCCCAGGGTAACCGCTAATGCCTAGTGTGACCCCCTTCACAATTCCTTCTAACGCAAGAACCCTTCAGTGAACAACTACATCCAAACCATAGCGGTCAGGGAATGGTGTTTTCAGCCATGCGTAAATAGTACCTGCCGATTTTCTGTTTGTGTGTTGTAAAGCTCCTTGCCCTGGAAAAGTTGCCTCTGTGCTCAGGCCATCTGAGGCATCATAGTCACGTGACAGCATTGAGATAGCTTGGTTGCTAGGCCCACCTGAGAGGTTGCAGGGTTGTCCTGCAGCTGGGTGGGGCGCGGGTTTAGCACTCAGCTACCCATGAGCCCCCATGTCTTGAAAGGATGGTCAGACAGGATTTTTCAGCACTTGAATGGCTTTGATGGTTCTCTGCTGTTCCCTTAGGATAAAAGTTGCCTCACTTCCCAAAGGTTGACCTCCCTTACACCCATCCCTACCCAGAGTCCTGATGGGAATTCTCTTGCCTCAACGTTATCCTTTTCTTCTCCAGTCTAAATCTAACCATGTTTCAGGGCTGCCTCCCAGGCCTATGACATTTCTGCCTGCTGCCTTGATCAAAGTGGTCCATTACCCTCTTTTGACTCACCAGAGCCTTTGGTAAATTCTATAATGCATTTTGGATTTGAGTCTTCCCCTTTTTGACTTACTGGTTTCTGTATTATACATGTTGACATTTATAACAATACTCTGTAAATGGTGACTTTACACTAAGTCTTGGATGAACTCTATAGTTTCTTCAAAAAATAGCAAAACATCTACTTTGTACCATCCCCTGCCTCTTCCACCCAAATGTAAGCACATAGACCCTGGAGGCCATATTGCTGTGGTAGTGTCTGTCTTTGGGTTCCTACCTCACAGGCTTGCAAAGTGTTTCTCATCTAAGAAGGGCCTGAAACATGCTTTGGAATAAACGAAAAAAGCAATTAACATGTCCTTGAAGCCGCCTAATAACGTTAAGTCTTTAAAACCTTAGTCTTCTTAGATCATAGAGAAACCTCGTGAAATATAGGTAGACCAAGCTTCTTTGACAAGTCATTAAAATACTGAGAAAACAACTCTTCAGAACATCCCAATTAGAGAACTATTCACATTCTAAAAGAATTTTTAGGGCCAGAGAGATGGCTGTAGGGTTACAAGAGCTTGCTGTTCTTGCAGAGACTCAGAGTTCAATTCCTAGCACTCAGGTAGCTAAAATTGCCTATAGCTTCAGCTCCAAGGGATCTGATACCCTCTTCTGGTCTTGTTGGACGGACACCTGTACTCATGTGCACAGATATACAGACATACATAAAATCTGGGGTTGAAGGCAGAATTCTTGGCTTTGCAAAGAATTTCAATCATTAAAAGTTGTAAGCACCTATTAAAATGTAACCCTCACCAGGTAGTGTTGGTGCATGCCTTCAATCACAGCACTTGGGAAGCAGAGGCAGGAAGATATCTGAGTTTGAGGCCAGCCTGCTCCATGGAGCGAGTTCCAGGACAGTTAAGAGCTAGGACTGCACAGAGAAGCCCTGTTTTTTGAAAAACCAAAAAGCAATGTAATTGACAGAATATAGAATTGTCCCTCACCTCTATTTAGTAAAACAACCACTGAGTGAGGGAGAAGCACAAGAAGTAACAGCCTTGCTGGCATTACCGGCTTGGGCAGCAGTGGGCAGGGACCTCCTTGTTCTTCAAAGAAGTCCTTCTCTGAGGGCAGCAAGTATTTGAGTCACCTCCCTGTGTGGGGTGTGCTGCAAAGGCACATGGCAGAGCTGTGAGATTTGATCCCTTTACATCATTCAAAGGGGATTATGATGCACTCTGGGGTGGAAAGTTTTGCTAAGCAACGCCTTTCAGGCTGAGAGAAAGAGTTTTGAAAGTCTCGAAGAGAATACATAGCTGTGCATTAAACAGAAGGACACGAACTGGTGTCAAAGGGAAAACCACACAGATGAGTCACCCAGACGATCAAATCACTAGAAGTTGCTTTTCTATAAACATTGCTCCAAGGATAACATAAGGTCAACGATCTGGTGCCGTGTGTGTCCTTTGCAAGTTGGAACTGAGAAAGCAGAGTTGGCACAGGGACAAAGGATCCCAGCACTGCCTGGTCTAAAAACGACAGTTAGGCTTCAGAAGCCTGCTGCTCCTTAAGCCGTCCAAGGAGGCTTTAATTGTTCAGGAATATGATCCCAACCAATCCACAGACCATCACAATAGCACGACTACACAGAAAAGCAGGTCACAACCGGAGAACAGAGTGGTTGTTCAGACCCAGCAATAGCAAATTTCTAAGACCAAAACAAACACTGGCATTGTCTACCATAGGTTGGCCTGGAAACAGGGCACTTCTCAATCAAATAGAGTTTGCAAGTAGGAAGTGAAATATTTCTGTGAGGCTCCAGATGGCATGTAGGGGAAGCCTGGGCCAAGGCTGGGCTCCCCCTGGGAGCTTAACCCACATCACCACAACACAATCTAATACCAGAGTCTTGGTGACTGCTTTTTGTTGAAAGCAGACAACCATGGAAAATGTAAACAGAAGGACAAAACAACAGGTTGGACCAGGGGAGTGGAAGTGGTACTTTTAGTCTCATTCGGAAGGAGACCCCTCAGTGTCTAAGCTACCTGACACCTAACCATCCCCGTGTCTGCTGTGACCAGAGAGCCAAGCATCTCCATTTAGAAGAAGAACTAAGAGAACCTGAAGAACTTGACTGTGGGAGCCCACAGAAGTGGATCCGGTCCACCTTGACTGAAGGTCAGAGAGTTCAGACCTGTTCTTGCTCCTTCAAGGTTATATTACAGGAAGTTTGACCAAAGGTGTGGCTGTTTGACCTAGGGTGTGGTTACTCCACGTTTTGGATAGTAAGAACGTGATTACTTTGTTTGTTCTTTGTATCTTGGTAAAAAAGTCTTTTGCCTGTCCCCCTCCCTTTTGGATTGAGATATATAAAGGCTATGAGAAATAAACACAGGGCGAATCTCAGTATTTACTGGGTGCCCTCCTGACTCGTCTGTTGTCTCTTGTCTATTTCTTTCTTAATCCATACTCTTCCCTCCTAAGCACCAACGAATATGCTGGGCAGGACCTGGCACTTAACCAGAAATCATATGATAGGGAAGTCAATCCAAATCAGTTTGACTTGTAAGTCCAGTTTTAATTAGCATTTGAACTAAAATATATCAACTTTTCTTTTCCATTATTTAGAACAGGATCTCATCTACCTCAGGCAGGTCTTGAGGATGACCTTGAACTTCTGTTGACAAGTCTGAGGTGTGGGCTGCCTGAAGGTGGGGTCGCAAACCTCTAACTATACCTTAGCAAGATCAGGAGATCAGCACACACTCTCAGCAGCTGCGGACACGTAGTTCTCAAGGTGGGACCTCGGCTGCGTCATGCTCTCCTGCACTGCGTCCCTCCACCTGGGACTAGAGGCTCTGCCATTTTGTTGTCACCTTTAGATGAGGTACGTGGAGAAGAGAAAGAGGAGGCCTGAGGAGGGACAGGCAACCAGCCATGGCCGGCTAGCTGCATTTTCAAAGTTGGTGAAAAGAAGGGGTGTTTGCAGATGGCAGGGAAGGGAATCTCAGCACAGCTGCTCCATCCTAGAATGAGTTCTGATGGACCAGGCTCCAAGACACTACGCACTCCCCCAATAGCAGCCATGATTCAATTAATGATCGTGAATATGCCTATTAGTCTCTCTGGGTTGAAGACTGTACATTACTTCAATGTTCCTCCATTTTCTTATATTACCTGAATTGTGAAAACACGTGTTGTTTTTAAGACGCCTCTCCCCCATTTATTTAGTGGGGGAGGGGGCATGCAGCCTGTACGTGGAGGTCAGAGGACAATGTGCTGGAGTCCATGCTTCCCTTTCACTTTTATGTGGGTCCCAGGGATCAAACTCAGGTCTTCAAACTTGGTGGCAAGTGCCTTTGTCCACTGAGCCATCCTGCCAGCTTAAGGGAATGTTTAGAGGTTCTGTGCAGATGAGAACAGTCTCTGAGCGCTCCAGTCACCACAGGATACCTTAATGAAGGAAGATGTCTCCAGCTAGCAAGTCACCAGCACGTGCTGGGGGAGAGTCATTTAATGATGAGGCTTCCAAACGTGAAAATCTAAAGGAGGAAAGTGACAATTGCTTTGACACTAATAATCTTCCTCATCAACCTGACTGAATTTGGAATCTTCTAGGAGACACACCCTCAGGCATGTTTGTTGGGGTGTTCCCAGAGAGCTTTAATGGAGATGGGGAAACCACCCTGAATGTGACTGACACCGTGTCACAGGATAGGATCCCAGGCGGAATCAAAGGGCAAAGTGGAGAAAACCAGCTGTGTGCAGCATCTATCTCTGCTTCCTGACCAATGACAGGAATGCACCCAGTGGCCTGGCGCTCCTGTCACCAAGCCTTCTTGCCATGATGGACCCTATCTTCTCAAACCATGAGCCAAAATAAACTGCCCCTTAGTTGTTCATACCAGACATTTGTCCTAGTGATGAGAAAATGTCCAACACTGAAAAGCTGAAAGAATGCATTGAGAAGTACAAGGAACAGCAGACACCCTTTGACCTACTTTTGCCAGTCTTTAATTTTTGCCACATCACATAATCTGTCTTTTCATTCTGGAGATCCAATCCAGTGTCTCTCACATGCCAAGTGTGTGCTCTACCACTGAACTATGTCTCCAGGCTTCCTCTCACCTCTACCCCCCTTTTTTAATCTGACAGCTTCATTCATACCATACATGTATGTGGTGCATTCTGAGCACTCACACCCTCAGCCCTCTTAACCTTTCCTTCCCCCATCAGCCTCCCTCCCCATCAGCCTCCCTCCTCCACCAGTCCCCCTGCCTCATCAGCCTCCCTCCCCATCAGCCTCCCTCCTCATCAGCCTCCCTCCCCATCAGCCTCCCTCCCCATCAGCCTCCCTCTCTCTTCAGCCTCCCTCCCCATCAGCCTCCCTCCCCATCAGCCTCCCTCTCTCTTCAGCCTCCCTCCCCATCAGCCTCCCTCCCTCATCAGCCTCCCTCCCCATCAGCCTCCCTCTCTCTTCAGCCTCCCTCCCCATCAGCCTCCCTCTCCCATCAGCCTCCCTCCCAATCAGCTTCTCTCTCTCTTCAGCCTCCCTCCCCATCAGCCTCCCTCCCCATCAGTCTCCCTCCCCATCAGCCTCCCTCCCCATCAGCCTCCCTCCCCATCAGCCTCCCTTCCCATCAGCCTCCCTTCCACTTTCATTTCTGCTTGTTTTGTTTTGTGAACCAAGGAATACTCTAAAACAATGAGAGAATGATCTTCATGTCACCAGCTGCTGTGCTATTTTCAGGGTGGCTCACTGCTGGGTAGCCACAGGACTCAACTCTGAGGAGAGGTTTGCTGATGTCCTGAACCACCAGAGTGAAAGAGGAAAATGTCACTTTAACTCCATTACAGACTGGTCTCTGAACTCTGCAAACACTTCTACTGAAGGAAGAAAGGTGACCTGCATTCGTCAACAGTAGTACCGTAATCAGCCAGTAACCCTAAAGGGCAGATCCCAGCACAAACACACCAGTAAAAGAAAAACCAAGACAAGGTGTCTTCTCCAAAAATGATCACTCCTATGTAACTTCTGTGAGAGCCCCTGAAATGGAACTTTAGACAGAGAAATAAGAAGAACAAATATAGGGGCTGGAGAGATGGCTCAGCAGTTTAGAGTACTCACTTGTCTTATAGAGGACCGGGGTTCCCAGCACCCACATGCAGCTTACAACTGTCTGTAACTCCAGTTTCTGGGAATCTGGTGTCATCTTCTGGCCTCCTCCTCCACCACAGGCATGAAGTGACGTACATAGATGCAGGTGAGACACTCATACACATAAAACAAAAACATCGTGTCCCACAGGGCTTGGGTCTGGAAACCTTTCTGGGGCGGCAAGGGAATGAAGAAAGGCAGACACATAGACAGATGTACAGAAAAGCAGGGTCAGGTGGGTTGTACACACTCTGGGGGAGTGGTGCCAACTGTGTGAGAACTGGGAACTTCAGCGCCGGGTGGGGTGGGGGTTGGGTGTAGCTAGGTGGTCCGTAGGTCTCAGACCAGAGGAGGAAGCTGTGGTTGCTAGCTCTTGCACACACAGGTCAATCATTTGTTAATACTTGCACTTTCATATACTGCTACCATTTGCACTTGGACCAGAGGAAGGCTTGGCCAATGTGGAGCCTGACCCACGTGGGGAACGCTTTGCTGTTTTCCCAAGAGTCTGAGGTCCTGGTCGTTGACATGACATTATGCATTTGCTCAGGACATCACTCAATCTCTGCCAAGGACATCCAAATTTATAATACAATTATAAGTATGCTCAAATAAGTTAAAGGCAAGAAAAAATTCTTGAATAAATTCCAAGAGAATATAAACAGCTGAATGAAATTAGGAAGTTTATTTGGGATGTGAAAATAGAATTCAATAACGAGATAGAAACACTGAAAACAAAAACAACCCAAAAAACTGAAATGATGATGGAAATGAAAATTTTAATAAGTCCAAGAAAAAGCTTAGAGGAAGCTTCACCAGCAGAATGGATCATGTGCAGAATATACTATCAGGACTTGAAGAAAAGATAGAGGAATTGGATCATTTCATCAAGATAAATGATAATTTTTTTTAAAAAAATGTATGAATGGATAATCAATGATTATATTTTTTAAAAAAAGAAGGAATAATTTCATAACGAAGACATAGAAAATATTTTTTTCTACTCAAGCAGTCTTTAATGAAAACTGTCTGAGACTCCCCTACTTCTCCTTTCCTACTTGTTGAGACTTGGCTTTCCTTTCCAGGACCTTCTTGTGGTCTTAGTCCCGCTTTAGTCTGGTGATACCACCTTGCTGGGGTGGATGTCCAAGTGGACAGACGTACCATTAGCCTTTTCTCACTGCACCCGTTCAATGTAGATGACGTATTTCTTTTCTTTTCTTTTTTAAAGATTTATTTATTTATTATGTACACAGTGTTTAGCCTCCATGTATGCCTGCAGGCCAGAAGAGGGCACCAGATCTCATTACAGATGGTTGTGAGCCACCATGTGGTTGCTGGGAATTGAACTCAGGACCTTTGGAAGAGCAGTTAGTGCTCTTAACCTCTGAGCCATCTCTCCAGCCCACGTATTTCTTCTTGTACACTTGGATCATTTGCCAATCTGCTGGCCTTTGTAGTGAGTGTCCTCGGACAACCTGAACTTTGTCATCCTTTCGAATGGGCATCGATCAAACATTGTACTTCTGTCTCAGCTCTTTGAAAAGAGAGGAAGACATGATCTTCCTCCGAATGTGAGAAGGCGCATTGAAATGCCGTTTGTGGTTCTTGCTCTGGTCAGAAGTCACAAAGGGATTCAATTTCATTTTGGTGGCTGCAATCCAGCCCATAGAAAATATTTTTAATAAAACCATAGAAAAAATTTTCCAAATCTAGGGAAAGAGATGTCTATCTAGAAGTAAGAAGTACACAGAACACCTAATAGACAGGACCAGAAAATAAATTCTGCGTGGGCAGGGTTGTGTGGCACACTTTTGATCTCATCACTGGGAAGGCAGAGGCAGGTGGATCTCTGTGTGTTCGAGTCCAGCCTGATCTACATAACAAGTTCCAGGCTAGCCGGTCCTATGTAATGAAACTGTCTCAAACAAAGAAACAGCTCCCCAAATAAAGAAAACAACAACAAAGAAGAAATTGCACTTGTCACATTATAGTTAAAACACGGAATACACAGAGAAGAAATAATATTGAAAACTACAAGGAAGAAATAACAATTTCAGATGAAGGCAAACCCTCATAATAGTGGTTGGTTTTCAATAGAAATCCTAAGGACCAGAGGGGCTTAGAGAGATATGTTTCCAGGTCTCACTGCAACTACTCACCATGTCTGACTAGGTCAATTTTGTTTAACTCCAACATTCCTTTGCATAGATTTTGTCCAGATTACCTGTCTATTGTTGAGGGTGGTATATTGAAGTCACCTGATATCATTGTATTGGTTTTTTCCCCCCAATTTATTTTATTTTTTTATTGATATTTATTGAACTCTACATTTTTCTCTGCTCCCCTCCATGCCTCTCCCCTCCCCCCTCTAACCCTCCCCCAATGTGCCTATGCTCCCAATTTACTCAGGAGATCTTGTGTTTTTATACTTTCCCATGTATATTAGGTCTATGTAAGAATCTCTTAGTGTCCATATTGTTGTCTAAATTTTCTACAATTATGGTTTGTAGGCTGGCTTTCTTTGCTTTATGTTTAAAAACCACCTATGAGTGAGTACATGTGATATTTGTCTTTCTGTGTCTGGGTTACCTCACTAAATATAATGTTTTCTAGCTCCATCCATTTTCCTACAAAATTCAAGCTGTCATTATTTTTTTCTGCTGTATAGTACTCCATTGTGTAAATGTACCACATTTTCCTTATCTATTCTTTGGTTGAGGGGCATTTAGGTTGTTTCCAGGTTTTGGCTATGACAAACAAAGCTGCTATGAACATAGTTGGGCACATGTTTTTGTGGCACAATTGAGCATCCTTTGGATATATACCTAAAAGTGGTATGATTGGGTCTTGAGGAAGGTTGTTTCCTACTTTTCTAAGAAATCTCCACACTGAAAAAAAAAAAAGAAAAAAAAAAAGAAATCTCCACACTGATATCCAAAGGGGTTGTACCAGCTTGCATTTCCACCAGCAATGCAGGAGTGTTCCCTTTTCCCCACACTCTTTCCAGCATAACTTGTCATCACTGTTTTTGATCTTGGCCATTCTTACAGGTGTAAAATGGAATCTCAGAGTTGTTTTGATTTGCATTTCTCTGATGACTAAGGATGTTGA
>JAQHUG010000006.1:1958703-1977438 GCA_028555095.1 Dicrostonyx torquatus | reverse complement strand
GGGGAATGTCCATAGCCCATTTTTAGGAATGTGGGTGTAGTATTCCAGGCTACTTCCGGCTGGTTGGGGGTGCTGATAATCTTATGGAGACCTAAAGAAAATTTAGAGTTAGGATTAAGTCCTGACTGGAGTAGTCTGTGAGGCTTGATCATCTCAGGCAGCATCTTGAATCTGTTCCGGATGTAGAACTCAGACATCTGGGTCATCTGCTCCTACTGGAGATTTCTCAGGAGGTCTTCCTTGATGAACCTGAGTTTTCTTAACTCAGAATGAATCCACAGCCTCTCATCTCCTGTGGGAACAAAATGAAAATCTCTTCTTCAAAGTAACATATCTTTTGACTTCAATTTTGAAGTCAAGGTATTTTCAGAATACCTTCCTTGGGTTAATTCAGCAGCATTTATAAACAAAAATCTTTTAGCAGCTGTTGTTCCTTCCTCAGCATTCAAACAATTCAAAGAAAGCATAATAGCATACAGTATCAAGATTCTCTGTGTATTTTCCATCTTTATGTAGCTTTATTTTAATCTCTATTTCTTTTATTTTTTTTCTTTTAACTTTTGTCTTTTTGAGACAGATTCTCTGCATATCTTTGTCCTGGAACTCACTCTGTAGGTCAGGCTATCCTTGAACTCACAGAGATCCGCCTGTCTCTGCCGCCCCAGTGCTGGGATTAAAGGTGTGTGCTACCACATCTTGAACTCACAGAGATTTGTTTGTCTCTGCCTCCAGGCATTGGGATTAAAGGCATGTGCTACCACACCTTGAAGTCACAGAGATCAGTCTACCTCTGTTTCCCAAGTGTTGGGATTAAAAGTGTGTACCTCCACACCCAACTACTCTCTTTCTCTCTCTCTCTCTCTTTTTTTAATTTTAAGAACTTTAACCTTTAGCCTGCATATATTTTTAACACACTGTAAACCATTTAGAGGTTTTCCTTGTCTTTGAATCTCTCTTTACTGTATTATCTCTCTTTTTCTGACTACATGAGTCTTTAATTTGCTAAGAAATATGGGTAGGATTAAATCCAATGCCAGCCCATTCCTTAGCTTTCTGCGATACCAGCCTCATGGTGGAGGTACCGGCTGTAGCCGTGTTTATTGCCACAACTCTACGGCGTTTCAGGGTCCCTGCCAGCAAGCAAGCTGCAGCATTCTGCTCACAGACCACATTCAAATGTTCCATGGCCGGACCATCTTCCTGAAAGAGTCAGAGTTTGCCCTGGCAGGACGGCCCAGAAAGCTAGCATTTTAAAACAGTGCAGCTTTTTTCCTGCTACAGTTGAAAACCAAAAAGCATGCAGTCAGCTTTTTACCAACACTATTTAAGTATTTCATGGCAGGACCTCTTAAAGAGCTGCAGGGTTTTGCAGCTAAAGCTGAGTCAGGAAGCCTCTCTTAGATGAGAGCGCTTGCTTGCCTCTAGCAAGCGGAGCAGATCTGAGAAATTGCTGCTATCAAGAAAACATGCTTTACCATGTTTTTCCCAAGATTTCTCAGGCTTTCTGTGGATGCAGTTATCCACATGGGTGCCATTCTGTAGCATGTTTCTCCAGCCTAAGATGGACTTTGATTAGAATCTTCCAGGTAAGCCACGACCACGTGGTGATACACAGATTACTAGATATGGGTTAAACTAATATGTATAAGAGGTTAAAACTAATGGGCCAGGCAGTAATTTAATTAATACAATTTCCATGTGGTTATTTCAAATGTAAGCTAGCCCAGTGGCCGGGAGCCGGGCGGGATGGAACAAAGGGCCCATGCTCCTCTAAGGTGCTAGGAACACAGTCTGCACCTCTTACAATGACGTGTGCTGCATTTGCTGCCATACCTCAGACTGCAGGTTTCAGCCGCAGTGACTGGACCATTCTTTGTCAAGATGAGAAAGGTACTAAATTTTAGGGTTCAGTACTATTTGGGGTTTTCAGCATTCATTAGGTGTCTGGACCGCTCCCTGTTAATAAAGATAGACTATTTCACTCCCTGCAAAAGTGGGTGAAATGCAAGAACAGGGGAATAAAGAATAGGTGATAAGAAGCACACACACATACACACACACACAAAATTGTACACTCAAACTTAGCCATAATAAACACAGTCATCTACCTGATTGTTATTGACAGAACACCATGCCTAACAATGGCAGGATAAATCCAAGAGTAAATGATACACCCAGCATGATAGTCCGTGTTTTAGATGTGGTAGGCCGCTTTTGGCTGCTGCGATAAACTAGACACAGTTCAGGGTGTGCTTCAGTAGCCCCACTGCTGCTGGTTCAAAGCAAGGTAGAATGGCAGTCGCTGTATGTGGTATAGGTGGTGACCAGAGAAAGTAAGCTCTCTTGAGGATCACTTGAGCCCAGACGTTAGAGGTGAGCCTGGGCAGCATAGCCAGGTCTTTTCTCAAAAGTAAAAGTATGAAAATAAAATTGAAATGTTTGAAGTGGAAAGAAGGGAGGAAAAAAGGAGAGAGCCTTTTTCAGGCTATAAATATAAATGTTTTCAAACATCTGTAAAGAAGCTGTAGACCCCACCCCCATAGTGCCAGGAAACCAGAGCCTGGCACATGCCAAGCATGCCTCTACTACCAAGCTGCATCCCCAGCCCTGCCAATAACATTTATCTAAAATCAAGTGAGCATTATACTGAATGTCCTAGCCAATGCAATCAGATAAGAAAAAGAAATGAAAGATGAACATTGAGCAAACAGAAATAAGCAGCTACTAAAACAACACAGCAGTTTCTTTTAAAGGTAAACACGGGCTAAACACGTGACCTTGCAATTGACCTCCATTCTTTGGTATTTATTCAAGAAAAGTAGCACAAAGATAAGTATGTGAATATTTATGATCGAATTATTCAGACTGACCCCAACTGCAAGCAACTCGACAGCCACAAATGCAAGGAAAGATGAATGATTGAAATCTGTCATAGCATGGACCACTGCTTAGCAATGAAATGGAACAAATATTAACACACATACCATTAGAGAGAAATGTCAAGGACATTAAGCTGACAGAAAAAGGTCAAACATAGAAGACAAGACTACACATTTTATGAACTTCCTGTGCTAATAAGAAAGCTTGTCATTGGTCTGGAAAAGGGGTTGCCTGTGAAAGAGGCACCAGGAGGCTCTGGTGAGGGACTTACTGTATCGTTAGTAGTGGTGGTGGCCGAACATTTGCTAAAAGAATCAAGCTGCATGCTTGGATGTGGGGCTTCTCGTTTGTTTCTAACGGTGGTAGTGGCAAAAGAAAAGGTTCCCTGAAATGAACTGAAAGTTGACAGATTGGCTGGAGAAGAACATGTGCAAATGTGTGTGTTAAGTTGGGAGCATAGCCCCAGCCCCTGGCCTGGGAGTTGCATTGCTCTGGACTCCAAATCCCAGCATGCCAGGCCCCAACCCCTCCCTGGAAGGGGGTCAGGACCAGTCCTACAGGGTATTTAAGGGGCCTCCTAGAGGAAGAACACATGGTTTTCAGGTCTGCATGGGCTCTCTCCTGTCCTGTCTCCCGCCACGCACTCATCTACCCGAGAGCGTCATCCTTAATAAAACGATGGGCATTTTGATTTGGTTTGATTTGACCTAATTGGATTTCTTGCACCGGCAGAGCTGCTCTTATTCATCAGTGTGCAGGGGAAACTATCATAGCTGGGGAGCCACACACGAGTACATGGCTCTCCAAGGGCCAGATTGATGAGGCTCAAACAATTCTTGAGCCTCAGAAAGGAATAGAGGAGTGGATGGGATGGGTTTGGGGTATCCTGGGACAATCTTTGGGAAGAATAAGTCAGTTCTCAGAGCTGGAGAGATGGTTCAGTGGTAAAGAGCACTGGCTACTCTTCCAGAGGACCTGGGTTCGATTCCCAGTACTTGTGTGGTGGCTCACAAATCCCAGAGATACCTTTCTGTCTTCCATAATGACAGGCATACATGGGATGCACAGACATACATACAGAATAGCACCTACACATGTTAAATTAAATTTTTTAAAAAGCCAGTTCTATCTTTCCATCATGTGGGTGCCAGGGACTGAACTAGGTTGCCAGGCTTAGCAGCAAGGGCCTTGAACCTCTGCACCATCTTACTAGCTCTGAGCCCCAATACTTGCTAATTAAAAAAAAAATTTTTTTTGAGATAACTGGTGCAAAATTTGTTCACAACAAACCTGGCTTTGCTCATCACCTGCTGGAAAACTTACAGAATCATTTTATATTCAGTTTCCACTTGGGTAAAACACAGATGTAAATCTTGGTCATACAGTTGTTTGATGAGTAAGTGCTACAAAATAAATGCTCACAGATGCCTTTGCGGGAGGAGCCCTGGGGAAGAAGAATGCAGGGGCAGAGAGTTTCAGGCCACCTGAGGCAGAGAAGCCAGCCAGTGAGAAACAACTCTGAGTCCAGTCTGCTAGAGAGAGAGGACTGAGGCTGTCAGGGCCAAGGGCAGAGTCATTGAAGATTTTGTCTGCCACATAGCTGAGGTTTGTTGGGGATTTCTTTCTTTCTTTTTTTTTTTTTTTTTTTTGGTTTTTACGAGACAGGGTCTCTCTGTGGCTTTGGAGCCTGCGCTGGAACTAGTTCTTGTAGACCAGGCTGGTCTCGAACTCACAAAGATCCGCCTGCCTCTGCCTCCCGAGTGCTGGGATTAAAGGCGTGCGCCACCACCGCCCGGCGGTTTGTTGGGGATTTCTGCCTGCTCTACTGTTGAGACTCCTTGAAGGCTTATAGTGAATTTAGATTTTCCTTTGAGGTCCTGAGAGTAATAAAAAAGACAGAACGAAGTACTGGTTCATAGAACTTGGGAGGCTGGGTTTGAATCTTGTTTACACAACCAAATGCATGGGGTTCCTTTCCTTCAGGAGCCCAGAGTCAAGCTACTCAACCAGATCAAAGAGCTGATGGAGAGAGATTGTTCCCAGCATGGTGTTTCCAAGCAAAGGAAAGTCAGGTGCTTTTACAAGGACACTCGCACAGATTCACGTAAGAAAGACTTGTCATCACATGTGGGGTGTGTGTGAAAACTCATTCCCACACATGCGCAGTTGGAGACCATGCATTGCGTTTTCAAAAACATGGTAGAATGGAAACTCTGGGTGGAGAATTTTACACAATAGGAGCAAAATTTTACACAAAAAAATGAGCAAACTTGATCGGAGATCCCCTAATGCAATTGGCTGGCTCCTGGGGAGTTGCTAGGTTTGAAGGAGAAACAATTCAGTGCGAAAGGGAAATCTAGGCTGGTGCTGGAGATTGCCTTTGCCGCTCTTCCCGGGGACCATAGTTCAGCTCTCGGCACCCATGCCAAGTGACCTAAAACCTCCTGCAACTCTAGTTTTAGGGGAGTTTCTAGCTCCACTGGGTACCCACACATGTGGCACGCGCGCGCGTGCACGCGTGTACACACACACACGCACGGATATACAGATAATATGCTGTAGAACAATAGACGAAAACATGGAAGCTACCTGGAATTGTCTTCTGGCATCCATTGCGTGCATATAGGTGCACATGTATATGCAAACACACACAATAAAAAAATAAATAAAATTGAAAATTTGGTTCTGATTTTTAATCTATGTAAAATAAATTCATTTTAAATATAAGAAATACAGTGTGCTCTGGTGCTTAGACAGCCATAATCACAATTAGCTGAAAATTGTGATAGGACCCATTTATCAAGGGCACATATGAGATTGGGGGGGGTTGGGTGTTTGAGACAGGGTTTCGCTTTGTTGCCCTGTGTGTCCTGGAACTCATAGTGATTCACCTGCCTCTGCCTCCCAAGCGCTACTTCACCACACCAGTTTTCTTTCTTTCTTTCCTTCTCGTCTGAACCAGAGCCACCGACTGCCACTTGAGAACTGAGTGCAGATAATTCTGACTCCGGAAAATCCGAAAATCCCAGCAGCTGATTAGATATCTGAACTGTAGAACTGTCAGAAGATAGAGGTGGGGAAAGCTAAGCCCACATCTCAGGACTTAACTAAGGGACACTTTGTCATCTCAGAGTTCTAGGCACTGCAGTTGGTGATACAGTGTGGACAGGACTGGTTCTCATAAAGGCTGCTGAGACAGTCTGCCTGAGTTTCCCTGGGGGAAGCAGAAAGAAACACCTGTTTTTCCACACCCTCCCCATTAGAGGCATTAGAGGGTGCCAAAGACAGGATTCCCTCCGAGTCTGTCCGGGTGAGCGCCTGAGTTCACCAGGGCTCCTAACAGAGGTGTGGGTGACTCACAGGGAGCTGGCAGAGTAACAACAGCCACACCTCCAACAGCTGCCAACCTCTTGTGTAGCTCTGCTGCCCTCTCCTAAGGGCTGCGTGGAGGCTCATGAGCACCACAGACTCTGTGAGCTTTGGGAGCCTTCTCCCTCTCTCCTTGAGGGAATGTTAATAGGGTTCACTCATTGGATGAGTGTCCCAGAAGTGATTCATGATGGCAATGGTCATGCCCAACCCAGAGGAAATAGCTACACAACACTTAATAGACGTGTCACGTTGATCTCTGCCTTTCTCTTCAAATGTGTCTTCAGGACCTCTCTCTCTGTCTCTGTGTCTCTCTCTCTCCTTCTCGCTGTGTTTGTGTGCTTCTGTCGTCTCCCTGTCTTTCTCCTTCTCTGACTTTATCTTTACATCTGCAACAACCCATATCTAAACGGGGTCACATTTTGAAGTACTTTGGGTGAGGACTTCAACGTGTAAAACTTTAAGGGACATCATTTATCTCTTGTCACTCTATGTAGGACATACGGTGTGGCTGATATGCGAGGACTGTAGGACGGAGGAGAGGAAGAAGTTAGGTCGGAAAGCAGGACCTTGATAAGCCTCCCAGTGACAGTGGTGGCAATGATGATGGTTAGGTGGCTGCAAACATTGATTACACAGCTGTTTTATAGCAGATATGATTCTCAGTATCTCCTGTGGTCTAGAATAAATGTTCTAGTTTCTTTGTTTGAAATAGGGTGTTGCTACATTGCCCAAGAAATTGTGGCTTTCCTTCTTCAGTCACCGGAGTGCTGGAGTTTCAGGCACACACCATCACACGAGGCTGTGTTAGAATATTTCATTCTTATCTCCCCCACCCCTGAAGCTGATGTTGGAGTCCAGAGCCCTGGGCATGTTGAGTACATGTTCCTCCACTGATCTAAGTCCTCAGTCCTAATCGTCAGCATTTTTATAGATGGGGGGAGTTGAGGTACAAGGAACTTTCCCAGCTCAACTTTGTAACTCTCCAGACATTGCCCTGAAATGGATTTCCTTTTCTGAAAAAGGTGAGAGAGCAAAGGAAACGATGTCTTGTCACATCTTCTGTGTTGTAGGGAAGCTGGCTCAGTGGGACTCCTCAGTAGTCACACTGGAAGTTGACTGGTCAGTGTACTTTGAGTCAGGACTGAGTCGCAGCTGCGGTGTGTTTTCCTGGCAGAAAACAAACTGGTTTTTAAGCCTCCAAGGGAAGGTTTTAGTGAAGTCCGTGCCCTCTAGTCATCTCTGACTCACGGCCTCTTCCCTTGTGAATGTTTGCCACATGATACCCTGATGTTCCTTACACTTATGGTGGTCTGGTCTTACCTCTTTTCAGTATGTGCCGGGTCCTCTCTTTAAAGGCCTTCTCAGTAGCTTGTAATTTGCTGAGGCTCTAAACTGGGATTAATGTAGCTCTCAGACATTGGAGAAGTTTCTTTGTGCAGGGGATGGCAGCTACTGAATAAATGCACAGCTGGTCAGAGCACAGACAGTAAATGACCATGGAGAGTTCAGTCACCACTAGGAGATCTGTATCCCCAACCCCGCCTCCTGAGGCTCAACCTCCAATAGGAGATCTCTATCACCAAGTCCACCTCCTGAGGCTCAGGAACCACCACTAATAGATCTGTTTCACCAACCCTACCTCTTGGGGATGTGACAGGATTGTAAAGCCAGCCATTGGGGAGGACAGGAATAAAGCCATGTCTTCTGGACATGACAGGACAGACACACTCTCAGCCGCTGTATTGTCCCACACAAGATCTGTACAAGATCAAGCCAGATTTTAGCATGAAAGTAGGGGGTTCATGAGCTCCTACTCAACTGAGGAGCTATGCAGAAGTGATGGCTCCCAGGGGAGGGAGAGTCAGTTTTCTATGAGGTCATGGCTCCTGGGAGATCAACCATGCTCCAGTGGATGATGCTATACCCAGGAATATATGAGTAGCCCATATTGGAGTTGATTGGTTAATAACAAAACTAGACAAAAAGTTAGGGCGATAGAGAAATAGGAGTGGATCTGGGAGGAGTTAAAGGAAGGGTAGGGGTGAATATGATCAAAATACATGTATAAAATTCTCAAGAGTTAATAAATATATTTTAAAAATTTACTACTAACTCCAAAGGTTGCCAAACTGGTTCAACAGGCCTTTGTGCAAGATGCAAAAGGAGAGCCAAGTGTGAAGCTGAGATTATGTTATAATTTTTAATGTGGGAGCTCTGGTTTTGCATTAGTCCTGGCTCAGGTCTGAGTTGCTCCTAAAAACCTGAAAGTCCTACCCTGCTTGAGGACAGAGAAAATACTGAGGAGGGAGGCACAAGGTTCCAAGCGCTCTCTGTTTTTGTCATCCGAGACACAGAAACATGACATTGAGATATTAATGATAATGACAGATCTATATCAATCATCTATATAATTGCTTTTTGTGCTAGGGAGGAAATCCAAGGCCTTGCCTTGGCAGACAGGCACTCTCCTACCAATCTAACTCCCAGGACTGCACTTAAAGACCTTGGGCAGCCTCCCCACTTAGAACTGTCCCATGACACAACCTCAGTGAATCACAGAAGCACAAGTTGGAAGCAGCTTGGAGATCAGCTGGTCCTTCCTACTGCTGTGTGTGTGAGAGGAGACCGAAAGAGGGAACCACAGTAACTTGCCAAGGTCATGTGGTTCCTTCTATACTGTCTACACTCCTTTTCTGTTTTAAAAATTATTTGTTTTTATTTTCTGTGTATTGTGTGTGCCTGTATGAACACCACATGCTCTAGGAAGCCAGAAGATGACATCAGCTCCCTTGGACGTGGAGTTACAGATGGTTGTGAACCATCATGTGGGTGCTGGAGCAGAATCCCAGTTCCCTGCAAGAACAGCCAGTGTTCTTAATCACTGAGCCATTTCTCCAGACCTTCAGAGTCTATATTTGTATCTGCATTTAAATACCACAGTGGGATGAGATTTGAAAACAATAAAGTCTTAGGTCTATGGGTTCTTTTTTCT
Organism: Dicrostonyx torquatus; assembly: GCA_028555095.1. NCBI lineage: Eukaryota > Metazoa > Chordata > Mammalia > Rodentia > Cricetidae > Dicrostonyx > Dicrostonyx torquatus. Next base: position 1,968,194 of record JAQHUG010000006.1, on the reverse strand, counting down.
GTTTTGAAAAGACACACAAGTCACATTCATGTATGATTTGTTTTCCAAGGGGAATAGATGACATCTAGAGAGGAGGACACCACCAAAGTATTCAGGAATCAGGCTACCCCTTGATGTGTTTGGATATGCTGTACAATTTATTAAGAGAAATTTTATGTTCTCAGAGGATTTGTGGGTTGAATGCCATTGTTTTTATTTTTTTAAAAAGGAAGAAAACATGAGAGAAAAGAAGGAAGAAGGAAACTGGGTCTTGTTGTACTGCCCAGACTAGACTGAACTTCTAGACTCAAGTGTTCCTTTGCCTCCTGAGTAGCTGGATCCTGCAGTCGGTTTTTGTGTTTTGCTTTGTGGTGCTAGGGATGGGACCCAGGCCTTGAGCAGCCTGGGTGAGTTCTCTGTCATTGATCTACACCCCAGCCACTAATCCTGCACTCACTGTTTAAGGTACTGTGAGCATGCTGGGGTACTGCTGTAGGAGAATGCTCTTGTACAACGTGAAGATTTGTCACTTGGATTGGTTTAATAAAACACGGATTGGGCAATAGCCAGGTAAGAAGCAGGCGGGGCAACCAGACTAGGATCATTCTGGGAAGAGGAAAGGCAGAATCAGTCACCAGCCAGACGCAGAGGAAGCAAGATGAGAAAGCTTTACTGAGGAAAAGTTGAGGGAGACACCATGTAGTTGCTGAAGGAGTAAGATGCCAGAACATTATCAGTAAGCCACAGCCTTAAATGAATAGAAATGGGTTAATTTAAGATGTAAGGAATATGTCTGAACCATTGGTCAAACAGTGTTGTAATCAATATAGTCGCTGAGTGATTATTTGAGTCTGGCAGCCAGAAACGAAAGTGCAGGCTACCCCAAGAGGCCTGCTAGCTCTTGTGCCTTGGGGGGTTTTAGCACCTGCAAAGGTCATTGGGGAAGTTCTTTCTCTGCTGTGGCCAAGACCAACTCCCTTCCTGCCAGACCTGACATAGAAAGTTGATCTCAATGGATGCTTGCTCAACATTTTCAGCTCTAAAACCACAGGTCACATTAGTTTCCATTGTTCACTGGACACCAACATGGCACAATTGTTCTGCCTCACCCCTAATTCTTTCGGCTGCCACGCTCAGCCAGGCCAAATCCAGGGTTCTGCTTTGTCATATACATTCCACCGAAAGTTTGTTTTTAATTACTTGGGCTGCCCATTTGGTTGTTTAACTTAGTGTTAGTGTCTCTTTGTAATGCCTCCTTTCTTGGGTCTCTGGGCTCAACTGTCACACACAGTCACAATGCTCGTCTTCCTTTACAAAACCAAACAGTCACTCTTGGAACTGCAACAGAGTTGCCAGATAAATACAGGGTGGCACACAGTCACTGGCATATATTTGTCCTAAAACCTGTTTGTTCTTTACTAGCCACTTACTGTTGTTTTGAATTAAACTTCAACATCTGCATTTTTATTTGCTAAACTAGATTATGCCCTCCTCAAATAAAATTGCATGGAGCTCACATGCATCTCCAAACCCCAGTTTCCTTCCTACCTTTGAGAATACTGGAGAAGCCATACTTTATGTCACAAGTCTATAATCTTAGTTGTTTAGAGACTGAGACGGGAAGGCCACAAGTAGAAGGTCTGCCTGAGCAACTTAGTGAGCATCTGTGTCAAGCAAAATGAAACACAACAGCCTTTGCTGGTGTGATGGGAAATGAGCCAGGGCAGAGAATACCAGAGCTGCTGGAAGTTTTAGGGCTGCGCTCACTCAATGGACCTGCACTGACTAGGCTTTAACTGAATATGTAATAAGGATCAGTTTGAGAGAAGGAGGGTTCCTTTAGCAGGGAGGTGCAGTGGCACCAACCACTCTCAGCTGTGGCTGCAGGAGGGTGAGGCTGCTTGCTCACGTCTTAGAGCATCAGGAAACAGAGAGCAGAATCCTGATGCTCAGCTGGCCTTTGGGCTTTTGTTCAGTGCAGGACTCTGGTCCTTGTGAAGCAGTGTTGCCCACAGCCAGAATGGGTCTTTCCCCCTCTCTTCACAGACACACCCAAAGGTGCTCCCCTAGATGTCCCGGGTACTTCTTCATCAAGCCGACAATCAGCAACAAGTGTGGAAAGCAATTTGTCCAGATCCAGAGTCACTAGAAAATGGGGAAGCTTCCAGTTTTGTTTGTGGAGGTGTTTTGGAAGAAGATTGGTATGCAGGAAGGAGAGCTGGGCTTGGGGTGGGAGAGACCTGTCCTGAAGATGGGCAGCACCACCAGTATTGAACGAAAAGCAGAGGATATGGGGATGCTCTCTGGTGCACCATTCACCCTTCTTTTTTAAAAATCAAAAAAACATTTTATTTTATGTGTATAGGTGTTTTGCCTACATGAATGTTTGTGCATCATACTCTTGTCCTGGGAGACCAGAAGGGGTCGCTGGGCCTCCTGGGACTGAGTTACAGAAAGTGGTGAGCCATTATGTGGGTGCTGGGGATCAAGCCCAGGTCGGATGGAAGAGCAGCCTGTCCCCCTAACTGCTGAGCCACCTCCCCAGCTCCAGTACTTTATTTTTGAAAGGCCTACCTATGTTGTCAGAGTAAGAGCGCACACCCATCTCCTGGAAGTCTTCATTTAAATGGCTGTGTTGTGCTTTTTTTTTTTGATATTTTCTAAGGAAGTTTGACAATCTGCAGTAGGAGTAAAGCCTGCTTTTCACTTGGAATCTTCTAAGGGTATTTTGCCCACCACCATTGTAGACTGTGTCGGTGGTCGTAGTCTTCCCCCTTTAAGGGGGTTCTGGGGACCAAAGTCAGTCAGGTTTGTGCCACAAGCACCTTCAGCTGCTGAGTCATCTATCTGGCTCTGAAAACCATTCTTAAGAAAACATTAGTCATGAGGAAGGAAGTTGAGCTAACGGTAAACTTTCCCTGACTCAATGACTCAGGGAAAATGGCTAAGTATACTCCATTTTTGGAAGGAAAGAGAAACTCTTATGCAATATTATAACAATGAAGTACTTAAATCCTTAATCCTGTTCTGTAGCGCGGCTGACAGGAGTAACGGGATTCAGGGAAGAAGGCCCAGGTCTAATCCTCAAAACATCTTCACGGCCTTTCTAGTCTCCCCAGTTTTTTTTTTCTCTTTTGCTCCTTGGTGTGTTGTGAACCCCAGGGTCTCTTAGGAGGAAACCTGTGTGGGCCAGCAGGCTGGGCTCTGAGTGCCCACCTCAACCAGACAAGTTCGCGCTCTTGTCCCCACGTCAGGTGCTTCCCCTTCCAAGTTGTTGCCGGGGCCCGCCAGTCATCCTTCCTCAGAGAGCTACCGATTCTCGCAAGCCTGTTGTAGGATAGATTTCAGTGGCTAGATAGGGATGCCTCCTGCTCTCCCTGGGAGATTTCATTACAATTGCTTGCAAGACCGGTTGGGTCCAGGATCTTGGCATAACCAACTCCCTGAAAGCCCTTTCCAGGCCTTTGCTAACAGCAAGCTACTTCCCAGCACCAGTACACAGTTACCCCAGGCCTTTATGTTGGGCAGGTCTGCTTCCCTTCCCCGACCCCGCCGGCTCCTTCTGTTTGGGGGCCATAGCTTCTGCATTTGAGGCTAGCTGCCTCTAGGTGGCAGCAATGTATTGTTTTTCCACCGCCGAATCTGCTAGGCTAGAATCCGTTTCTCTCCAGTTCAGTTAATTTGAGAAACCAGCGATGTTTCTTCGCTGTTCAGGTTCCTTCGAGGCGTCTTGTTGTTTACTGTCCTGGTCGAGACCCACTGTTGTCTGAGTGAGCAAAGGTGGGATGACAGGCTAGTTAGAGAGAGAGGGGAGATAGATGAAGTGACATAGGAAAGAAGCGAAACAAGAGAGGTCACCGCGAGGAAGGAGCCCCTGCAGGCATTGGTCTCCGACCTGGCCTTGGCAGAGGGGTGGCTGCAGGTAGGGGTTGCAGCTCCTCGAAGCAGCTCAGGAGCTCACCTTGGTGTTCCTGAGCCACAGAAAGAAGCCAGGAGAGTTTTACCCTTGACCATGACCTGATGCCAGGCTGCCACACAGGGGCGACTGTGGCTCATTGCAGCTCTCAAATAAGGTTTCACGGACAGGGCACAGAACTTGGAAATACTCCCTGACTCCCTGTGATCCTGTGAAATATGCCACTCTCCCCTCCATCTCCCCACCCCCCCGGGCCAGGATCTCACAGGGATCAGAGAGGATTTTTGCAAAGTCTGATCCTCCATGAAAGACGTCAGACAAAGAATGGAACCAAATAGGGTTTGGAGGGAGATGGGGCTGCCAGTCTGGCCTCCATGCTGAAGATATGGTAGGCTCTGATGCCCTCTTCCAGCCTCCATGGGCACCTGAGTACATAGGACATACCCACACACAGACCTTACTGAGTACATAGGACATACCCACACACAGACCTTACTGAGTACATAGGACATACCCACACACAGACCTTACTGAGTACATAGGACATACCCACACACAGACCTTACTGAGTACATAGGACATACCCACACACAGACCTTACTGAGTACATAAGACATACCCATACACAGACCTTACATACATACACATGGTTAAAAATAATAAAATAAGCAATTTTAAGAAAGCAATATTGTCTCTGCCTTCATAGCAAACGTTGTTAGTTACGATGGAGTTCTTACCTTCTCTTTATGTGTGTAGACTTGTGTTGTGTATGCAGATTCTCACGGGTTGGGGAATATTATTTTAAGGTGCGTGACTTTTGTTTATGCTACATTTGTTTAACTCTGTGAAGCTGTGATTCTTTGCCGGTCTAAAACACCCAATGGCCTATAGCGAGGCAGGAGCAAGGATAGGCAGAGCTGGCAGGCAGAGAGGATAAATAGAAGGAGACACAAGGATGAGGAGGAGCAACAGAGCAAGGAGAGGGTACTAGGGGCCGGTCACTCAACCAGTCCCGGAGTAAGAGTGAAAGTATGATACACAGAAGTAAGAAAAGGCCCAGAGGCAAAAGGTAGTCAGGATAATTTAAGTTAGGAAAAGCTGGCAAGAACCAAGCCAAACTAAGGTTGGGCATTCCTAATTAAGAATAAGCCTTCGTGTATGATTTATTTGGGAGGTGGGTAGTGGGCCCCTCAAAAAGGCAAAAGAATAAAACATCAACAACACTCACATATCACACATGTACAGGTCCCCATATGGAAGAAAGAGGCTGATGAGTCTGGCTTCTTCCTTGATTGTCATCCACTTGATGTCCTGAGACAGACTCTCACTGAACCTGGAGCTAGCTGGTTCAGCACATCTAGCTAGGCAGCTTGCCCTGGGCATCCTGTGCCTCCACCTCCAAGCACTGGGATTTCAGGTGGGCTCTGGGATCCAAACTCCAGTGTTTACTCTGCGCTTTGTCCGCTGAGTCACCCCAATCCCCTGTATTAAAAGTCTCGATTCTCAGGAGGCTTCAGCCAGATTCCAGAGTGGCAAGGTCTTTCCTGTTCCCATGCCCCCTTCTACCCCAAGGTTCCTTTCTGAAGTGATAGGTTAAGAGGGATCAGTGCAGCTCTCATGGGGGACTTTATTAGTTACTGTGAGTAGAGATTCGGGAAGCAAACGGCCGCTGTAGATTTTCCTTTGGTGTGCATCCCTTCGCTCCCCTGCTTTACTGCCTCAATAGTGTGACATAGCACGTGACCAGTGGCCTGTGTGGTTGCCTGATCTGGGCCTTAGAGCCTCTACAGTGATGCTCACAGATCACAGAGGGAGCAGAACCATGAAAGGAGCTGTGAGGAATGTGGGGAAAAGGAGGTCAGTCTTTATATTTCTCTCTGCCTTCTAGAGAATTCATGGATTCCTCGCGTCTCCATCAATCTGCGTGGAAAGGCTTACTTTCTGTAGATTTTAGAAACTCTGTGCATGTGCTCAGTGGTTGGCCTGAGCACCAGGCTCCCGGCTTCTAGGAGGAGCCCAGTAACCATTTGCCAAGTGTGACTCCACAGTTCGACACCAGTCCGGAATCTGCACATATTTTTCCAGCCTCAGCTCCTTCCTGGATCCATCAGGGAATCGCCACTTTGGGTCTCATTCAAGATGTGTTTGTTGACCCTTGAACCTGTGCTGGGCTCTGAAGGGGAGGCAGATAGATAAGAGATGAATAAGAATAACTCTTGACCTTTGATGTCTAAAGGAAAGAAAAGATGTACCCTTGAATAAACAAAACCCTCTTTGGCTTTCTCCAGATGAGGAAATCTTGCAGATATCATAGTGTTTTGGAATAAACCTGCATGGCCTTTAATGAGTAAAGTATGTACAAAAAAATGTGTGTTAAAAAATTAAGGCCTCTCTCCTTTCCTCACTGGCTGCAACACTCAGAAGAGGAGGCCCGCACAGCAGAGCCCTGGTGTCTTGCTTGAGTCTGGAGAGCCAGTCTGCCTCTTGCCAGCTGCCACAGGCAGGAGAGCTAGCCACACCCCTTGCCTGGGCAAAGCAGGAGAGCTGGTCCTGGTGGTGCAGGTGTAGGAGAGCCAGAAGGCTGACCAATTCAGCTACCACCCAGTGCCAGATCTAGGGCTTTGAGTTGGCCCATCCCAACATCTACCTCTTCCATGAACTGCTGGAGCACAGTGATGGGGCTGGTCCTGCAGCCCCAAAGCTGCAGGATCTCCATGACACACGGGGCTACAGCAGGATAGGGGAGAGGAGTTTGGGGTGAGGATCCAGTACTGATGGTGTAGTAGAAGCCAGAGGCCTCAAAGCAGACCAATGACTCATTGCAATGGACATTTTCTAGTAAAGTTGTTTGCATAAAAAGGTATTCTGCATGTCACAGCGTGACATACCATAGTTTCCATGGAGATTTTGTTTGTTTGTTTGTTTGTTTTGCGGGGGAGGTTGTAAAGGCAGAGGGCAGATATTAAGAAGATGAGTGAGATTGGGGTGCATGATGTGAAATTCAAAAAGAATCAACAAAAAGTTAAAGAAAAGATATAAACATTTCTCCTAAGAGATGGAGCAGCTCGGACACTTTCTGTTTGTCTGGATAAAACACTTTCACGAATCCATCATTTTAAAACATCTCAGTTCAAACTCCGTGTTAGCGGTAATTTCACCGATGCTTAATACATTTTATCACATAGTATAGCTCAATTAAACACCAAGCAGAGGCTTAAAAATTAATTTCTCTTTCGAAAACACACTTAATTTTATCTTTTAATATATCTTACTGAGCTACCTCATGAAGCCCAGTTTGCAACTTATTTCTAATTTCCTGACAGAGTCTCCCCCTAACAATGACATAAAGCACCTGCTTCTTATATTCCTATCATGGATATTAAGTAGTAATCAAGATTCCTCCAAGCATTATTTCACAAGACCCTGGATTTCCAACACCACACACACTCACTCACTCACTCACTCTCACGACTCACAATTATCACAGTTTAAACAGACTTTTAACTTGAAAGGGCATTATGGACAGCTGATTACCCTGGCTTCCCTAAGGGCTTCCACTTTCTCCTAGCTCACTGTGGAGATGGAATAGATTGTAGCTTTGAGCTGAAGACAGGGCTGATTTTGTGTATCCCATGTAAATGTGGCACTCACACATGTAGATCCCATGTAAATGTGGCACTCATACGTGCAGATCCATAATGGATAAGAAACTTGTTGGAAGTACACAGACGGAGCCACAAGCCGACTTGTGGAAGAGGAGGGAGAAGCTGAGCGTGAAGAACAGCCAGAAGAGACTCACAATCAGCTGAGTGCTCAAATCACAGTGGGCCTAGAAGAGACGTCCTGACAGATGAGGCCGTTGGGACATTCATGGGGTCAGGGAGACCTGGACACATCTAGCCTGGGGTATCAGGTAGATGACTGTGGCATCTGGGATCACTCAGTGTCCAGGCTCAGAGGATGCTTGAAAACACAAATCTGCCAGTGACATTGAAGATTGCTGCGGCTTCCTGGATCCCAGTGTCTTCTGCTGCCTCAGACAGTAGGCCAGCCAATGGCTCTCACTGCTGCAGAATAGCGTGGCCTGGAGGCGGGGGCTGGTCACAAAAACAAATTCAAACACACGCACACACACACACACACACACACACACTCTCTCTCACACACACACACACTCTCTCTCTCTCACTCTCTCTCTCTCTCTCTCTCTCTCTCACACACACACACACACACACACTCACACACACAGACAGAGAGAGAGAGAGATGCTCTAATCCCTAAATGCATCAATTTCATTGGGGTAGGGTCCAGACTGAATATATTTTAGCAACTTTCTTGAGCTGTAGTTTATGTGTCTTAATCCACTCCTTGAAGAATAGAACTTGATTGCCTCTAGCTGTCCACAGCCACCATTGCCTCTCTCTAACTAGAGAAGATTTTCACCACCTTAAAAAGAGCCCAGTGTACCTATTGGCAGTCAGTACCTATTGCCCCCTCCACCAAACTCTAGGCAACTGTCAATCTACTTTCTGTCTATAGATTTGCAAGATAGCAAATGGCTAGATAATACACATTTCTCTGATTGGCGTTTTTACTAGACATTATGGCTTCATGGTTTGTCCATGTTGTAGCAAGTGTTTGTCTGGTGGTTTGAGCGAGAATGGCCCCATGGACCATATATTTGAATGCTTGGTCACCAGTTGGTAGAACAGTTTGGGAAGGATTAGAATATGTGGTCTTGTTGGAGAGGAGTATCACTGGGGTGGGCTTGGAAGTTTAAAAACCCATTTTATTCCCACTTAGCATTCTTACCCATCCCTGCCTCCCTTACCTTCAAAGTGTGGATGAAGACGTAAGCTCTTAGCTACTGCTCCAACACCAGGCCTGCCTGGTCCCCAGCATGATGGTCATGGACCTTAGCTAGTTGTGAGCTTTAACAGATGATTTTTTCTATAAGTTGCCTTGGTCATGGTGTCCCTTCACTGAAATAGAAAGTACCCGAGACAAAGGCCTGCATCCTTTGTATGACTAGCTAATATTCTCCCGTGGAATAATTTGGCTGGTTTTCAAATTTCTGAGAAGACACACTCATAGGTGTGTCTAAATATAGAGAGCGTAGGTGAAGTGAAGCAGATGCAAGCCACCCTCTGAGGAAACAAGACATGTAGAAAATGAGGTAATGTCACGGCCACATGGCAGTACATAGACTCATAGAAATGGGTTAATTTAAAATGTAACAGCTAGCTAGAATTATGCCTGAGCCATTGGCCAAACAGTTTTGTAATTAATATAGTTTCTGTGTGATTATTCTGGTCTGGGCAGCTGGGAAATACATGCGCAGTCTCTGTTTGCATCTACGAGGATGTATATAGACAGGCTTAACTGAAGAGGAAGACCCACCCTGAATGTGAATGGAACCATCCCTCGGACTGGGGTCCTGGGCTGAATACAAAGGAGAAACGGGAGAAGGTGAGTTGAACACCAACACATTTCTGTCTGCCCCCTGACTATGAACACAGTGTGACCTGCTCCACGCTCCTGACGTCATGCTCTCCCTGCTCCCTGACTATGAACACAGTGTGACCTGCTCCACGCT
>JAQHUG010000006.1:1916784-1958403 GCA_028555095.1 Dicrostonyx torquatus | reverse complement strand
TGTGACCTGCTCCACGCTCCTGACGTCATGCTCAGAGTATGAGCCAAAGTGGACAGTCTTTCCTTAAGTGGTTTTATCCTGTATTATACCACAGCAATGGAAAAAACAATGGATACAACAGTTTCAAAGAATTCCAGGGTTGGGGTATATAGCTCTGTGTCAGAACCTAGCATGTGTGGGGCCTTAATTCTAAGTGCTGGGAAAAAACACCCCAGAAGTTCTAATGTGCTGTGTGATTAAGAACCATAGTCTTTGAAAGACCCCACTGGGCTCCTCAGTATACATGGGCTGGACAGGCTGGGGCTGAACAGATGACCCGCCAAAGTCAGTTACCCACAGTACTATGCGGTGCCTCTAGTTTGCTGCCCCCGTATTGTGGTGAGTATGGTTACTTCCTTCTGAGGACCTGGTGGCATGTGAGGCTGCAATGATGCACCAGAGAGGGGTGACAGCAAGTGAAGTCCCAGGGTGTGTCTCTCAGGATGAAGTGGCATCCCAGCGAGGGGGCCACTGGGTTGCAATAAGTCCCAGGAGTCTTTCGATCCTGTAGAAAAGGAAGCAATAGGAAGAGGTTTCTAAAACCCGAAATGGTTCTGTGGTGGCCCGGGCACAGCTCTCACGGCACAGAAGGGGACTCAGTCCTGAGACACTAGAGCGGGATTTCTGAAGAAATCCGTTTGCCGCCGGGCAGGGGTCTCCACTGCCTCTCTGGAGCCTTTCCACCTGTACTCAGCAGAAGAGCCCAGCTGGGTCCGGACCAATTAGACAGGTTGGTGTTAACCCTCTGAAACTGCCATTTGCTGGGTAAGGAAAGATGGGCCCACCTGTTCCTGTCCTGTTCGGAATCTTTATTGTACCCTGGGGGAGCTCAGCAGCTGCTTAGGCCATTGACAGGAAGGAGGCGAGCACTTCTGTCCCTGAGATTTTTTTCTTCCTTTTTTCCCCCTCTTAAACTTGTGAAGAAACTTCAACAGTGACACAGAACCGAACTTCAGCAGATGAAGGAACAAATCCACAGCCGTAACTGTGTCAGCTCCCTGGCCCCACCTGAGGCCTCCTGGTTCGTCCAGGGTTCTTACACTTGCTGTTGATTCTATTTTTCCAGCCTTCGCATTCATGACTTCTGCCTCAGTTTCCCCATTTTTTTCCTCTGAGACCCCCCCTTTCCTGCACTTCTTCTTAATGTGGGCCTAGTCCCACTTCTGGTATGGCCTGCCCCCACCCCATGATATCGCTAGCAGCTCCATGCCCCTTGTTGTTTAACCCACCTCCCTTCACTAGCTGGGAAGGTCTATGCTGGAATTCTTCTCACTGTTTTCTTCCACAGAAAGCCTGGCTGGGATGTTCCCAGAATGGTTTTTTTTTGGCACCATGAGTATGACCCAGGGGCCTGGTATGTAAGAGGTCCCGGGCTCCATCCTTAGTACCGGCTGAACAGGTGTTCATGGATGCACACAGATGTAGCTGATGAAGACATGATCAGATGCATGGGTAACTGGAAGGGTTCCTGCAGCCATTAGGCCCCTTGGCAGCCACTCACAGGGGCTGCCCACCTGAGGCTCCCTCCATGGCCTCTCAGACATGCCTGAGGAGTCAGCTGACTTTTGCCTCTGGGCATCCTGGCCTTGGTTCTGCAGACCGAGGTTCCTTTTAGAGCCTGGGAAACCCAGGCGTTAAGGGAACATACAGAGAAGCGAAGCGCCTTGCTTATGGCCACACAGCCAGTAAGAAGAAGAGCTCATGTTTCCCGACCTGGGCATCTCTGTTCCTTTTCCATGGTTCTTTGTCACTGGAGCATGACACAATGGAAAATAGTAATAATCAAATCTGGGGCTACCTAGGTGGTCAGGGGGGCATCAGGGCACACATAGATGCAGGCCTGTCTTCATCAGGTAGATAGGGTACAGAAGTTGAAAGGTGTCTCTAGAGTTCCTACTCCCTTCACAGGGACTGGTTTGGAGAGGTGTACGGGGCATTCTGATCTAGAATCTTTACTCAGAGACATTCATAGCTCCTCCCCACTTGATTTTCATAGCTTCTCCCCCTTGATTTTCATGGCCCCTCCCTTCTTAACTTTCATAGCTCCTCCCCTTGGCTTTCATAGCTCCTCCCCTTTGGCTTTCATAGCCCCTCCCCTTTGGCTTTCATAGCTCCTCCCCTTGACTTTCATAGCTCCTCCCCTTGACTTTCATAGCTCCTCCCCTTTGGCTTTCATAGCTCCTCCCCTTTGGCTTTCATAGCTCCTCCCCTTGACTTTCATAGCTCCTNCTTTGGCTTTCATAGCTCCTCCCCTTGACTTTCATAGCTCCTCCCCCTTGGCTTTCATAGCTCCTCCCCCTTGACTTTCATAGCTCCTCCCCTTTGGCTTTCATAGCTCCTCCTCCCCCTTGGCTTTCATAGCTCCTCCCCCTTGGCTTTCATAGCTCCTCCCCTTGACTTTCATAGCTCTCCCCCTATTTAGCTCGCAGGCACAGAGGTATTATTTTCAGTGACCCTACAAGATTATTTATTTATCCATTTATTCTTGTGGTGCTGATGCTTGAACCTAGGGCCTTGAGGGTGCTAAGCAAGCACTCCATCCACCGAGTTACATCCACAACACCTAAAATAATTGTTATTTTCCTTGAATCTTCCACAATTTCATTGCCATACTTCCTGCTCCAGAAGACTTACATTTTAACACAGCTTTTCCAGCCCACCTTCTACTGCACAAAGACATGCTTATTACCTCAGTTAGCATAGTTGTTTAAAAATGGCTATAAATGCTATTATACTGTAAGTGTTCTGTTCCTTATATGTTTGGGCTAATGTAATTTTGAGATTTATGCATGTGTATGTATTATATCACTGTGTTGGTGTAAATATGTGCACACATGTGCAGGTATGCATGTGTATGAGTGCATATGGAGACCAGAGGCCAACACTGGGGGCTTTCTCAGTCTTTCTTCACCTTGTTCCTTGAGACACAGTCTGCCTCTGGACCTGGAGTTCATCGATGGGTTAGACTGTCTGGTCAGCAGACTTTAGGGACCTATCTGTCTCTGTTTCCCTGCCCCCCCCCCAGCACTGGGTTATAGGTCTGCTGCTAAACCTGGGTGCTAACCCTGGGTGCTGGGATCCCCACTCAACCCCACAGGCTTGTGGGAACATTGTGGGCTGAGCTGGTTCCTCAGCCTGGTTTCTGTATCTCCTGTGCTCTTGATGGCCCTTCCTTCTGTCTATCATAGAGTATTCTGACAGATACAGGTTACTTTGTCCATTTTTCTAATAACGACCCCTTGGCTGCCTCAACTCCGGTATCAATACACACAACTCTACAGTTCCTTCGTGCGCATCTCCTTGTAAACTTGGATAAACTCCCCAGGGCGTATGCCCAAGATTGCTCTGCTGAGCCCTGGGGAATACTCCAGAAATCTCTTCCCAGGCCTGCTCTAGCTAACGTCCCCAACAACAGTGCCCAGAGGTTCACACTTCCAGTGTTCTCTTCTCCCCCTTGATAAGCTGTGAGCAGTGTTTCCAGAGGGTGGCAGGCTACCCTAGTCTCCCTTTTCACCTCAGGAAAAGGCTAGCCTGAAGAAGATGTGGGTGCATTTGGTGAGGGATAGCTGGGGCTCCTCATATTCGTTGGCAAGGCCTTGACAACGACACTTGAGACTGCAGATCAGAGAAGGGCTTTAGACCATGTCTGGCAAGCTCACCTGTTAGGCAAAACCGGGTCTCCAGCTTTGTCATCTGGTCACGGTGGGACCTGAGCTATTTGCTTCGGTTTTTAAGTCTCAGGCTTATCCTGCAAACTTCCTCATAGGATTACTGTGTTGATTAAACAAGGCCAGTAGAGCATGAAAATCACCCATAGGCACTCAGTTCATGCTGAAGAATTGTGTAAGACGAGCTGTGTGATTTCCTGAAAATATTAATATTCCTAATGGCTTTGGAGGGTGTGAGTCCTGGGAGATGTCCCAGCCTGCATAGGGGAATGTGCAGACAGCTACATCATTCAGAGTGCTAGGACCCCAAGTGGTTGGGAATAACCTTGCCATCTGCCCTCCCCTTCCTGCTGGCCAGTTTGGCAAAGCATCAAGAGGTGAGCGTGGAGGCCTAACTGTAGCCAAACCCTCTATTGCTACACCTCTCTGAGTGACCCCAGCATTAGAGAAAAATCCCTACTAGGTTAAAGTTTAAGTGCTCAGAAGGGGAGTGGAATTGACGTGGAAAAGAGGGCAGGAAAAGCAGGAGGCCCTAAGAACAGGTCCAGCCCTGTCTCTGTGTCAGAAAGTCTTTGTTTTGTTTTTAGGCAAGGTTTCATGTAGCCCAGGGTGGCCTTCATCTCGCTACATAGCTGAGGTTGGCTTTGAACTTCCGATCCTCCTGCCTCCACCTCCCAAGAATTGGAATCAGAGGAGTGTACCACGCTGGCTGCTCTTGAGGTTCTGAGGGGCTGACAGCCTCTGCTTCCCACACGGTGTCTGTGGTTGACTACTTTGCTCTTGGAGAGCTGTGAACAGTTGTTTGAAGGGTAAGGAGGTTAATTGTTTTAACTTGAGCAGAGCAAACTTGGAAAGTGAGAAACCTTCTCCATTCCATTCGGTCTCTGGTCCAAAACCACACCTGGCCTCGCATCCTTCTAATGATGGTCCCCACAGAGTTCCAGGTGTTCAGCCCGGTGACTGATTACCAGCCCCGCAGAGTTCAGAGGGACAAGATGGAGGCTATATATAAACCTCACAAACTTTCAAAAGGTAAAAAGATGCGTGACCGATTATGAAAACTTACATGGCTCCGGGAGAGGCTTTTATTTCTGCCCTGGTGGACACCGTGTCTTTGTTCCCTTTTAGAAGACAAAGGGATCCTGGGGCCACAGTTCCTCATCTATGAAATGGGGTGAGATTATCCACCCGGTGGAGACTCGTCTGTGCAAGGCCCCATGGGAGGCCCAGGTATTCAGAGCAACCCCAGTCTGCATTGATGGTGCCAGTATTCCCAGTGGCAAAGGCATCAGGGCCAGCCGATGCCTCGGGCTTTTCTGAGAGGCTGTGGAGGGAGCTGGAGTTGGGCAGCACCTGTGAGTGCCTGGCAGGGTCATGGGCACAGCTGCAGCCCAGTGACAGTTGGGGAGAGCAAGGTCAGCAGGCAGCCTTGCAGCAGGCAAGGCTGTGGGTCTTGGAAGGTGATGCCTGGCATCCGGCTCCGATTCGTCTCTGCTGTATTCACCGAACCACGCAGACGGGCAGGAGTCTAACGCAGGGTACTGCCAGGGAACAAACTCACAAAAGTCAGGCAAGGTGAAACAGCCTCCTCTGGAAATGCAGTTTCTGCAATGAGGAGGTGACATGTTAGAGCTTGTAAGGCCCCAACTGGGGAGGCAGAGACAGGAGGATCCTGAGCCTCACGGGGTGGGCCAGCCTAACATATTTCATGAGTTCTAGGCCAGTGAGAGACCCTGTCTCAAAATAAATAAATAAATAAATAAATAAATAAATAAATAAATAAATAAAAGGACAGCACTCAAGGAATGACAGACACCTGAGATTGAGGTTGTTCTCTGGGCCTCAAACTCCAGGCTTACGCACATTTACTCATCACATACATACATGTACACACACACACACACACATACACACACACACACACACACATTCCTAGAGTGGTTCTAGAGTTCCAGAAGTTGCCCAAGCAATAGTAATTTCTTTTTGTTTTTGTGTTAGGGTGAGTACCATTGACATCATTAGGTATATCCAATTCTCTAAGTTTTTTTTTTTTTTTTTAAAATTGCATGTATCTATCTTATATGTATTTGGGTATGTGCGTGTGTCAACACATACATATGGAAGACAGCTTGCAGGAGTCAGTTCTCTCCTTCTACCGTGTGGATCCTAGGGATCAAATTCAGGTTATCAGGCTTGGCAGCTATCCCCTCAGCCCCCATTTTCTTTTTAGACAGGGTCTATGTCTTATGGAGCTTGCGCACACACACACACACATGCACGCACACACATGTACACTCACTCTTAGCATATACTCAGATGATCACAGTCTGTCAGTGCTCAGAGGACCTGTAAGTCCCCAGAGCTCTCTTCACATGACAAGGTGCTGAAGAGGGAAGATGTGACTCCTCAGACACCATCTGTGTAACTTATGTGGGTTCTGTGTGGTGACCAGGTCTCCAGTGTTGACTGTGTGATGCTCTGGAGTGTGATCCTATTTATTCTTTGGCAGTTCAGCTGAGAAGATAAACTCGTGTGTGTGTGTGTGTGTGTGTGTGTGTGTGTAACTAGACTGGACACATTGCCTGGCTGACTCAGGAGGTCCACAAAGTTTCTTCCTTGGATTTTAGATTGTAATGTGTCACCAGACCTCACTCTACTTTAAACCTGGCATCGATTGTGATCTACTCTGACCCTTCATCAAAATTCCTTTACTTTTTGGGAGCCGTCAGGAAGAGGAGCCGGAGGTCAAGGTCTTTATTCACACCAGGGAATTAATTAATGGGTGACTCAGAAGGTGGCTGCTACATGCTCACACAGCTGAGTTCTTCCCAGCACAGCCGTCACACATGTCCACTTGCTAACTTCCACTTCTGCCTCTTGGTAAAGAAAGCTAAGAGCATGCAAAGTTCCTATGCAAAATAGGAAGAAGTGGCTTGGCAGCTCAAAGCCTGTTGTAAATGGTTGGAGAGGTGTGTGTTGTGCTCCCCAGCCGCCAGCTGCTTGCCTGCTCAGCCGCTAGTTGCTTGCTTATGCCCGAAATAACCACATGAGAACTGTATTAATTCAAATACTGCCTTGCCCATTATCTCTAGCCTTTTCTTGGCTACCTCTCACATCTAAACTAACCCATTATAAAAGTCTGTATGTCATCACAAGGTGGTGATCTTACCGGACTGTTCTAAGATACATCCATCTGCGGAGGGAGCTTCATGGCGACTGGCTCTGACCCAGTCTTCTTCCCAGCATCCTCTTCTCTTTTCCCCATCTATCTAAGTCCTGCCCTATCAAATGGCCCAGGCAGCTTTTTTATTTAACCAATCAAAGCACAGAAATAAAGACAGACCCTCCTACAGAAGCCTAGACAGAGCACTGGGCCACTGTTTCTTATCTCTCCCTACATTCTTATTCCCTTCCTCTATTTCCCTTCTGTTCTTTTTTCTCTTTTTTCTTTCTCTCCCCATTTTCCTTCCTTTCTGTCTTTCTTCCCTCCCTCCCTCCCCAACAACACCTGAGATCCCCTGAAAGTGGTAAACAAATTTCTGCTATACAAATATTGGTTGGGTATAACAAGTGCAAACCATTTTCGTCCTGTTCATCTCTCCCACAGCACTGCAGAGTCAACTCTCCACAGGCCACACTCCCGTCCCCCGAAGTGTCATGGATTTAAAAGGTTTTGCTCATGGTGGAGAGGTCTGAGGTCATGTAGAAGCCAAAGTAGGCAAATAAAAGAGACAGGCCTCTTAGAATGTCACAAACTGTAGTGAAACCATGACCACCATCTTGTCCTTAAGAACACGGAGTTAGGAGCTGGAGAGATGGCTCAATGGTTAAGAGCACTGACTGCTCTTCCAGAGGACCTGGGTTCAATTCCCAGTAACCACATGGCAGCTCACACCTGTCTGAAGATCCAGTTCCAGGGGATCTGACACTTCACACCAATGCACATAAAATAAAAGTTAAACAAACCATAAAAATATTTAAAAAAAAAGAACACGGAGTTAAAACAAAGCAGACAGAACCAGACAAATGACCAAAAAATTTAGTATTAGCAGAGATGTTTTGAGAGTCTTTTCTTTTCTTTACTGTATAAGAGGGGCTTCCCTCAGGCCACAAAGTATTCTTTGAAGACACAGTTTTTATGCATTTATTATGTTGTTATGTTTTTCTCTTTAATAGCCTGTTGAGTTTCAATGTATTTTCTTTTTTCAATGTATTTTCATACATGTATATAATAATATATTTGATCATATTCTGCCCCCCAATTGCCTACTCTTGCTTTCCCTTGCATTTGCTTTTTAACACACATATTTATAGACAATCTATAGGGCACCGTGTTTTTTTTTTGTTGTTGTTTGTTTTTGAGACAGGGTCTCACCATGTAGCTCTGGCTGACCTAGGACTCACTATGTAGACCAGGCTGGCCTGGACCTCATAAAGATCTACCTGACTAGGCCTCCTCAATGCTGGGATTGAAGATACGAGCCACTATGCCTGACTCACTTGATATTTTTAAGACACACATACACATTGTGAAATGTTCGAACCAGAGGAAACTTGTTTCTTCTCAAATATTTGTCTTTTGTATGAAAATATTCGAAACCCTTCTAGCTTTCTTTCTTACATGAAAATGTAGGTTTCTCTTTTAATTGGATGGGCCGTGGCTGGAACCCAGGCCTTCCCATATGGTAGGCAAAGTGGTCTACTCCCAGCCCTGAAGATATAGTCTTGTTGTTGACATGATTACATAGTATCTCCTCCTTTAGCTCCTCTTTCATTATGTAACTGGATCCCTACTGTTGAATATGTAGGATTCCAGCTTTCAGCGTGACATATCATTCTGTGATAAAAACTCTTGTAGATCCTTTCCAGCTTAAGATGTCACCCGAGACTGTCCAGGTGACATTTTCTCAAGCCCCCAGCTCTGGGACTGGTGAGAGACAAGGAGCCTCGAGCTACGGTCAGTGGATAGGTCTGGGTTGGCAGGGCGCCGGTGCTGTGGGACTGCACCCTTCCTGGAGTCTGCTCTGACTTCCTTTGTTTTCCACATAGGAAGCCTTGCACAGAGAGCCCGGGAATGGTGCTGCTTTGTGCCTCTTCCTCCCTTCTACGGCTGCTCATACCTGTCCAGGGTCCCCTGGGCTTGTCCAGAACTGTGATCTTGTCTTTGGCCGCTGTGAGGCCACTTGACACCTAAGTTCTTAAGGGTAGAGCACATCTACACAGCCATTTTTATTTTGCTTTGCTTTGTTTCTTTTCTTTTTTCTTTCTTTCTTTTTTTTTTTTTTTTTGGTTTTTCGAGACAGGGTTTCTCCGTGGCTTTGGAGCCTGCGCTGGAACTAGCTCTTGTAGACTGGGCTAGTCTCGAACTCACAGAGATCCGCCTGCCTCTGCCTCCCGAGTGCTGGGATTAAAGGCGTGCACCATCACCGCCCGGCTCGCTTTGTTTCTTAACAACAATAACAACAGCAGCGTGCTACCTACTGTTATTTCTTTCTTTCTTTCTTTCTTTTTTTTTTTTTTGGTTTTTCGAGACAGGGTTTCTCTGTGGCTTTGGAGCCTGTCCTGGAACTAGCTCTTATAGACCAGGTTGGTCTCGAACTCACAAAGATCCGCCTGCCTCTGCCTCCCGAGTGCTGGGATTAAAGGCGTGCGCCACCACCTACTGTTATTTCTCAGACTTCAAAGAGATCTCATGCTCGAGAATGATCAGGTCTAAGGTTTAGAATACCAGATACTGGGAGGAGCTAAAGGCCAAGCATCAGATTTGGGTAAAAGAATATAAATAATAGGCCCGCATGGTGAAGCATGCCTTTAATCTTGGCACTCGGAGGCAGAGGCAGGCAGATCTCTGAGTTATGGGCGAGTCTACAAGATGAGTTCCAGGTTATCTAGGGTTAAACGGTAAGGTCTTGTCTCAATTTATATAATGGTACCATGGTTTCTGCTAGTATTATCAGACTTTAGAAATCCTGTTTTATTGTGAACAGTCGACACTTGCCCATCCACAGGAGACTTTTGTCTTTTCCTAAGTTTTCATGTTTGGTTTCTCTTGTACTGGATTACATAAGGACATTTTTAGACAAGTATACAGTGTTCTTTGAACATCTGCCCCTCATATTCCGTTTCCCTCCTCCCTTTCCTGTTCTTACCCCTCCTGTTAGTCCCCTATGCAGTGTGGAGGTACAGGAAGCTCAGCCTTTGGGAGGGAAGGTGGCTGGAAGTCTGAGTCATCTGTCCTCACCATTCACCCAAGGATCTGCTGTCCCGCTGGCTACGGTGATACTCCCTCTGTATGAAACGATTGATCTTGCTGTCAATGGCACCCTAAGTACCTCATGGATCAGGGAATTGAGCAGTAAATTCAGTTACTAGAGGACTCAGAAAAGGCCATCTGTGAGTGAGAAGGCATTCTGAATGCCGTCAGTAGATGGGGCAGTGGCTAGCTGACCCACGGATCCTATCAGAACTGAAATTCAGCATAAGGGGATGCCTACAAAGTTTGTATTTCTGCACCAAGTACCTGGCTGGACAACAGTTCTTGGCTTCCTCCACACAGCTGCAGAGAAGCTAGAGCCAAACCCAGCTTGTATATGATGAGTCATCCTGCATCACCCATGTGGGACAGACACCCAGGAGCTCCTGGGGCTGCTTTTCCAGAAGATGAAGGAGAGGCAGGGGTGAGGCACAGGGTTCAAGTACATGCTTAGCACTTAGTACACCTTTAGCACGTGCAAGACAGAGGTTTGACCTCCAACACCTCCCAATTACACCAGGACACTGCTCCCAGCCCTGGAAACAGAAGACACATAGCTAAATTCCCAATCCCGGGACCAATCAGGCACTGAGTGATATTGTGATTTAACTCTCCAAGACTCCCATCCGTTCCTCATTGTTTACTTGCTGGCCCTAGGTAGAAAGACCAAAGAAACTGGCTGTACTTACATCACAAAAACATAAGTGAGAGGGTTTGGCAGTAGGAAAGCATATGACTGTGTGGATTTGTTCTCTTTATCTATTCTGAGGCCAGGGCTTCTTGCTATATTGAGGTTAGACATCAAAACAGGTTTTGAATTTTTGAAGTGTGAGTGTAGAATCTACTTCTCTAGGGATCCCTAGAATTCCTGTGTATATGTGCACATATAATTTAAATGTCATTTTTTGTTCTAGTTTGGTTTGGGTATTGAGAATTGAACCCAGGCCTTCCACTGAATGAGGTCTCTAGCTCTGAGATACTCTACTCCTAAAAGTCACTTTTTTTTCCCCCCAAGATAGGGTTTCTCTGTGTAACCTTGGCTGTCCTGGAACTCGCTCTGTAGACCAAATTGGCCTCAAACTCCTAGAGATTCACCTGGCTCTGCCTTTCAAGTGCCTAATAGTTGCTTTTTATTTGCCTTATCTTATATGAACCTCAGAAAGGCATAATAACCATATTTATCATGAACTCCATAGAAACCAGCCAGAAAAAAATGAAGTGATTTTTTTCAAGAGAAAGGAATGATTGATGCCTAAATACGTTTCTGCCTGTGTTTTTCCCAAGGGATATTGTATGGCTTCCCAAGACATCTTAAACAAAAGACCGTGGAAATATTTTCGAAGAACCTTTCAAACATTTTCTGTAGCCCTCTCTGTGTAGTTTGTGAGGGTCGGGTTTGTCAAGACGGGCCTATCCTCAACGTGGCCACAAGATGTCAGGGTAGTCTCGATCATTGAGAAACCGGCTTCATTTGGGGCACCAGAAGAGAGGGCTGAAGGGCCTCTTTTACTGAAGATAAATGAAGGCCACAAATAAATAAATAAATGAGTAAATAAATAAACAATACATAAATAAAACCGAGGAAGAAAGTCAAGAAAGCAAAAAGCCCTTCGTTTAGAAGGCTGGAAATCTCTTGCTGCTTTCGTTCCATTTTAAATCAAGCATTGAGAGTTCAAACAAGCCTCTGTGTCACCTCTCTTTGCTCTCGGAGGCAGGAGGTCAGGACTTGCGCCAGCCCCTTAGCGGACGTTATTCATCTGTCCAGCTCCAGCTCTGGAACAAATGTGAAGAAATGAAGTCGCTTCAGTGGAGGGGAGACAGTGTTGTTATTGTTGCTGGTGACGGTTCTATTTGCCAACACGCATAAAAACATACTTTGGAACCCAAACAGGCTTGTCAGAGGGAACTTTTGTTCCATGTTTGGGCTGGGATGCTTCCAGGGCGAAATCGGGCTGGCATTTGAACTTCAGGAGGCCAGGAGAGAGCTGTGCGCGGCAGCCACTGACCGGAAAGGCCGGCCATCAGCTGCAGTGTTGCATCTGGGTGTTATTTGACCGCAGTCCATGTAGCTTGGGCTGCCAACTGGGGTCACTGCTCTGAATGAGTGCTACGGGGGAGGGGCAGGGCTCTGCAGTCCAGGATGGCGACTAGGCCACAAAAGGGGATAAACAAGCTTAGGAGCTTGAGTTTTCGGAAGGCTGGCCCTCACTTTAGGGCTTTGGAGAGAGAGAGTGGTCCTGCTTCTGTAGGATTTATCTGGTCGGGTCTCAATTCCCCCAAGCTTGCTGGCAAATTCCTACAGGATCCCTTTGCTACGTGGATTAACTGCCCTGGGGACAAAGCCGTCTTTGCTGTGTTCGGCGGAGAGAGTTTAGGGCAGAGAAACTTTTGGTAATGCCAGTCTCAAGAAGCATGTTTCAGGAAGCCTATCTGCCTTTCTCCGCTACTGTTACATAATTCAAGCTGAAGGTCCCATCCGCAGCTGTCAGGCGCCTCCTCCCTCTGCAGATGGGAGAAGCTCGCTGGATGGCCCGGTTTACACTAATCTATCTATTTGGAAAGCGGGGTGGTGATAAATTATGACCATGGCGAGTATCATTAAAATGCAGTAGAGCCAACAAGCACTTTGAATGTGAATTCCCAGTCCTCTCACAACTCTGCAAGCCTGTCTAGGACAGCACTGAACATTTTAATTTCACCTTGAACTCCCAGGCTAAGGGAGACTCACTCTTAGGTACTCTGGAACCCAAATATCCCTGTCTGGAGTGACAAGCTCCCCACAGGAGGAGCCTGAGAGTGAATGAGCTTCTTATTTTGTAAATAAAGTAACAGCTCAAGGAAATGAGGTGATTGCCCCAATTATACACCTAATTGGTGACAGATTAGGGACAAGAGCACAGCCCATGACTGCTATTTTCTATTCCACTTTTGCTGTCTTGAATTTAAAGATACCTTTAGCTTTATTTTAATTTGCTAAATTAATTAACTTATTGCAGAGCTGGGGCTGGGACTCAGGTATTCCGAGCATGCTAGGCAGGCAGTCACCACCGAGCTTCATTCCTCCCCCGATTTATTTACTTTAAAAAGCCTTATTTTAGACTCCAGTTTTGTTTTTTTTCTACAGCCAGGCCAGAGGCCACCGAGAGCCGTCTCTGCTTCCAGCCTCTAGATTCATTCCCGTCTCAGCCACAACTACCGTGCCTTGTAAACCTTAGCTGACTCTAAAGCTAAAAAGTTAATTTTCAGCATTTAACCTTAGATATGTGGGCATTTAGGATGGCATATGTTTCATAGTGAGTACGGCCTGGCAGACTTTGTTTAGAAAAAAATCAGAGAGTCAGTATTTTGGGTTTGGGGGACCATACTTTAGATAACAATTTTAGATGAAAATATCTTTGTCATAACTACTTAAATTTGAGTTCCCGGAATGAAAACAGCCAAAATACATGAGGCATAGAGGCTCATGTATTTAATACCAGCACTTAAGTGGGTGAGGCAGAGGAGGATCATGAACTGAAAATTAGCCTGGTCTATACAGTGAGTTCAAGACCAGCCTGAGCTACATGAGACCCTGTCTCTACAAAACAATAAACAGATAACAGAAAAAAAATTAGCTACATATACATATACATATGAGATGAATGAGCATGGCTTTCTGGGCATAAATTTGGTCCTCAGAACAAAATTTGCTATTTTTACGATGATGAGCTCCAATTCTGAGTTCCTTCAGCACTTTATGGTCCGAGCTCCGTCTTTATATCTTCTTCATCCTGAGCTTAGGAGAAGGTGTCTCAGTCAGCTTGGACTGCTGTAACAGAAGACTGGCTGCTTCAAACACCAGACTCTTCCCACAGTTCCAAAGGCTGGGAAGGTCAAGGTCAAGGAGCTGGCAGAGCCGGTGTGTCTGGTGAAGACCCTGCCTGCCTTTGTAGGTGGCTGTTCAGGTGTTGTGTGTGTGTGTGTGTGTGTGTGTGTGTGTGTGTGTAATCTCACCCACCCCCCGTTTTTGAAATCATCTCCTTGTATAGCTCAAGCTAGCCTGACCCTTACTGTGTAGCCTAGGCTGCCTTGGACCTTCTTGTGTAGTTCAGGCTAGTTTAAAACGCATAGTACTCAGCCTCTCACACGCTGGAATTACAGGCATGAACTGCCACATGCAGCATTTGTGTTTCTTGTAAGGCTATTAACCCCATTTAAGAGTGCCCACTCCATGGTTTGCCCTAAGATTAAAATCTTCCCCAAACCCCCATCTTTACATCTTTTCACTTGGAGGACAAAGTGAAAAATTCACTATGAATTTGGAATGGAGGACAGGCACACAGGTTCACTCCCTAGCAGATGGAGCTGGGAGCAAAGTCTGAAGACGAAGAATTGAAGGGGGAAACGGAGGGAGGGAGATTAGACTGTCTAGTGTGTGTCAGACACCCACGTACGGGGCTTTGGACCATGGCATTTTTTTTTTTTAAAAAAAATCCTCACAGTATCCAGGAGGTAAGGACCACGCTTAAAACATGCTCAGGTCTTGTTAGCGGTGGGGCTGTGTCTAAACTAGAGCCACTGATTCTAGTCAGTGCTTTTCCCCAGCCAGGCAATAGCTTTTTAAGGAATCTGCTCCCTGGTGGGCGCAGAGTGATCTGTCCATGCTGAACTCCCACGTCCTTCTTTTTTGCCTTCTACACGGTTGTTGAACGTTTTGAAGGGGTAAGAACTTTTATTTGTACAATTCATCTAATGCGCTCTTTAAAAACCGTTATTTTTACAGGGGCTGGGGATTAGGTTCTCACGCTTGCCTAGCAGAACCACCAATCAAAACACAAAACAGAGAGGAAACTTTCCACTCTTGTCTCAAGTCAGTGTGCAGCCCAGATTGAGTTATTAGGTGCAGATTCCACCTTATTCTGCAGACGTCAGGAGTCCTCGGTGGCAGTGTGGGAGTCCTCCCCAGCGCGAAGGGACTTAGAGCCTCTCCATGGCAGGCGTGGCCTGACGCCAATGGGCGTGGCCTGTCTTTGGGAGGAATCTGGAGGGGCCCCTCTCTGTAGGAGGGGTGGAGGGATGACCAGCTCTTTTGGAGAAGTCCCTTCTCTTCTCTGTTTTCGCTTTCCCGAGGGAGGAGGGATCGGACAGTCCCTATGGCTTGTCAATTAGAGGAACCTGGGACTACAGTGGGCTCTCCGTGGTGAAGTCATTAGCGAAAAATGTGAGCATGCCCTGGCTTCCCGGATAATCCGGAGGCGTCCCTGGATGTAGAAAACTGCCACTCTGTGCCACGACTTCTCCTTTCGCAGCAGAGCTCAGGTCACCCTCACAGAGGGATCTGAATGAAAATTTCCAACGAGTTTGGAAGCCACAGTTTAGGCAGTACGCTAGAGAGTCCCCTCAACCCCTGGACCTGGTAGCGAAGGGGAAATAGGGCGCGCTGAGGAGGGGGAGGGTGCTTTTGAACACATGCGCTCTGTAAAACTGAGGCCAGGAAGTGACCTTTTCAAATACACAGTCCCTTTCAAAGAGTATTAGGGACTGGAGGGCCAGGACATACTATTTTGTTTTTACACTATAAAGCAGTGGTTCTCAAAGGGTCGAACGACCCTTTCACAGGGGTTGCGTATCAGATATTTACATATGATTATGATTTATAGCAGTAGCAAAATTGCAGTTATGAAGTAGCAAAGAAAATAACGTTATGGAACTGTGTTAAAGGGTTACAGCACCAGGAAGGTTGAGAACCACTGATAGGAATTAAACCCAGATCACACTTGTTTCTGAGTTATCAAGTTTTTGTTTATCTTTTAATTTAAGTATATGTTTTTACATACAGGTCTCTTAATGTTGTTGATCACAGAAAAACTCTATGTTATACTCGTTTTAAACCTTTTTAATGCTTACACGGGGTTTTCTTTCTCATGCAGTGATCTGGCACCCATGCACTATTTTTAATGTTTTTCTTTTTTTAAAAAAAAACAAAACTTTTATGGGACTGGAAAGTAATAAAGTGGCAGAGAGCTTGCCTGCCTTTTGGGGGTACCTGGGTTCAGTCTTGCTTAGGGTTTTTATTGCTGTGAAAAGACATGTAACTCTTACAAAGAAATCATTTAGTTAGGGGGCTTACATTTCAGAAGTGCAATCCATTATCACCATGATGGGGAGCATGCAGCCTGCAGGCAGACATGGAGCTGGCAACATCTTGACCAGAAGGCAGCAGGAAGTTGACTGACTGTCACACTGATTAAGGCTTGAGAAAAGCCCCCCCCCCCAAACTGGCACATTTCCTCCAACAAGGTCACACCACTTCCTAATAGTGCCACTCCCTTTGGGGATCATTTCTTTCAAACTGCCACAAATGCTCATTTCTGCCATGAAAGAACCACCACACACTGATTGTTGATTTGTGTGAGTGTATGTGTGTTTGGGTGTGGCAGGGCTGTTTGTGGCCATGGTTTATTGGTAGAGATCAACAGATAATCCTGGGGGACCTGGTTCTAGGGATCCAGCTGATGTTTTCAGGCTTGGTGGTAGGCACAGTTAGCTGCTCAGTCATCTCACTGGCTCATGGTTTTCTTCTTCGCATTCAAATTTAATATGTTTTTGCTTTGAAAATTCTAAGTTAATGGATACCCATTTAAATGACTTAATTAGCAAGTCTAATACTTGTGTGTGATAGAGAGATAGAGATAGATAGATGATAGACAGACAGACAGACAGACAGGCAGACAGAGATGCTAAAATGCCATACTGACCCCAATTCCACTTCCTTCCCCAGAGGCAACCACTGTTAGGAAGTGATGAATGAATTGTTCTCATGTTCTCTGAACATGTATGTGCACACATGTACGTGTGTGTGGCAGTTTTATGAGTACAGGTGACTTTTTATAGAACTCAGTTCTTGGTGCTATCCCCATAGCTTCATGGTATTCTTTGTAATTGTGTCGTATTAATAGCTTACAGGCCGATGCTCCTTGAGTTACTTGGGATCGCGTACCAATGAGCCAACTGAAAATGGAAAATGCATTTAACACAACCCAGCTTTGGATTTGTGTAGCTTACTCAACTACACAGTGAATATACTGTGTCCTGGAAGATTTTGGAGGTTCACATGTATGATCCGTAAGGCTGGCTGGAACCTGCACTCCCCTGTTGACTGCCCAGCACTGGAAGACAGTGTCATACTGCAAACTTTGAACCCAGGAAAAGATCCAAGGGCTTACCACTTCCGCATCACCACAGAGTGCAAAAATCATAAACCATCGCAAGTCAAGGATAGTTTGTGCTGTAAGGTACGCTTGACTTTCATCTAAATTTGTTTAGCTAATGCTGTAAGACAAGGATACAAATGATTTCCTGCCTCCAAACAGCTATCCCCCCATCCCATGCAGTGGCCCTTTCCAATGTGTGGGGGTGGGGAAGTTTTATAAGTTGGTGCAACTGAGCATACAGTTTAGAAACAAAACAAAGATGATACACCTTCTCCAAGTTGAGGAGTAATTTCCTATGTGTCCCTCGTTTCAATTACAGCCTGTCTCTAGGACGCGGAAAGTTTGTTTTCTTTCTGTTTTATATCTAAGTAGGGAAGGTGGGAACTGAGAGGACTGCGACCAGGTTCCGCAGCCAAGGATCAAGTCTGGGTTTTGCCTCCACCATGACTAAGAACTTTCGGTGGTAAAGGAGAGAGTCCCTGTCTGCCTCCCCTCCAACTATTCTTCCCCTTCCCTTCCCCCAACAGTTGCTTCTTGAACTCCTACTGTGACAGTGGCTGTGCTAGGCTGATGGCAAAGAACTCTCACAGTCTTCCGAAAGCGTTTTTCTCAGCTTGGGCCTCCTCGTCTGAATCTATGAGGTCTAGTTAAGCTTTTAGAGTGCTGCGAAGAAGACCCATCCGCTTAACCAAGAAGAGGCATCCCAGAAGAACCTGCTGTTCTGTTTTGGAAACGTCATGAATCCCAGCCCATTGTATTATTTTAGATTATGATTAGAGAAAAAGCTATCATTGCTTAATTTTTGTAGGCCGTATGTTGTAGGCCATGTGTTGTAGGCCGTGTGTTATAGGCTGTGTGTTGTAGACCGTATGTTGTAGGCTGTGTGTTGTAGGCCGTATGTTGTAGGCTGTGTGTTGTAGGACGTATGTTGTAGGCTGTGTGTTGTAGGCTGTGTGTTATAGGCTGTGTGTTGTAGGCCGTATGTTGTAGGCTGTGTGTTGTAGGCCGTGTGTTGTAGGCCGTGTGTTGTAGGCTGTGTGTTGTAGGCCGTGTGTTGTAGGCCGTGTGTTGTAGGCCGTGTGTTGTAGGCCGTGTGTTGTAGGCCGTGTGTTGTAGGCTGTGTGTTGCCTTTCCTTTGTTTTAAACACATGCAGATAGTAAAGAACAGCAACAGTGAATGCAATAAAATCACAAACAAATGTAACCATGTGTGTGACATACACCTGGGTCCTCTAATCTGTGAGCGTGTTTCTCATGAGTGTGACAGCTTAAAGGACAGAGGGTTTATTCTGGCTCAGGACCTACTCTCTAGTGACACACTTCCTCCATCTTGGCTCCACCTCTTAAAGGTTCCACCACCTCCAAAAACAGCGCCATCAACTAGGGAGCAAATGTTCAAAGATGTTAGCTTGTGGCGGTCATTTCATACTTTACCCATAGCATCGGGGTGCTTCCTTTTCCCTCCCCAGCAGGGGCCTACAGGAGCACTTTCTTATGTATCCTTTTGGAGATACTCTATACACAGAGATGCTTGTATAGAGTATGATGTAAGAACAACTTTTTTTTTCTTTTTTTAATTGACATTTATTCAGCTCTACATTTTTCTCTGCTCCCCTCCCTGCCTCTCTCCTCCCCCTTCAACCCTCCCTCAAGGTCCCCATGCTCCCAATTTACTCGGGAGATCCTGTCTTTTTCTACTTTCTACTTCCCATGTAGATTATATCTATGTAAGTCTCTCTTAGTGTCCTCATTGTTGTCTAACTTCTCTGTGATTATGGTTTGTAGGCTGGCTTCCTTTGTTTTATGTTTAAAAACCATCTATGAGTGAGTACATGTGATAATTGTCTTTCTGTGTCTGGGTTACCTAACTCAAAATAATGTTTTCTAGCTCCATCCATTTTCCTGCAAAATTCAAGCTGTCATTATTTTTTTCTGCTGTGTAGTACTCCATTGTGTAAATGTACGACATTTTCCTTATCCCTTCTTTTGTTGAGGGACATTTAGGTTGTTTCCAGGTTCTGGCTATGAAAAACAAAGCTGCCATGAACATAGTTGAGCACATGTCCTTGTGGCACGATTGAGCATCCTTTGGATATATACCCAAAAGTGGTGTTAGTGGGTTTTGAGGAAAGTTATTTCCTAATTTTCTGAGAAATCTCCACACTGACATCCAAAAGGGTTGTACCAGCTTGCATTCCCACCAGCAATGCAGAAGTGTTCCCTTTTCCCCACAACCTCTCCAGCATAGGTTGTCATCAGTGTTTTTGATCTTGGTCATTCTTACAGGTATAGGATGGAATCTCAGAGTTGTTTTGATTTGCATTTCTCTGATGACTAAGGATGTTGAGCATTTCCTTAAGTGTCTTTCAGCTTTTTAGATTCCTCTGTTGAGAGTTCTCTGTTTAGGTCTGTACTCCATTTTTTTTATTGGATTATGTGATCTTTTGGTGTCCAATTTCTTGAGTTCTTTGTATATTTTGGAGATCAGCCCTCTGTCT
Source organism: Dicrostonyx torquatus (assembly GCA_028555095.1). Lineage (NCBI taxonomy): Eukaryota > Metazoa > Chordata > Mammalia > Rodentia > Cricetidae > Dicrostonyx > Dicrostonyx torquatus. The sequence continues at coordinate 1,938,752 of JAQHUG010000006.1, read as the reverse complement.
GATGTGGGGTTAGTGAAGATCTTTTCCCATTCTGTAGGTTGTCGTTTTGTCTTGTTGACTGTGTCCTTTACTTTACAGAAGCTTTTCAGTTTTAGGAAGTCCTATTTATTAATTGTTTCTCTCAGTGTCTGTGCTACTGGGGTTTCTATTTAGAAAGTGGTCTCCTGTGCCAGTGCGTTCAAGTGTACTTCCCACTTTCTCTTCTATAGTGTAAGAACAACTTTTTATGGTCTTTAGAACACAAGAGTAAAAAGTAACCATTAGTCAGGCTTCTTTAGAGGAGCAGAACTGATAGAACGATTGCACCTTAAAAGGAGGCTTTCTGTGTCGGCTTACACAGTCTAGTAGTCCAACAGTGGCTGCTTTCACACTGGCAAGGCTGTAACTGCTCAGTCTGGGAGGCTAGACCAAGTGGTGCTGAAGATCTAGAGAGAGGCCCCGGTCTTCAGTCCACGCTGGAAGACCAACATGAAGGAAGAATGGCAGCAGTAGCAAGATGCAAACGGGGTAGATCAGCTTGTCAGTGCCATGTGAAGGCAAAACCCAATGTTTTGTTGTTGTTCTCTCTCAGGCTCTTTTGTCTGGGCTGCTGCAGGAAGGGATGGCGTGGTTAAGCTGGGTCTTGCCATGTTGGTTCAGCCGATGTGCCCAGTGGCTTCTCTGATAGTTGATTCTAGATCCAGTCAAGTACATTGATCATCATGGCCACCCTCAGAGAAGATAAGGACCCAGTATGCAGTAAAAACAAACCAGCAAAACACAGCCTGCAAGTCAAAGAGAAAGAGATGGTGGCCCACAGAGAAACTCGACAGAGAAGAAAGCTACATGACTGCTGGATAACTGATGACATGCAAACGTTGTGGTCATGCACAAAACCATGAGATGCCACCACAATACGCGGGGATGGAAACGGTCTCCAGTGATGCCTGGCACAGCCCTGTGACTACCTGGAGCTTTTCTTTATTTCTCTTCAGCCGCTCCTGCAGGTGTGCGGCGAAGCTCCATGGTGCTGCCAATGCGCTTCTCTTGAACACTATCGAAGCCTAACATCCCCCCCAGGTGCTCATGAGCCTCTGCAGACCATGGAATGCCTTCCCATGCCTTTATTTTTAAAAATGCAATCAGATTATCTGCCCTTCCATGGTTGAGTTTTGAGAGTTCTTTATGTACCAGAGATTCACAATGGCTTTGTGTGAAAAGGGCTTATACACACACGAAGTCCGACTCTCAGCTTCTAGTTCTCTGTCTCTCCGTGCCAGCACCACACTGGCACAAGCATACTAAGTTAATAAACATTTTAAACATCTGTCAGTGCCCCTGTTGCCCTTCTTAGTTCTCTATCTTCAAAGCTGACTTTATCTGCTCTTGGTCCTTGGTTCTTCTATATCGATTTGTTTTGGGCCAGTGTATTGAGTTTAGTATACGCAGCTTTGTGGCGAGTTTGTGGAGAACTGACATCTGTGGATATGATCTAGTTCTCTACATATTTAGAATTTCTTTTATGCCTTTGGAGAATATTGTGTAACTTTTCTCCCCGCAGTGACTTGGATCTTAAGCAGTCCCAGAAGCTCTATGTGGTGAAGGCTTGGCTCCCAACTTGCCTCTGTGTGGAGGTGGTGGAAGGCTCGTGAGAAGCTTCCAGGTCATTGGAGGGCCTGCCTTTCAAGGGGATTGTGGGAACTCACCCACTTCTTTTAAACTTACTTATTTTACAATTTTTTGTGTTTATGTTGTGATATATATATACATATACGTATATATGTGTATATATATGAAGTTTTTAGACTAATGTTCAGTTCCCTCCATCCTCTGTTGTCTTCTCTCTCCTACCATAAATACCCCTTCATCTCTCATGTCTTTCTCTTTTCCTTCCTCCTACCTTCTCTCCCTTTCCCTCTTTCTCTCTCTTTCTTTTCTTCTTTTTTATTTCTTCCTTTTGCAACTGGCCTACTTCCCTTGATTGGGGTTGCCTGCACGAGCATGGGTAGGGGTTATTAACTTGAGTAAGGATGACATAACAGTGGCTACACTACTGAGGGATATGGCTACCCCTTCTCCAACAACTGTTAATTGCCTATTGCTCCTTGTGGAAGGATGGGGCCTAAGAGCCCCTCCCTTGCTCACAATGGGATGTTGATGGGCCTGGTCTTGTGCAGGTCTTGCATAGGTAGCTACCACTGGTGTGAGTTCATGGATACAGCAGTCATAACATGCCCACATGGCAATATTGTCCAACACTCTTTCCCATCGCCCAGCTCTTACATTCTTTCTCCTCTCTTGCCATGTTTGCTTTGGAGGGGTGATATAGAGGCCCCCCTTAAGCTGAGCACCCAACAGTCACTTGCTTCAGCATGTTGACCCATTATGAGTCACCTGCTACAGACTGAAGCTTCTCTGATCTCACCTCCAGCTCCTGTTTTTTCCTCCTCACTTCCAAACCCTGGAGTGAATGGTTTAAATTACTGCACCATACACTGTCACCTGCCTCATCACAGGCTCAGAGATGACAGGGGCCAACCTCTAAAACCATGCACCCAAATGAACCTTTTTTAGGTTCATTATCTCTGGAATTCATTCTACTGCTTGCAAGCTGGCGGAGACCAATTTCTAACATTATTAAAGGAGAGCTGTTGTCCGAGGTTTTCTGTCCTGCCCAGTTCCTGCAGTCATTAAGTCCCAAAGAAATCTCACAGAGGTCTGTTAACTCAGGCTTCTTATTAACTCTTACAACTTATATTAGCCCATTATTCTTGTCTATGTTAGCCACATGGCTCAGTACCTTTTTCAGTGAAGCAGTCACATCTTGCTTCTTCTGTGGCTGAGCTAGGACTGCAGAGGAATGGGCTTCCTCCTTCCCAGAATTCTCCTGTTCTCCTTGACCCGCTTCTACATCCAGTCTGGTTGTCCCGCCTATACTTCCTGCCTGGCTACTGGCCAATCAGCATTTATTTATAATATAATTGACAGAATACAGACCATTCTCCCACACCAGAGAGCCTTATTCTTGCTTGATTTCAGTCAGCTAGGATCTCCATTCTTTGCTGTAGCAGCTCATCGCATGTCAAATCCCTGAAGGAGAGCAGCTCAGTTTAGCTCCTGCCTTCTTTTGAAGAGTAGGAAAACAGTTTTGAATGTTAGTATGCTTGCTTCAGTTGGGGGTGCCTTCTTCTCAGGGAAGTTATGTGGGATGTGTCAACTGTGGTAGGAAGCCTCCATTCCTGACTGTGTAGGAAAACATCTCCCATTAAGTGTGCTGCTTTTCCTTTTTCTTTCTTTCTTTCTTTCTTTTTTGGTTGATATTTTGAGTAGTATCCATCTATGTCTAGTTTACCAAGAGTTTTTGTCATGATGGGATGTTAAATTTTTATCAGTTTGTTTTATGCATTTATTGAAGTGGTCATTTAATTTTCCTCCCATTTTACTTAGTGGATGTATTATTTTTGCCCCTTAGAGCATTTCATTTTGATGTAATTTAAAATGCAAACAAAGTTGAGGGCTAGGAGACAATTCAGTCAGTAAAGGACTTGCTATGTAAGCATGAACTCCTGGCCTTAATCCCTAGAGCCTAATCTAAAAACAAGAAACAAAACAACCAACAACCAAGAGAACTGAGTATGGTGGCATGAATTTGTAGTCCAGTGTTGGAGTGGAGGAAGCAGTGGATACTGGGGCTGGCTGGCTGGCCATCCTGGTCTAATTGCTAACTCCACAGTCTCTGACTAAATAAATAAATAAATAAACAGAACAAAATGAAATAAGAAAATCAAGATGGAGGAGCCAGAGAAATGGTCCAGCCCCGGTTGCCCTCCCAGAGGCCCCATGTGGTAGCTCACAACCTTCTGTAACTCCAGTTCTAGGCAATTGATGCTCTTTTCTGACCTCTGTGGGCACCAGGCAGACATGGGTACACATACATGCATACACACAAAACACCCAGACATGTGACATAGATGAATTTAAATAAAAGTTGAACTGTCCCTGGGAAGCGATGTATGGGGTTTGCCTCTGGCCTTCACATGCTTGTGCTCCGCCCCCATGAACATACAGACACGTATAAAACATACACACAATTGAAGATTTCTACACAGAACTCACGTGACCTAGATTTACGAGTTGTTTACATTTTGCCTAATTTGCGGTACCGAATTTACACTCATATATGTGCATATTATCTATTTTTAAAACACTTAAGAGATCTTTATGTCCTTTTACCCATAAACATGCATATATTTCTTTAGAACGATGATTTTTTTATATGACTTTAATTCAGTAAGATTAGGAAATTAAACACTAATATTGCTATGTTTTGAGAGTGTCAGGTCTCCCACAGGCGCATGGATTTGAGCACCTGTTTTAGGAGACTGTGGAACCTTAAGGAGGTAGGGCCTAACTGGAGAGAGTGGTTTTCTGGGGGTTAGGCCTTTGGGGTTAGAGCATGGACCTATTTCTGCCCAGGGTGTTTGCTTTGCTTGGATCCACTGGGATGTGAACAAACCACTGTGTGTCGTGTTGTGTGTTGTGGCCGTGCTCCCCCAGCCCCCCCTCCGCCCCCCGCTCCCCTGCCCCCCCCGTCCCTGCCCCCCCCCCATCCCCGCCCCCCGTGCACTGTGCTCCCCTCCCCCCTTCAGGGGTTGTTACACAACAGTGAGAAGAGTAATTAGTACAAGCTCCTGTTCACATATGCGAATGCTAAGTCACTCTTGTATTCTCAGAATAAACTCCATTTTGACAAGATATATTATCCTTACTGTATTGTTATGGCTTTAGATCTATTTGATCACCCTCCCTCCCTCCCTCCCTCCCCCTTTCCAGCAACTCCCTCTCTGTAAATCTGTGTTTATAAGAGAGCTTGGCCCATCCATAACTTCCTTCTCGGTAATGATCTTGCTCAGTGTTGAATGGCGAATGTGTAGTATTTACTCTCTTTTCCATTTCCTGGAAGAACTGTGTAAGATTCTACTAGTTCTCCCCTAAATATTATGAAGAACTCACCTCTGAAGGGATGGGAAGGGCTTTGGGATAGCTGTAGGGCTGGATTTGTTTTCTTTTCTAGTGTCTCTTTTGCAAATAATGCCTTGAAAAGTGGTCATTTAACCCACTTTTTCTATTTATTATAAAAAGCTTGCTCATAATAATACCACCCAGTTATTATTTACCATAAAGAATGAGTCGTTTCCCCTTGTTCCTCGTGTTTTTTTGTGTATTTTTCATGATTAATCTTAATACTTAATTTCCTTAGAATTTCAAGCAACTCACTTTTTGCCTGGCTGACTCTTACATTCTTGCTTTATGTTTTATTAATTTATATTTTTAGATTTTCACTTTCTTCATGTAATTGCCTTTGGGTTTACTTTGCCCTTGGCCCTCCCTTCTGGAGACATATGCTTACAACATCAAAATTTTGGTCTTACTGTTTTCTAATATATCCATGTAAAATTATAATTTTTTCTTTAGGTACATCTCTAGCAGCCTTTCTTAAGTTTTAAAATGCTGTGTTCGTAATTTCAAAATACTTTTAGCTTTTACTGGGATTTTCAACTCTTTTAAAATTTTTTTTATTGAAATTTTGTCTTCCAACATATTTTGAACCTACTCTTTTCCCTCCCGACTTCTCCCAACTTCATGTCTTTTTTCTCTCTCTAAAATAACAAATCTTACAATCAAAACAGACAAACAAAAGAAAACCAGTAAGACAAAAACAAAACAAAACAAAAAAACAAGTCAATAATACTAAAACAAAATAAAATGAAACAGAAAGCACCCAGAAAACCACGAGTCCATTTTGTGTGGTCAACTCTTCCTGAGCATGTGTCTGTCCTGGAGTGTGGAGACATACCCTCCAATACTGCTTTGATTTTCCTCTTCCTAGCAGGTGTCCACGTGCCCACTTCCCCCTCTCACTACTGGGGTTTTGTCTGGTTTGTACCTGTGCACGTCTTGCACACGTTGTCACGATCCCCGTGAGTTCTCACGGACAGCCATCATGTGTCTGGTGTCTGTGCTGCTCAACTCTCAAACAGTGTACCAGACTAGGATGCAGCTTTTAAATACTTAGGGGAATACATTTATTTATTTATCTATTTATTGTTTTGGGTTTTTCAGATAGAGTTTCTCTGTGTAGCCCTGGCTGTCCTCGATCTAGCTCTGTAGACCAGGCCGGCCTCAAACTCACAGAGATCCACTTGCCTCTGCCTCCCGAGTGCACCACTACTGCATGGCTAGTTTTAGTTTTTATGAGACTGATTTCTAGTTTCATTTTAATTTTATTGTAGTTAGAAAATACACTGTATAGGATTGCCATAGTTTCAAATATTTTGAGGACTTGCTTAATGGTAAATAGTGGTAAAGGCAATAGGTGTCCTAAGACGGGATAGACAGACCTTTAACTCTCGGATACACTATTCCAAATCTGTCAGCTAGCTCATTATTAGTCATACTGTCAACTCTTACAGTCTCTCTCTCTCTCTCTCTCTCTCTCTCTCTCTCTCTCTCTCTCTCTCTCTCTCTCTCTGGCCTGGTTAACCAGCTCCTCACTATGGAGAGAGGAATCTTACGGTTTCTATGATTTTGGCATTTGTTTTCCTGGCATATCTCAAATTTGGCTATCTGTATTTGGTTTTGTAATCTACCACAGAAATTCACAAATGTCCTTTTGCCCTGATCATTGAAACTAATTTATGGCTGAAAAGATCCCGATCTGATAGTTTTACTTATTGTTTTGTCATGTTTAATCAGAGTTCAGATGTAATATACTGTTTCCAAGCTTTCTCCTTGCACCTCCCCCACCCTCACTGGGTTCCTATCGGGAAGTTCCCTTCCCCAGAGCCTTCCCTCTGGTACTGTTTTGACTCAGTTGGCTTGGGAGTCTTCAAATATCCATCCATCACACTCACCACTAGCTTTTTTTTTTTTTTATAATTATAAACAACAGTAACTTTACCTTTTAAGTAAAAATTTTTTTTTGGACTTTATATTTTTAACTCTTCATAGCTGATATTCTAAAAATTCCCATGTGCTCATGTTTCCATGAATAATAGTTTACTGTATAGTTTTTAATTTTTAGGGATAGGGTTGTGCCATTTTACTAAAATCCTGTGAAATGAGTCTATGAATTTTTTATCAAGACATTATATCTTTTAAGTGCTGTGTGGAAGAAAAATTTAATATATGTGTAAGTATATATGTTTTACATTTAAATTTGTTTTTAAATTATTATTTTCTGTTAAGATTTATTAACTATGTGTGCCTTTGTGTAGATGTGTGCATGTGAGAACAGGTGTCCTCAGAGGCCAGAGATATCCCTGGAGTTATAAGCATTTCTGAGCCACCTGCACCAAACTCAGGTCCTCTGCAAGAGTAATGCATTCTCTTAACTGCTGAGCCATCACTTCAGGGCCTTAAAAGTACATTTAAATACTATGTAACAACACATGTATGGGATCCATAGCTTGTATCCCATACGTATAACAACTCAACTATGAGATACTTTGTGATGTTTAATAGATGAAATGTTTAAATCCCATTAATCTTTTATTTCCTGAATCATCTATAATTTCTATATGTGGAAACTTCTAAATGCGTCGTTTTAAATTTAAAAACTTTCATTGTTTGTGTTCCTGTGTGTATTTGGGTGGATGTCATGCAGGTATGGAGGCCAGATGACAACTTGAAGGAATGGATTCTGTCCTTCTACCCTGTGGGTCCTGGGGATTGAATTAACTCATCAGGCTTGATAGCAAGAATATTTACTTGCTGAGCCATCTTTCTGGCTCTCTTTCCAAAATATGCACCGTATTTTTGTTATCTCTAGTCACTTCATTGCACATAATGTGTGTATATTTAGATTTTCAGTGTTTTGTCCCATACCATGTTCTGGAGAATTCATCAGTACTCCCCTCTAATTAGCATATTGTTTCTCTATATCCAGTTTGGACTGGACTCATAAACAGACTTTAAAAAAATGAGTCTATTTTTATACATCAAGTCTCTAGATTGTCCTTTTTATATACATCTGCCTCTGTTATTTTCCTCTCCACATGGCCTTTGTTCATTAAAATGAAAGTTCTTGTTAATATTGGTTTAATCAGAAATCAATTGACAACTGAGATTACTGATTTTATTATCACTACGTTTTTCTTGTTTTAGAAGAGTTTTCTATGTTCTCTTCCCCTTGCTTCCTTCTGTGTATTTTTCTCTCTTTCCCAGTAACCCCAGTAACGTCACAGTTGTGTAGAATGGTGGATACTCATGTCTCTAATGACGACCCACTTCTCCTATTTCAGGGCTGTCTTCCTCTGCTGGTCAGGCTCCTCGGAGAAACAGAGGGCAGTCTGTTGATTTACAAAGGCAACTGACCCTTGTTATTATGGGGGGGGGCAAGAAGCCCCGTGATTTGCCATCCGTGATCTGAAAGAGCAAAACTGTTGTTGAGCGCTGATATCCACTCCGGCTCAGGCAGAGGGAGTGTCCAGTCATTCTGGTCACCTATCTGTTCTCTTTGGGTCCTCAGTGGATCGGCAGTTGTTCACCCACACGGATGAGAGCCACCCCCTTCACTTCTTCTGGTTGCTAATTCCCCTCAGAAACACCCTCCCAGACACACACAGAAATATTTTACCAGCTCCCCATGTATCCCGTAGCTTAGTCAAGTGACATAGAATTAACATTCTCGTGCTCCCAAAGAGATGCCTGGAATCTGCCATGGAGACTTCTTTCTCGGAAAGGAGCAGGAGTGTGGGAGGAGTCGTCAGTTGCAAAGGCCACACAGTCTGCATTGTAAGGAGGTGCCGGAAGTCAACAGCTGTTACAGTTTGGATTTGAAACACCCTGGACCGGTCACGTGTTGAAGGCTTGGCCTTTAGTGGTTGTGCAATTGGGAGTTGGCATAATCTTTAGGAGGTAGGACCTAGGTAGAAGAAGGAAGTGTAGGGGCTTTGGGGACCTTCGTCCTTTCTGCTCTTTCTTTGCGTTCCTCCACCAGGAAGTGAACAGTTAGTTCTCCTTACCATGTGTTCCTGCCATGCTGCTTGGTGCTGCCACAGGCCCCAAAGCTACAGGGCAAAGCACCCATAGATAGAAACTCTGAAACCAAACGGATCATCCCGCCATTTAAATGGTCTCAGGTATTTTATTACGGTGATTGGAAGCTAGCACGGGAGCTTGTTCTCAATCCTTTTCCTCTTCAGCAACTCTCCCAAAGGAAAAGTCTTAACTTTCAGGAACATAGATCTGGAAATGTTGGAAGAACGAGAAAATAGATGCCTAAGCTGTATCACTTTGTTATTTTTGTTTACAAAATTGTTTATGACACTTGAAACAATCGCGGATATTCCCAAAAGTACAGGAACTCTGCATGAAGACAAACATTTTTATGGAATCGATTATGAGAAAAATCAGAACTAAAAGTTTTTACTGTATTTTTTCTATATTATATTATATTTTCTATATCATATATACTCTGTAAGGCGAATCTGAAGACAATTCATCCATTTGAACAATCTAATCTTGAATATTAATTACTTCTGATATTTCTGTGTATATACATTCATGAAGCATGTGTGTATGTCTACATGTGTTTTTGGGTGCAGGGACCTGCAGAGGCCAGGGCAAGTTGGGTGTCTAACTCTGTCATTCATAGTAAATCTGAATCAGTCAATCAGTTAGGGCTGTCAGCCAGTGAACTCCTAGGACTCACTGTCTCTGTCCTGCAGTGCTGGGACTGCAGTCACACTTATGCATGCCCAGCTTTTTTGTGTGGGGCCAGGGATTCGACCACAGGTCCTTCTGCTTGTACAGTGAGCACTCCTCCCCCTGAGCTATCTATCACCTCGGTTCTGAGTTCTAAAGAGAAGATTCCCAGTAAGTTTGCCACCGTGGCTGATTTAACATGTGATGTAAAACTGGTAAAAAAAAATTAATATAGAAGTTGACTTTTTATTTTTCCATGACAAAGCTGAACGTGGCAGCTCATTCAGTGTGAACTTTCTCTTTATAGCCTGTTAAGAAACAACTGTCAGGCAAGCGCAGTTTTGTGTGTATGCAGATGTGGTTCTCAGGGGTTGAAACCTCAGTTTCTCTGAATTCTGTGAGCATGTGTTGGCCAGCCCTGAGCCATGTTACTTTCCCAGAAGATTTCAAAGAAATATCTTTCGAAAAGAAGTTTGAGCTAATGAAAACCAGGGTAACCTCCGGGAGTCTCAGGGAAAAGAATAGAAACAAATGTTCAACATTGTTGCTGGGGGCTTTCACTAGCCAAAGAAGCAGCTTTGTTTTCTTGATTCCAAAAGGGGAAGTTACTTCAGTGATGTCCTGGGAGAGCTAAGACAGCCAAGTCATGCCAGATGTTTGTTTATGTGTTTGTATATGCATGATGTGGGTGTCTGGGGAGGCCAGAGGTATCAGATTCCCTGAAAAGGCCATCATAGATGGTTGTAAGATACTTCACAAGGGTGATACTGGGAACTGAACCCTGGTCCTCTGCAAGAGCAGTATACACTATTAACTGTCAAGTCATTTCTCCAGCCCCAATAATTCCCTTTCTTAGGCTCTTGAGGGAAGTATGGTGAGGACCACAGGAACTTGACATCAGCAGACCCTGGGTTTGCATTTTTGCTGAGGTAGTCTAAATGAGATGTCCCCCATAGTCTCAGATGTTTGAATACTTAGTCCCTAGTTGGTGGCATTATTTGGTTAGGATTAGGAGGCGAGGCCCTGCTGGAGGAAGCATGCCACTGGGTGTTGCCTTTGAGGAATCAAAAAAGGGGTACCATCCCCAGTTCACTCTCTCTGCTTTCTGCTTTCCATTTAAGATGTGAGCTCCCAGCTGCCCGTGCCTGCTGCCAGGCTTCGCTGTCATGATGATGACAGACTCCTCATTCCTCAGAAATGCTTCCTTTTATAAGTTGCCTCAGTCATGGTATTTCAGCACATCCAGTTTGTCACCTGTATCCAGGGAAGTCACTCCCCTGACTCTGAGCTTCAATTTCTGGAACAATTAAGCAGTTAACTAATGCTCCCACCCATGACATGATGGTGGAGGCCCGGGAAGGTCTGTAATGCACCTGGTATATAGGGAATACTGAAAATTTTATCCTGGTCAGCTCAGCTCTTCACTCTCAGGCAGCTGTTCAAATACACTGATTTTTTGTTGTTGTTGGGCAGGTGTTGGGGATGGGACCCGGGGCTAAGCACATACCGATGGTTGAGCTGCTCCCCTTATCCTAGATCGCAGCATTTTAAAAAGCGATTCCTTGCAAGTGGTGGCCAGATGATTCATACATATTTTGTGTAAGAATTAAAAAAAAAAAACACATCAGGTATCCATTTGCTATATAGCAAGTTATATCCAAAGCAGCTTTGAGCTCCCAGAGCCTGGAATGAGGTCCATTGCTTTATTGAGTAGAATTCAAGGGTTAGGGGCTCACCAACTCACCAACTGGAGCTAAAGAGTTACCCAGAAAAATCTTTCCTTGCCTTCCAAGCTGTCAGCCAGGATTTCACATTAAGGACACTTAAACGTGGTGTCTCCTTATAACTTGGGGTCCTCACCATATTGCAGCTCTCTGATTCTATACACAGCAAACCAAGACCTGAAGGGAAGTTTCCCAAGAGAGCTAGACCAAAAAAGGGGAAAAATGACCTTGGAAGAAGTCACATAACGTCACTCATGCCCCTCAATCCCTACTGAGTTTCAGTGGAGGGAACATAGACCATATCTGCCACTGAGAATGTCCGAGTCTTGTGAAACGTGAGGAATGGGAGAGATTAGTCTGGCATCTTTAGAAAATATACTTTTCCCCACAGATAGTCAAAAGTCCTTAAAATAGCCAGGGCATGGTGGTGCATACCTTTAGTCCCGGCACTTGGGAGACAAAAGTGAGTTCAAGGCCAGCCTGGTCCACACAGTGAGTTCCGGGACAGCCAGGGCTATGTAGAGAGACCCTATCTCAAAATGAAACAAAACAAAGTGCTCAAACTCTTTGGGTCTGGCAGGAGTGTGGCAATTTGAGAAAGGCTACCCCGTGCTGCTGCGGGGAGTCTGGCGGAAGTAAGGACCAAGACGCTGCTAGAGAGAATGAAGAGGAGGAGGCAGGAGCAGACCGCACATCTCACACAGACAACAAGGAGGAGAGGGATGAAGAAGGTTCCAATGGCTCTGAGGGCTTAAGCTTGAGTATCAGAAGGGTGGGACTGCCATGACCTGAAACAGGGAAGTCACAAAGAAAAGCAAAACCCCTTGTTCTCTCTCTGCTGACCACACACTGCCCCCCTTCCCAGCAGCTTACGCACATCCAGTCTCCATCTGCTTTGCATGTCTGCATCTTTTGATTTCACAGAACTGTATGGTGGCTCACATTCTGAGCCCCCAAGAAATCCCTAAGGGACCGAGGTGGTGACTCCCCGGGAGATGACATCAATCATTGTTAGATGTGAAGCCATTTCTGAGTCTCACTACAGAGCCCAAAATCCCGTGTTAATGGCCCGTTTTCCCCATACTGCGGGAAGGAAAGGGTGGGTAGGTGCAACTGGGAAGAATGCTGTCCCACCGTCCTGAAAACCTGTGGTCCAGGTATTTTCTGGAGGATGACCTGGTAAGGCCCCTAGGTCTCCACTCTTGACTTTCCTTTGCCATCTTGGTGTGCCAGGGCACAGACACGGCTTCCTACACAGCTGCACTGTCACTCCCCAGAGTTTCTTTCACAGAGAGGTTACAATGTAGCTACGAGGTTATTTTAAAACATTCTCAGTGGGTGATACCCCCTTCTTAGTGGGATCCTCAGAGGGACACTAAACGTGCATGCCCGTGAAACTGCCATTGCTTTAACGTTTTAGGAACCAGCTTTTGGGAATTCCAATAGGATAGGGAGGGTCTGGGTTGTGCCTAAACTGGCAGAATCCTTGCCTTGCAGGTACAAAGCCCTAGGCTGGGTCCCCAGCACCACATCTGAGCATGGTAATGCATGCTTGCAATCCTCGCACTCCAGAGTTGGAAGCAAGAGGGTCAGAAATGTGAGGTTGGGTTCAGCTCCATAGCCAGCCTGGGTTTCATGAAACCTTGCCTCATGCTCTCCCACCCTCATGGAATTTCTGTTTGGGTCATTTGGGGGGAGCATCATCACTGTATGCACGATGTACATCAGGGACCTTTCATTTGTAGGTGACAGAGATGAACCCAATTAAAAGGGAAAAGCAGATTCCTGATACACACGCCAAGCCCCAGTGTCTGGCATGAGATTTGGTATCAGCGTGCCTCTGCTCCTTCCAATTCTCTTTATAGAATCGATGCCCAAATCTAAACATTGGGAACTTGGCTCCCATTGGAACTGGTCCCTCTCTGTGCGCAACTAAGCTGGACCCAGGAGATTTGTGTTTGTGATTCTTTAAAAAGGTCACTCTATTTCTTTCTAGTTCCTCCCAGTGATCTTTAAACCAAGCTCACAACCACATAAACAAGTATAGTACGCCTAGCGTGGGCTCATGGTTGCCGGTTCCAGTGGAATCCCAAGTTCTAGAGTGTAGGGTACAGGGTACAGGTTCCTCGGGTTTGACCCCTCTCTTTGTACTTATAATATGAGGAGGGAACTACCTAACTTATCTTCTAGATGATAAAACAGGGCCAATGGTGGGATTGTTGGGACTGGAAATGAATTGCAGAGAGAGGCTATCCCTGCCCCCCATCATATTTTAGGTACTTGCAGCAATGTTTTCCTGAGGATTTTGTTCCATGCTCAGATTGTGACAAGTGCCTGCAGGAGTTCTTAGGGGTTTGATTCTATATGACATTTTTTCCCTCTAGCTGCTGCCTGGTAAGCAGGCACATTCTGGTCACATAGGACGAATACAGTTGATATTATTTTAGTCTTGAGAAGTTTATGGCATCTTTCCCTTGAGACGGTTGGAGACATCCCAGGGGTTTAGAGGAAACTGGAGTCACGAAATGATTTAGAGCTCGCAATGCTCAGATCTGGGCGTCGAGCGTGTTTGTAAGAATGGACTGCTGCGCTTCGTGAATTCTTTTCAGGTCCCATGGCTCCCATTGGAACTGGTCATGCCCTGTGCACAGCCATGCCGGACCCAGGAGACATGTGTTCACGATTCTTTAGGAAGGTCACCTTACTTCCTTTTGTATTCTAAGTACTAAGCTGATGCTCACACAGGCACATACTGGGTTCCTGGGCTTGGGCTCATTTTTCCTTTGTTCCTTGGTCACAGTTCTTGAGATTCCCCATCTGTGGCAGGCAGGGAGCTTATAATGAAGGGGGGATTAAAATCCTGATTTTATATGATTTCTGCCTCTGCCTGTATCTACTTGTTTGGCCACCCTGGGAAGCAGCATCCATGGGTGTGGCTCCCACCCCCTTGTACACTGCAATCTTGCCCTGGACAATTCCCCAACTACTTGAAAGCTGACGAGTCTGCAACCTGGATCTGAATTTTCAGCTCTTTTCTAGAACCAGAACCCAAGTGCTCCAGTCTCACAGAACACTCAGAGGACTGTCTGAGCTCTCATCTCAGGCACTCTGCAGCTTTGGGAGTGACGTCAGTTTGAGTGCGCCAGAATTCCTAGAGGGCTGTGGAGATCTATGCTCCAAATGTTGGCTTACCCATTTCTTCATTGATATTGTTTCCTGAGCACATTCTAAGCCCTTTTTCCTCACTGAGTTACCCAAGGAGGGCTCCTCCTTTCAGGTAAGCCAACCGTGGACCCCAGGCCGCATGTGGCCAAGGATAGAGTCAAATGCAGCTCATTAAAACATTAAGAGTTTTTTCTTTCTTTTTTTTTCTTTAGTTTTCTTTTTCAGTAGCAAAATTGATATTTGAGCAAACTCTTTTTGATAACAATGTCATGTTAAATGTCGAAAGGTTTGGTATACCTGTTGGGTAGTCTCTACAACAGCATACTTGCTTCTTGTATTTGTTTAATAATGCGAACCATAATACTGATTCCCTCCGAAGTTATTTTTCATACTTTGCCTGGACCAGGGCAACTTCGTACTTGACCTCATGTGAATCCCTTCAGGCACACAGGCTCAGGTGCCTATAGGAATGGCCTATAGGAATTCTCCCTCACAATGGCAAGTTCGGGTAGCAAACTTAGTAAAAGGCAGGGAGCCATCTGAAACTGCTGTCTCCTGGAGCATCACTGGGTGACCTTAGGCAGGACAGTTATCCACTCTTCGTCTGTGCCTAGGGGAGACTGTTACTCAACTCATAGAACAAACAGCCCAGCAACTTGGCCTAGCACCTGATGTATTCATAGTTCTTTCTTCACTCTCTGTGTTCCCTAGATGTTTACTTAAAAAAATCCCGAATGTGTGCATGGGCAGATAGATACACACGTGGGTTGGTCTCCTTCTATTCCAACTTGGGTTTAGCTGAGGAAATGTTTGTCTTCACTAGTTTTGGTGACACAATATTATGTGAAAGACAACAGAAGTGTGGACTGTCTCTCTCTCTTGGTATTGTTAGGGCTTCAGGCAGGATTACAGTATTTCAACTTATATGAATGCTGGCTTTTATTCTGTGAGAGCTCCATAACCTGATGGAAGAAAGAAAGGGTGATTCCATTGTTGTTTTAGTTTTTTTTTTTTTTTTTTGATTGCCAGTGATGGGAAGCACTTGGGAAACAGAATGGGAGTATTTGTGCTGAACCAATTGAATGTCATCAAAGTACCCTGAGACGCCAGACATGGTGCTAAGCATTGTAGATATGAAGGCAAATGTGACCAAACTCCTGAAGCTTCCCACATGAAAAATCTCACGGATGTAAGGAGGTCAACTGTGTGAGCATGAGAGTAGCTCCCAGGGGACAACTCTCTGCCCAGCCCAGGCTGCTCTCTATCCTGGTCAGCAGCCACAACACCTCATCTTTTGCCCCTCACATCTCTTCCCCTATGGCCAAGCTGCTGAGCTTAGTTTACATAACTCACTGGGGACCTTTGGAGCATGTTGTTTTTGTCCAGTCCCTTTGAAGTGTCTATCATGTAGGTAAATGAGTGCTCACTCATTACCTTTGGACAGAGCCCTAGGCCAAAATGACCTTGGCACCAAGTGTATGGGTCCTCAGAGGGCAATGACCTTTCTCTAGCAGAACTGGCCTGGCTCTGGGTGTCTGTAAAACAGCCCTGAGAACTCAGTGAACTCAGAGAACTTTCATCAGTGGCTTTTGTGGAAGGATTGACACAGGTTAGGCCACATGTGTCTGCTTTTTATAGGGAGTCTTGCCTACCTAAAGTGACTGATTCTTGTACCTCACACCCCACTCTCCTGTAAGCCAGCACTGGGGAAACCAACAACAATAAGAAGTATTAGGAATGGAAAATGGTCTTTGGATACTGACGAGAAGACATGATTCCAAGTGATGAGGCACAGCCATCTTACCAAGGAACTAGAACCTTCCAATCCTGGAGCCAGATCTTGATTACACCTTTGCCTCTCTAAGAAGCCCACAGAAGTGTTTGTTACCAATATAATGGAGTAGAGACTAATGGAAAAATTTGTGTCTCAAGGTAAAGTAATGTAAAATAAGAGATACTGCCTTTCTCCTGGCTTGTGCCCATCAAAGTTAGATGTAGATAGGTAACAGATGGACAGACAGATGGCAAGTAGGCAGGTAGATAGATGATAGACTTATTAATAGAGGCAGATGATAGAGGTATACATGGTAGAAAAGATGGCTGATAAATATGATACAAATAGATGATGTAAATATAGATGACAGACACAGATATAGGAGCTAGAGATGATAATCCATTGATAGAAAGATAATAGATAATAACAAATGAAGATGATAGAGATCAGTTGATATAGATGATGGAGATGGTTGAGAGACACAGATGATAGACCCAGATGTAGATGACAGAGACATATGATAGATATATAGAAGATAGATAAATAGAACTGGGTTCTGAGTGGGCTTCAATTATTGGTGTGTAAATGTGTACTGGCTTCATCCCTGTCATTTTCTGTAGTGACTCTGATAGCAAGAAACTGGACTCAGGACACTTCACAGAGTGCTGTCACCTGCAGGGTGAAGACTGCACTTACACAAATGAGTCAGGCATCTCATGCATTGAATGGCTCAGGCTTACAGGATGGCCACAAGTTAGTGCCATGTCTGACCCTAGTCTCCAGGGGCTTACCATACAGTAAATCTATCAGTTGAAACCTACAAGTGTCTGGGGCTGGAATGATGATTCAGTGGCTAAGGGTACTTGCTGTTCTTATAGAGAACCAGAGTTTGGTTTCCAGAACAAAGAATTGGCTGCTACTCATAATCACTCCAGCTTCCAGGATCTGATGACCTCTTCTTGCCTCCAAGGGCACCCACACTCATGTGGGGAACACACACACACACGCACACACACACACACACGCACACACACACACACGCTGTGGGACAATGGTCTTCTATTTTGTAAAGACTTGTCACTTGTATTGCTTTAATAAAATGCTAATTGTCCAGTAGCCAGGCAGGAAGCATAGGCAGGGCAACCAGAACAGGAGAATTCTGGGAAGAGGAAAGAGTCAGTCTGCAGGTGTCACCCAGACACAGAGGAAGCAAGATGAGAATGCCTCACTTATAAAAGGTACCAAGCCACGTGGTTAATACAGACAAGAATTATGGATTAAGTTAGGCTGTAAAAGTTAATAAGAAGCCTGAGATAATAGGCCAACCAGTTTATAATTAATGTAGACATCTGTGTGTTTCTTTGGGACTGAAAAGCTGCGGGACTGGGCAGAACAGCAACCTTTGTCAAAACACACACACACACACACACACACACACACACACACACACACACACTAAAACGTGTCTGTGGAGAATCAGGAGAAATACCAAAAAAGAAGGAACAACCAAAACCTAGCATTATTGTATGTTCAAGGAGAGTAATTAGTATCCTGTGGGGTAGAAAATTCCATAACCAGTCTTTTATGGGAGGACTGTGAACTCAGATCACCGACTGGAGGAGACAGTTTAATGTAATATTAACTCCCTGGTAGAAACTCTTGACTGCTAAGCAGCCGAGCGACCATCAGCACACTAAACCTCTCTGAGTCTCAGTTTCTTCTACTGGGGCTTCTAACGGCTACATCTTCAACTGCACGGGGCTGTGGAGAGGACCAGCGAGAAGACACTTGTGCTTAGGATGAGACTACATCCAGATGTTAGTGACAGCCGTTATCACCCTGTCTTTTCCATGGATGTCAGGTGACACAGACTCAGACCTACGTGGGGCATGCTAGTGAGGATGGTTGTGACTGGTTGGAGAGAATGTAGTGTTTTCCATCAGGGGGCCAAGGAGCTAGGAGGTTGGGCTCTTCCTGGAGTTATTTTGTTGTGAAAATGTCCAACATGCAAAGCCAGAGAAAAAAAGCGTAATGGACATGTGTTAAGCCATTAGGTGGCTTTATCAATTGTTAACATTTTATAATATTTTATTTATTGTAAAGGGTTTGTTCATATACTTTAAAGTAACTTACAAATGTTATGTTTCAGTCCTGAGTGCATCTTTAAAACATCATCACATTTTCTCCCAGAACCACCATGTCCTTGTCCCACCTAACTGATCAGCAACTCCACAGTCAACACCCAGGCATCTTGGAATTTTTTTTAGACTTTAAAAGTTTTATTTTCTGGCCGGGGGGTGGTGGCGCACACCTTTAATCCCAGCACTCGGGAGGCAGAGGCAGGCGGATCGCTGTGAGTTCAAGACCAGCCTGGTGGTCTACAAGAGCTAGTTCCAGCGCATGCTCCAAAGCCACAGAGAAACCCTGTCTCAAAAAACCAAAAAAAAAAAAAGTTTTATTTTCTGTCTATGAGTGTTTTGTCAACAGATATGTATGAGTACCATGTACATGCCTGATGCCTTTAGTGGTCAGAAGAAGACAACAGATCTCCTGGAACTAGAGTTATAGATGGATGTGAGCCACTGTGTGGGTGCTGGGAACCAAATCCAGGTCCCTACAAGAGCAACAAGTGCTCTTAACCCCTGTTTTGGAGTATTTTGAATCACCTTTTTATTTCAAGATCTATCATGCTGGAGACCTGACCATTCTTTAGACATGAGTCACCATGCATGGGAGAGTTGTCCCAGATGGTAGAGCAGAGGAGACTAGAGGTGGCCCAACATCCTTGGTATATGTTCACTCTCTGCACGTTTTCGGAAGAGCAGAGCCTGGCCTGAGATCCTTAGCATGGATGAGCTCGTTACAATTTGCCTCTTTCAAAAGGGAGAAAACATGTTTTTGAAGGCTGCTTGACAGACAAGGAGGATATTAATAAATGACATGCAAATTTCTTAATTTCGCTTTGGCTGGCTGTGTGATTGCTACTTCTGCAGTACAGGCTGCTGATGGGACTTCTTCCGAGCTGTGAGTCGGTATTAGGCTGTCTGGATGAACTCAGCTAATAACCAGAGGGCAGGGCCATTCTTACTCAAAGCGGCAAGATGAGGACACATCTGATGAAAATTGGCTTGGCATGAGAGGTTGAGAGCTTAATTCTGAAGCCGTTTCTTGGGCGGTTATTCTGCAAAACCTTGTCTAAGAGGCTGCTTGAAGTTCTTTTTATAGCTCCGTGGCTCACACGTGAGAAATGGTCTCATCGATTACTGGCCTCTGATACTTCACTTTGCCATGTTGTTGGTTTTTCCGTTTCTTCAGTTCTATACAGGGATCGGGGACATCTGTGTCCCACCATGCAGGCTTGTGAGCGCTGAGCTTCTCACTCATATCACCCTTTCCTTGTCTCCTAAGATCATGTGTGAGGCCCTTTGTCATCATTTCACAGGATGCCTAGGGGCCCCTTTAGGCTCACTGTTGTCGTGGTTGTTATCTAGTGAGAACCTGACAGTGTAAGACAGTAGTTGAGGATGGAGGTGTTGGAATGAGACAGTAGTTGAGGAAGGAGGTGTTGGAACGAGACAGTAGTTGAGGATGGAGGTGTTGGAACGAGACAGTAGTTGAGGAAGGAGGTGTTGGAACGAGACAGTAGTTGAGGATGGAGGTGTTGGAACGAGACAGTAGTTAAGGATGGAGGTATTGAAACGAGACAGTAGTTGAGGATGGAGGTATTGGAACAAGACAGTTTAAGAATGGAGGTGTTGGAACAAGACAGTAGTTAAGGATGGAGGTATTGAAACGAGACAGTAGTTGAGGATGGAGGTATTGGAACAAGACAGTTTAAGGATGGAGCTGTTGGAATGAGACAGCAGTTAAGGATGTAGGTGTTGGAATGAGACTTCTTAGGCTAGAATCTGTTCCCACCACTCACTGCTGCTTCTTCTTTTCTTAGTGGCCTGGTAGGTGCTGTCCTTCAAATAGTCATTTCTATGAAGAACCATCCTTTGCTGCAACAAACTACTAGAGGCAATCAACTTATAAGAAGGAGGGGTTTGGGTTCACAGTCTCAGAGGTGTCAGAGAATAGTCACACGGTCTGCTGTCTTTGGGGCAGTGGCAAGGCAGTAGGTCACTATGAGCTCATCTCATGGTAACAGAGAAGTAAAGAGCTAGGAAGAGGAAAGACCAGGGTCCCACTACCACCTTCAAAAGCATATCCCCAGCAACTTAACTTTCTTCAATGAGGCTGTACTTCTGGAAAATCCCACTGCCTCCATGTAATGTCAATCTGGTAACTAAGATGTCAGTACATGGTCCTTGGTGAGATATTAAATTCTAGACTATGCTGTTATTCTCTTGCATTTATTCTTTTGAGAATACTTTTTTTCCTGATAAAGATTGTCATCCCTAAGCATGAATGAATGAGAAACTTGTGTACTGAAAAAAAGTAGCAACCATAAATTGAAGGCACATAGTAATTCAAGATGCCCATTTGTGTCTTGCAGGTGTCGACGGAGCTCAACTCTCACCTCCTCCTCTCTGAATACACAGGGTTTTGAATTGTATGTGTTAATTACATGTGGGTTGTACTTATGTAAAATAAAACAAAAACCACACTATCTCAGTTCCAAGATGTAAAAGTGACTGGTTTTGTGAAGGAGCCCTTTTGTAAGATCTGGATGTCATAACCAAGCGCAAGCCAGAACAATTTGACTCGACAGCTCTCATTTAACAAATTGCCAACACTTTGAACCCATTACTGGGGATTCACATCATATTGCGCAATCATCCATAGATTTAAAATAATAGCACCAGCTCTAAGCAAGTTGCAGGCTTTGAATTACTTATAAAACAGTTTGTAGATGCCAGGACAGACTTTACAATATATGAGTTTTGAACCTCGGGCTCATATGTTTGAACACTGCTCAGAAGACTAGTAAAGAGCCTATGTGCCCTGGGCAGAGCATTCTCCAAACAAGAGATGACCATTAATGCCAGGGAATAGTTCTAGATACTTCTTTTTTTTTTTTAATTGTTAAAAGCAAAATTTACATTTACTCCCCTTGTTCCCGGCCCTCCCACTTCCCCATTACCCCACCGCCCTCCCCCTGCTTCCTTAAGATGGTGCATTGCCTGCCCATCTTTTCTTCTAAATGTGGTCAGAAGAGTCTAGGTGGCTTGGACCTTATGTTGTTACTGACTGTGTACTTGGGGGAGTTTTCTTGTTCTGTTCCCTCCAATGTCTTCTCTGCACTGCAGATAGAACTCAGATCACCTCCTCCCTGAAGCAGGTTGTAGTGTTGATTCTAATGTCATCGAATGGATGGCTCAACTGGTAGTGGATCAGTGCCACTTGCTGGCCAAGTGCCCTGTAGAAAAAAGCACAAGCTTGGTAGATCCTCGCTCCTCCAGAATGTTCCTCCAGATGTTTCTGCTGGACCCTCCAGAAGTTTCAGCAGGAACCTCCTGATGTTTCTGCTGGGGCCTCAAGATGTTTCTGCTGGGACCTCCAGATGTTTCTGCTGGGACTAGATCAGGGCCACCTGAGGCTCCAGGATCCCTCCAGATGTTTCTGCTGGGACTAGATCAGGGCCCCCTGATGCTCCAGGATCTCAGAGGCAGAAG
>JAQHUG010000006.1:1858857-1911773 GCA_028555095.1 Dicrostonyx torquatus | reverse complement strand
AAGGGCCTGCTGCACGGGCCTTTCTCCTCCGGTGGGGGTGGCTAGATCAGATGCCCTCTCCAAGGGCTTACCTCAGTCAAAAGGGCCAACTTCTCCTCCAGTGGGGGTGGCTAGATCAGAAGGCCTCCCCAAGGGCCTGCCGCACGGGCCCTTCTCCTTCTCCTCCTCTGGTGGGCATCTAGATACTTCTTTAAGCCATCTTACAGACTATGAGTGATTTAAAAGCTTGAGAGATGGGAGTAAGTGTGGGGAGCGTAAGTGGTTGGGAAGAGAGAAATTAAATAGCCTTGAGTAACATTCAACATAGAAAGAGAGAAAAGAGAGAGAGAAAAGGAATCTTGCCCTCTACTGAACCACAAGCAAAGCTCTGTATTCAAACCTCAGCCGTGTGGATAAGGCACCAGCGCTCACAGTCTCATTAGGCAGCATTGTATTGGGTTGGTGAAATAGCTATGATCTCGCTCTTTTCCTCACTTCCATCAATGACTTTGGGACTTCCCTTGGTCAAGTGCTTGTGTTAGGGTAACCATAGGTTGGCTGTGAACTCCCTGGAAGCCATCAAATTGTGCTTGATAGCATGAATGCTCACTTGTACATGGGCACAAAACTTTTTCGGTCTTGGCTGCTGGGGCAAATGTTCACTCAACATCTGTTTTCTGTAGATGCCATTGTTCATAAGCCGTTTTTGTAAGGGGGCAACAAGACAGCTGGCTGACACTAGTTCTTTGCTTTCACACAGCTGGGGAGTCATTTCTCTGGTCATGAGCTAGGAGAAAAACTGTGGGCAGCATGTACCTTTCAAAGCAGAAATAAAGTGTTACAAAGAGAAAACCCTCTAGTCTACCCTTTGTCCCTCCTTCTGGCAACTGTTTGGATTTGCAGTGTCCCCTACAAAGCCAATATATTAAAGGCTTGTTTTCTACATGCTGATATTGGGAAGTGATGGGACCTTTAAGAGATGAGGCTGACAGGGACACTAAGCTATTGGAAGTGTTCCCTCAGAGAAGATTGTGGTATTCTGATCTGTTTATTTCTTTTAAATACACTGCCACAGTGTATGCAGTCACCATGAAGTGCTGCCACAGGCCCTAACCAACATGATAATGAACTAAAACCTCCAAGCTGATGAGCCACAATAAACCATTTCCCTTGAATAGTTGACCCATATCATGTGTTACAGTGACAGTAGGTGGACAGACTGGAATTACAGATGCCAAAAGATCCAGGTGGCAGGGTTGAATGTTTTTCTCCGTTTCATGGTTCCCCTGGACCAGTTTCGTTTCTGCTCCAGTCCCTGCAGCAATTTATGAAACAACACTCTGAGGCTTAATATTAGTTACAGCTGTTTGGCCAATGGCTCAGGCATATTTCTGACTAGCTCTCACAATTAAATTAACCCATTTCTATTAAGCTGTGTATTGTCAGAAGGCTGTGGCTTACCAGTGGTGCTCTGGCATGCTACTCGTTCAGTGGCCACATGGCATCTCCTTGACTCCACCTTCCTTCTCTCTGCATCTTTGTTTGGGTTTCCTGCCTAGCTGTACTTTTCCTGGCCTTTGGCTAAAACGGCTTTATTCATCAACCAATAAAAGCAATGCATATTCATAGTATACAAAACAACATTCTCCATCAAGGTGGCATCCAGAAATTGTGTAGGAAATCCTGACTAGGTTTAGAATGGAGTGAGGAACAGAATAATGGACAGAACCTAGGTTCCTCACAACATTACTGGTGCTCTGCCCTGACCTAAAGCAACCTTCACACTTCTTACTATTAGAAAAGATATGGGCTTATTTCTCTTAGCCATTCTAGCTCCATTTTCTGTGACTTGTGAAGAAAGCATGATTAAATTATTTTATTACCTTAGTTAATTTATTTATTTGTTTTGGTGTGGTGGTGGTGGTGGTGGTGGTGGTGGTGGTGGTGGTGGTGGTGGTGGTGGTGGTGTGCTCATGTTCTGTGGTGCACATGTGCAGGTCAGAGGGCAATAGGGATTGGTTCTTCTATTAGTGTGGGTCCCAGGGATTGAACACAGGTTGGGTTGTCAGACTTAACAATAAGTGACTTCTGCCAAGCCACATCATTAACCCTGAAGACATTCATCCCTAACTAATGCTGATCCAAAGGAATGTTCTTCCAGAAACCAGAAGTCAAACTCACCTAGCAATTTTTTTAATGTCTTCCAAAACAATATACTTGCGGCCTAAAACTACAGTTTAGATTACTTTTCCTGATCTGTTCCATGTTTCTTTCTGCTAAGACCAAGCAATTCTAGATACCACATCCTGCAAGTGTAGGACAAGCACAGCTCAGGACCTTCACTGGCTGCATCTCTCCTCAGTGTTCTCTCATTATCTTCCTGCTTCTTTCTCTTTCTGTCAAAAGCAATTTGTATTTCCTTTGTCTTCTTGAGATGAGGTCTTGCTAAGTTGCCCACCCTGACCTCAAACTCTTGGCTCAATCCAGGCTCCCACTTCATCCTTCCTAGCAGTTGGAGCTATAGGCATTTGCCTGACTTAGTCCTTCTGTACTGACTATTCAAAAGCCAGCACCCCAAAGGGGTGTTATATATGTTTGGTTTACACAGCATGGCTTTGACCCTGTGTCAGATAGAAGGAAAGCACAAGGAACAGCAACAGATGTCCTTATGAGTATTTCATTAATTTATTCCCAATATTTATTTAACAAATATAAGTTGACCAGACTTATTATAAAAGTCTCCTCAGAGGTTAAAGCAATTCCATAGGAAGTTTGCTTGTCCTGAGGCATGCAGCAGCTCTCTAAGCTGAATTCCAATGCAATGAATATTACTGTTAAAGTCCATGAGTCCTCTTCTGGATCATTCTTCAGTACAGCTGGGTCAAACCAGTCCTTCTGAACCTAAGTAAGTTCACCAGACCAGACATAAGATGAGAGCTAGAAGGGTTAGCATGCATCTTTGGGGAGAGCTCGTGCCTGGCATGTGAAAGGCCCTACATTTAAATCCCAGCACGACAAATCAAAAACCAAAACCAAAACCAAATTGTGGAAAGCCAGAATACAAGGCTCGCTGAAGAAAGGGAGTGGATTTGTTTTTGCGTGTGTGTGTGTGTGTGTGCATTCATATATGTATGGATACACGTATGTGCAAGTGTGTGTGCAGGTATGTGTATCAGACTTCTGAGTACTGGCATTACAAGAGGGCCACCACACCCACTAACATTTATATGCTGTGCTGGTTTGAATGAGAATACCCCATCTCCCAGAGTCATGTTTCAACGCTTGGTCCCCAATTGGCAGAACTGTTTGGGAAGGATTAGGAGGTGTGGACTTGTTGGAAGAGAAATGTCAATGTGAGTGGGCTTTGATGTTTCAAAAGCCCATACAAAGCCTAGTCTCTCTCCTTCTCTCTCTCTCTCTCTCTCTCTCTCTCTCTCTCTCTCTCTCTCTCTCTCTCCTGCCTGTGGATCAGGATATAAAAGTTCTCAACTACTTCTCCAGCACCACGTCAGCCTGCGGCCATGCTCTAGACTGATAGTCATGGACTCACCCTCTGAAATTATAAGCAAGCTCTCAAATTAAATTTGTTTTGTTTCATTAAATAAAAGTTGCCTCGTGGCATCTTATCACAAGAATAGAACACCGATTAAGACACCATCATAACTGAAATAAAAGTTTTATCTTATCTTAAACTTGTTAAAAAGTTAGGCTTTAGAATGAAAAGTCTGGGGTTTTGTGTGGCATGTCATTGCGGCTCACAGGCTTCAGACTCTGCCTCAGGAGCCTGCATACCTTCTGACAGAGGACACTTCCAGCTCAGTTCCAGCCTGGTTGTCCTACAACCAAAGTGTGTGCATCTTCAGCAATAGGGTCTAATCATTTCGTTTTGGTGGGCAGCCAAAAACAATAGAAACAGCCTGCATTGTTTGAGGATTGGGCTCTGAGTTATCCCTACACCAATATCCAACACTTGACAGTGGGATTTTTATTTAACAACCTTTGGTTTCTGAGAAGATCATGATCTACCCAAAGAATGACCTGCCAGGTAAGATGTGCCAACTGGTGCAATAGTGGCATGACAGTTATTGGGGTAGCCATTCACTTTCTGATTGGATTTGAGTCCTGTTCCACAAAAGGTATTGGTAAACTAGCTGGGAGGTAGCTCATGACTGGGGAGGTAATGGGCCCTAGAAAGGAATCTACTTCAGTCCTCTCAGATGGCTTTTACTGTATCCAGGAGATTCAGAGAAGATATTGAGTCCACAGAAGTTATATGAATTATAATAATTCACGACTAAGGCAAAGGATAAACTCAATCGGGAAGACTGTCTCTAGGGTCTGAGCCTGACTGCTGGGCAATATTGCATTTTAATATGATCTTGGTGACAGACTTTAACAGAATTCTTCCCCATTGAAAAACACAGACACTGACAATGCAGTAAAAATAGCATCATAGCGAAGTCTCCGTGTGCTACCATCCAGCTTAACTTTTCTTTGCAGCTAATTGCAACTATTTTATAAAGAGGGAAAAAAGTTGGTATTTCAAGCAATGGCATCCCAGATGTCATGACTTGAGTAGATAACCTACATGACAGTCTTTAAAAAGAAATAGGGGCACATGAAAGAAATAGCACTTAATCACGTAAGCAACATTTTCTGGAATAGCTAGCCATGTATTCATGAATCCAGTCACACTAAGTTAAAGTCATACCTTTACAAACCAAAGAAAACAGGAACTGGAAATGTTATCTATTTAGTGTGTTTCGTTTTAGATTAAACAGATTTTATTCCCTGTTCCCTAGCAATTATATATAATTAAAAAGCAGAGCGGAATGTGCAGACACAATGAAGTAAGAACCATGTGAACAGGTCTCATGATGAAATTGCCGCTGAGGAGAAGTCACTTTTATCAGATTAATTTGCTAACGGGTTGATGAGGCCACAACAGAGGGAGAGAGAATGGAACATGTCCTCTCAAATTGCTCTGCTCAGAGAACATGATAAACGAAACACACTGAACTGCACCAGTGCTTCAGAAGGTGTTAGTATTACTTAGTCTACTTTAAAGGATTCTCTCCTTCAGAATGGCTTTTTCCTCGAGAAAAAAAAAATCTTCAGAACTGTTAGTGAAGTCAGAGGAGCTGAATTGTTCTAAATTAAGAGAGGCCTGGCTAAGGCCTGGCGAGGCCAGAGCTGAGTCACAATGCTTGTGTGGAGCTAGGCTCTGGGAGTGCACTCCTATAGCCAACAATTAGGAGCAGGGAGTCAGGAAGGTGATGAGCTCAAGACCAACTTTCACTATAAGATAGCAAAACCACAAAATTAAATTCAATTAAAAACTGAATAAATGCCTCTGTGGAAAGCATCTTCAGATCTACCATCTTTACTGCTAGTGTGTCTAGAGATGCCGCCACTGCCAGGGGAGCCACCTATGCGGAAGCACGGTCCTGGTCCTGTGTGGTGCCTTAGGATATTTGCTTCTGTGATAAAACACCAAAAGCTACTTGCAAAGAAACGGGGGTTTGGGTTTACATATCCCCGATAGTCCATTGAGGGAAGCCAAGACAGGAACTGGAACAGAAGTCAGTGAGGGGTGCTGCTTACTGGCTTGTCCCTTATGGCTGTTCAGCCTGCTTTCTTATACAGCTCAGGACCACCTGCCCAGGGGTGGCACCACCCTCCCCCCAATGGGCTGGGCTTACCTACATCAATCATTAACCAAGAAAATGCCTACAGACGCGCCTGTGGTCAATGTGATGGAGGCGCCTCTTCCCAGGCTGACAGAAAACCCACCATTGAGCTCTGTGATTCGGGGCCAGTGGAGCACTGTGATCTTCAGACTTCCCAGGGAGAGAGGACGACTACCTCTGAAAGTGCGTGTACAGCTGGCATCCTTCAATCTTGGTAACAACTATGAGGTTGATTCACTGTTAGATGACAGTTTTTAGATCAAGGGGAACATAAGGCTTATATACAGGGTTGTTGAGGAAGAAAGTGTGTCTTAGAGGAAAGCAAAAAGGGCTAAAACCGTACTGTGCTTATAAATAGGGTATCTAAGGAATGTCTTGATTTCTAGTGACACATAAGGCCTGCCTGAGCTACATAGTGAGCCAGCCTGGACTATAGAGTGAGACTCTTTCAGAAAAACCCCAAAATCTACAGTCCCAGCATTCCGGAGGCTGAGACAGGAGGATCCCCATCAGTCTGTGGTGATGCAGACTCTCACAGTGACAAGGGACATGCGGTAGAGTAGGGCATCCATCTCACTGCAGCAAAGAAACAGGAAGTGAGGGAGAAGGAGCCAGGGGTGAGGTGCACCTCCAAAAGCTCCTGTTTCACCCCGCCAGGCCCATCTCTTTCTACCCCATTCAATAAGAACAGGCCATTTGTGAAGCAAGCACACTCACGACCTGGACACCTCCTGAAAGAGGCACTAGCTGAGGACCACACCTTCCGTGCATGAACATCTTGAGGGCAAACTTCATCTAAACCACTGCCCCCACCTACACAACAGAGACCGGCTTTACACCATCTCCCCACACTTGTAACTAGGCTAATAGTTACAGGAGTTAATACTTTTGAAGCTCTTACGGTGGTGCCTAGCATGTGGTTTGTGTCTGGGAAGACTCATTACAAAAGGGGAATATTTAGTACCTGCTGCACATCTGTTCCACGTTGTCTAAGCACTGAGGGTGGGGGGGAGCAGAGAACAAACAACAAACAGGTAAGTGGAGCCATTCTTAAGGGTGCCTGAAAGGACCCAACCAATCCTGCCTAGAAGGATAGATAATAAAAACTGCAGAATATGACAAACAGGTTTGACCAACAGGTTCTNCTCTCTCTCTCTCTCTCTCTCTCTCTCTCTCTCTCTCTCTCTCTCTCTCTCCTGCCTGTGGATCAGCATGTAAAACTCTCAGCTACTGCTCCAGCACCATGCCTGTCTGCTTCCTGCCATGATGATCATGGACTAGCCCTCTAATATTAGAAGGAGGCTCCCACTTCAATGTCTTCTTTTATAAGAGTTGTCATGGTCATGGTATCTATTCACAGCACTAGAACAGCCATTAAGACACATGGGTTCTGGGGATTGTAACTCTAGTCCTTACGCTTGTTCAACAAGGGCTTCATTCACTGAACCACATTCCGGATCTTGGAATGGAATTCTTACTAAGACTACCAGTTTCTAGACTAGCCCATCTTGAAAAAATTTTGAGATATTTGAAATGGGACCATTTTAACTTTACCTGATTAGCATTTCCAAGTTTACGGAGCTGGGCATCCTTCGCCAGAACCTTCTACACTGGAAAACGGGACTAATAGAGATTCTAAGAGTTCCCGGAATTCTGATTCGAACTCACTGCCACCAGAGCACAACAGCTGGGTGTGGGGATTGCCACAGGATGAGCCTGCAGCATCTTCCCAAAGTGTTAGTTCTGTCGATAGTAAATAACCAAGACACTTTTATGTTTCAATAATAGACTGTGGAGCATTACTGTATGAGTTGTATGTGATTGTGTGACTCTATCACACAAGGCTTCAGGGAACTCTTGTTCGGGTGAGTTGCACCAAGCACACAAGGACACAGCTTGGGCTGAAGTCTGAGAGCAGTGTGTAGGTGAATCAGGCTTTCCAGATGTTGAACTCTGCACAGATGTCAGTCTCAGGAAGTGGCTCCCCCAGGAAGGGGCCCTGTGTAGTTGATCTTTCCTTTCTAGACCTTTCCCTACAATATAGAATAGAATATGGATAAAAGAAAACACAGCTACTCAGCATCCCACCTCTTAGGAGTGCCACAGATGACATGAGTAATTCATTAATTTTATTTCATTTTTATTATTTGAACATTGTGTGTGTGTATTTGCAGA
Organism: Dicrostonyx torquatus; assembly: GCA_028555095.1. Taxonomy (NCBI): domain Eukaryota; kingdom Metazoa; phylum Chordata; class Mammalia; order Rodentia; family Cricetidae; genus Dicrostonyx; species Dicrostonyx torquatus. The sequence continues at coordinate 1,903,929 of JAQHUG010000006.1, read as the reverse complement.
TGACTGCCATGGTCACGGAAGACAGAAGAGGGTATCAGAGCCTCTGGAGCTGGAGTTAGAGGGGGCTGTGAGTTGACTGACGTGCTGGGAACTGAACTCAGGTCCTCTGCAAGAGCAGTACATGCTCTTAACCGTCTCTCTAGTCTACTCAGGAGACTGCTTGACACACATGTGCAGTGCATGTAGGGATCCTGGGATCCTCTCTCCTATTTGTCTATGTGCTTTCATAGTATGTAAGATAATTTTAAAATGTTTGGATTAATTTGATTTAAGTTGATGCAAATGGATCGAGATTTTCAGATACCCACTTTAGAGCAAACAAGATTACACATTATGGTGAGCACACATTTATGAAGATGTGTAAACTCTCTCTCTTCCTCTCATTCTCCAGAACCTGTATCTGCTCAGTCAGTGCCGGCTTCCAAGGCTGTAAGTTTACACTTCACATCCTACAGGTCATCCTACTGTGCCGAGGAAAATGACTCTGGGGTCTTCCTGGCTCTGAGCCTGCACAGATTAGAGCATCAGTCCCACACCTGAGTAGCCTGACCACTGCTGACATCACTTGTGAGCCTAAGGTGGCGAGAGCAGAGCCCCGCTGACCAGCTCAGTGAGAGGAGAGTGGAGCCCATCTGCTGATGTTGATGGGGCTGGATGTGACACAGCCTGCTGGGGTGGACGTGGGCCAAGAGTGGCCAACAGCAGGTGGCCCCGCACATGGCGTGGTGAGTCCAACTGAGTGACATAGGGCAGACAGGCAAGCAGAAGATGCCCGGCATGGACGCCCGACATGGACGCCCTGGGTACAGCTGCTGCCCATAGCTGGTTTGGACACACCTGCCCAGCCTAAGGGCACAGGCTGCTGTGAGTGGAAACTTTTGTTCAGAGATGACTTTACCGTGCAGTTCCACAAACAGTGGCAGGGCCTTAGGTGGGGACAGAGCCCCACACTCTTCCCCGTGTGTGCTCTGCTGGGGGGAAGGGGAGCAGGCTGGCCTCCAGGCTCCCTCCAGACTTCCCTTCCCTTTTCTTTCTCTTTCCTCCGGTGTGTGTGTGTGTGTGTGTGCGCGCGTGCTCGCACTTTTCTATGTGTGAATGCAGGTACACGTGTGCCATAGCACACATGTGGTAGTCAGAGGACACCGTCAGGTTGTTAGAAATAGGGTTTCTTTGTTGTTTGCTGCTTTCCCAAGGCTAATTGATTTGTAAACTTCTGGGAATTCTCCTGTCTCCACCCAGGAGTGCTGAAACGACATGCATGTGTTTAACCATATCCAGCTTTACCTGGATCACGGAGATCTGAAGCCCAGGTCTTCATCTTGGGCAGCAAATGCTTTAAATCATCTCCCCTGAGCAGACACTGGATTTTGAATCAGCCTGATCATGGTCCGAGCTCTGAAGTCTCTGAAGTATGAGGAGGCCCCAGCCTGCTTAACCCCTCTGTAAAACAGCACACTCTAAGGATTAGCCCCAGAACTCTATAGTGAGTGCCTAGCAGAGGGCCTGGGTCAGTGGAAGTACTCATTAGGTGGCAGTTGCTCACCAAATGGCCGTTCTGCTCCAGTGGAGAGCAGCCTTATCTCCAGCTGGCCTCATACACACACACATGCACACACACTCGCGCACACACGCATGCACTTGCACACGCACCCACATAGCACACACACAACAGTAATAGCCCTTAATGCCTTGGCATATGCTCCGTCTGCTGTGCAACGCCTTCCTTCTTCCCTGTTACAAGCCGTTTCTGCATCTAACGGTCCATTCTCCCTTTCTGTTCCCTATGTAGGCGTTGGCTCCCCGCTTGCCTCTATTTATTAATTTATTTCTGAAATGAAATCTTGCTAGGTTATGCAGGCTGGCCTCAAACTTCTAGACTCAAGCAATTCTTCTACCTCAGCTTCCAGAGTAGTTGGGGTTTTGATGGGGAGGGGAGGAGTTTGCAACCGGCTCCCATTTAAAGGATGCATTGACTGTGTGTGAGTTATGTGTGTAGATCTCTGTTGGAATTCAACATTGTGCCCTGAGTTTCGGAGCAGCACCACATTCTGGGCCTAGTGCTGCAGGGTTTAAATTCAGATGGAAATGAGCTGATTTACTCTGTTTTTTCTTTATTCTTTAATTTTCGAGAGACGGGGTTTCCTGGGCTTGAACTCACTAGGTAACCAGGCTGTCTTCAAATTCATTCTTGCCTTAGCCTCCCAAGTCGGTATCACAGGCATAAATCACCAAGGCTAGCTAGCTCACAAGGATGTGATAACAGCACAAGATGGTCTTATGAGGTTAGCTTGGGAACATTTGAAAACATGAAACATGGTAGCCCCTTCACGAGCATTAGGCACTATCAGTTTTACTAATAGTTTCGTTAAAGATCGATGCAGCGATAACAGTAAGAGAGAGCCAGTGTAGAACTCAGGGTCTTCCATAATGAAAACTGCCCCTGGTTGCTCTACCCATAAGCCCAGCTACATCTCAGGCTCATTCTTCTCATTAAGGCAGGGAGAGGGAGAGCATGGAAGGCAACCCTGGTGAGGCAGGGGACAATCCCTGTGACTCACAGGGACTTACCACTGTGTTCAAAGCTCCCATTGTTGCCTGGGGCAAGTTCTGCTTTCTAAGGCCATGGGCTGGCCGCCCCTCTGGGTGAGAAATAGAACCACCCTTGCTGTGCTGAGGAGGAAGCCCGGAGCGGTGTCACTGTCTTTTCGATAGATAAAGTTAATTTCTCTTTCTTTTTAAAATTATGTGTGATTAAAAAAAAAAAAACAACTGACTTGGTTTCTTTTCTTCTGTTGTGTCTGCCTGTACCGGGTCACCCCATAAACACAGCCTCTGTGGCGTGAGATCTCGTAACTCGGTGAAATTCTCCTATGATGCAGCCCTAAGATACTTTCCTTTCCTTTCTCAGTTTGGAACCTATACCCTTGTGTATCAAGACAAGCCCTCAATCTGGTGACTTGCACCCGCAGCCCTCACTCCCCGGAATTTGAACGAGCCCAGAGGCCTTCTACTCTTTCTGGTTATTTCATTTCAGTCAGCCTGACTTCCTGGAAGCGGCATGAGCCTGCTGGAGCAGACGTGGACCAAGAGAGCCCAGCAGCTGGTGGCTCCCCATGTGTCTTCTGGCATCATTTCATCCTACGTGTGGATCTTTAGCCAACCTGGCTTTGCTTTTCCTCCCTCCCCAGAGCCTGCCTTGCATCAAAGCTCTAGGTTCAGGTTTGAAAGTTACTCGGGATTGACAGGGAAACTTGTCCTAGGGGCTGAGGTAGCGCTCAGGGGCGGGCGCTGGGTTAGCCTTTGCAAGCTGCTGGTGTGGTCTTAAATATCTCCTTTTGTTTTAGGAGGCCCAGAGGCTTGGCATAATAAAGTTCACTGTTCTGTGGATCTCTCATTCTCGTTCTTCAAAGACCTCAGTTCCTTCTCATTTTGTCCCATCACTGAACTGGTCAGGACGGCTTCGCTTTGCTGGGCCACGCTGCTGGGTCAGAGCATGCCTCTATTATTAACCTGTTTAACAGCTGAGAACAGTGAAGTACCCAGAAGCTACATGACCCACCCAGGATCACATGACAGCAGGCTGGCTGGGACTCATAGGAGCTCTTCATAGACATGCGCAGCTCAGCTCACATTACACAACAGGGCAAGGTCTCTGCAGAGGCTGCCCCTCTTCTCCCCACCCCCGCCCCATTCAGTGTCAAAGCAGATATGGAGCCTTGGTAACTTTGCTCGGGAGGGTCTCTTGGGGCCTGGGGACTGTTAGTGACATTGAGTGTGCCACTCTCCTGGTTGGATTAGGAGGTCCTGAGCAGGTGACTGAATAGTTCACAGTGGCCCTTGCTAACAACACTATGTTCCAAAGGGCACAGCAGCTGTTCAGCCTGAGGGCTGGGGAGAGGGCAGGAGCAGGCAGGCAGGAGGCTCACCCTAGGGAGCACCTGCAAAGAGTCAGGCACCTTAAGGAGTCTCCCCAGGATGCTTTCCTTGGGGACTTCTAGCAATCCTCCTGCCTCAGCCTCCCAAATGCTGGGATTGCAAGCGTGGTGCTACTCTGAGCCTAGAAGTCTTTCCTTGAAGGGGCCTTTTAAATCCAGCACAGGTGCATCACTTCCTCCCTTCTTACCCAGCGAGTCGTGCAAGGAGCCATGGCAAAGTGGGTCTTTTCCTCTGAAACCCTGGCTGAGTTTCCTTCCAGACTGACAGTGGTACAGGGGCACCATTTTGGCTACAATTCCACGGCGTTTCATTTTCACGTTTTCATCGAAAAATCGAAATCTGGAGAACGAGAGCCTTTCCATATTGATTTTCCAGGGTAAGTGAAAGTTGCATTTTGTATAGGACCAAGGAAGAGCCACCCAGAGTGGTGACAGACCTGACTCTGGAGATGGCGTGAGGCCAGGGGAGCAGCGGAGCCGGCTGATGAGAGTCTCTGTGATTTCAGCAAGAACTGAGTTCGATCCACGCGAACTGATCTCCTGCATTATGACATCAGTTTTGTTTTCAGTGGACAGGAGAGAGAAGTGGCAACTTTGGAGGTTTAAACCTCAAGCTCTGAGCATGTTAGGGTCAGGTATCAAGTCTGCTACACACCCCCACTTCAGCCAGGCGGGATGCTTTGGGACAATGCGGGGAACCTTCCAGATTCCCAGCTAGCATTCACTTTGAGGTCCACCTCTGCATTCTGGGTTCAGATTCTACTGCCACAGTATTTTGAGAAATTGGGGTTTTTTTTGAACCTCAACTTTTTATCTATAAATGGAAAATAATAATAGAAATGTTAAATAAGGTAGTAAGACTTAGGTGATTGAGTTAAGAAATAAATATCTCTCGGCTTGCCTAATGAATATGACAATGGGTGTAACTCATTTGAGTTGTTAGTTTAGGTATTTGTTGTGTGCGATGTCAGTCTTGATGAGATGGAAATATTATTTATGTGTGTGTGTGCGTGTGTGTGCATGCACATAATGTGGTGCATGTGTAGAGGAGAGAAGATAACATGCATGAACAAGATCTCACCCTCTACTATGTGGGTCCTGGAGGTCAAATTCAGGTTGTTAGATGACAAGTGCCTTTCCCCACTTAATCCTCCTCTTCCAGTCTCAAGACCGAACCGTCTCTTGATACAGTAAAAAGTACCACAGAGCTTGTGACATTGGGATGACCTTGTTTAAGGAGTCCTCTGTCATGTTGGATTTTATGTCTTCTGACCATCAGACTCAGCGCCTTCTTGTTGGCTAAGAGTGGCACTGTGATGCCCTCCCTGCAGAGTTGCTTTCTGGGAAATACATTTGGAGACTTCATACCCAGAAGCAGTTAGTTCTTTGCTTGCTGTGTCTTTTTCTGCCCACCTTTTTTAAACACCTGCACAATGTCCCATCTCCCCCTCTCCACAAGTAGGCTGATCGTGAACATCAACCAAAGCCCTCAAACTGATTCTGGCCAGAAAATAAACATGTCTTCACAAAGCAGATGAAAATCCTGGGACTTTGAATAGGGTGGGTGGGCAGGCAGCGGGGAGACACTGAGCCAACTACAGGATTCTCCAGGGTGTCCCCCAGGCACCCCAGCTTTCAGGATAACCCACAAATGTTTCAGCCAGATGTACAGTTCTTGGAGCAGGAAGTTAAACAACTGCTCTGAAGAGGAGACGCACTCCGAGCATGCGAAGAAACTCTATTGTTGCCTTGTAGCGTGCGTTGCTAGGAGAGATATCAATGCTACTGTTGGGGAATTAGTGAGAGGTAAACCCAGCCGGAAATGCTGAGAGCCAAAGATGAGAAGAAAATTCTGGGGGTGGGAGGAAAGGGTGGGGAGGGGAAGGGAGCGATGGGTGCCTGGGCTCTGACATTCTTCCTCTGCAGCGGATCCTCTTCCAACCTGCCAGAGTACAACTGGACGCGGCATGTGACAGGCGCCACAGATGGATCACGTTTCCCACGCGCAGCTGTAATATCTGGCACACAGGTGTTCGGTTGTTTGCCAGCTGCTTTGCAGTGGCCTGCTTCTCTGCTGGGGGGGAGTAAAGGGAAGCCCCACACTTGTTGAAGTCAAGAGGGAGGAGGGGGCTGGAAAGTCCGGCTGCCACTGGGTCCTCGTGTTTGAGTTAGGGTGTGGCTCTCCACCTGGGTCTGGAAACTGTCTCTGAGGTTTTGGGGTCTCTGTCTACAGACTTCCTCAGGACAAGCTACAGACAGGAGGGTGGGGTTGGGGTAGGGCAGGGTCCCTTTAAGCATAATAGGTAGGCTAGAGTCCCAGGGAACCTGGTAGAGAGGCTGTGGGCCCAGGGCTATGAGACCACTGGACTCTTAAGTCAGGTCTCATCTTCCCTTTTGAACAATTGGAGACCTGCCAATTGGTCTAGGCCTCAGTTTCCTCCTCTGAAAGTTGGGTGTGTAGTACCCATGCCTCTACCTCGTCAGGAAGACTCTGTTAGGCAGGATGTTAAACCTTTAGGGAAGCCCTGTCCCTTGCTCCTGCCCTTTGGAGCTAGAGACATTAGAACAGGGTTGAGGGCTTGTCAAGTTCCTGCAACAGGGCCGGGGACACCTGTTGTTCAAGTTTGGCTGAAGGGATCTGAGATTCCAGGCTCAGATACCATGAGCTTCCTAACCTAGATGACAGGTTCCCCCACCACTATGGAAGCAGAAGGCTGGCATTCGGGAGCAAAGTTATGGAGGAAAGGAAAAGGGGAGATCTACGTGATACCCCAACAAGCCAGATTTGGCTGCCTGTCCTCAAGAAGCCGATTGAAAGAACCAAATGAATTGTGAAAAGCGGAGAAGGGAGGTTCAGTCAATGTGACCACACTGGGCAGTAAGACTAAGAGATTAAGCAACCCCTTAGGAAGTCCATCTTCAGGGTCCTGCCTTGAGGGTAAAGTTTAAGTAGAAAGCAAGAGACATGCATAACCAAACAGGTGGCCGATATACGGTTCTGTCCACTGTTGTCTAAGTCCCCAAGTCTTCTGCAACCAGTTGTAAATCTTTCTCCAGGAGATAAGTTCCTCCTCTGGCTTCCCTTGGATTTTAGCCTTCTCTTTTCCTGGGAGGATATTCCTGGGGGGAACTCTAATTTCTTAAGGTCTATTGTTACATATTTACGTCTGATAGCCAAAGGTAGGACACAGGTCAACCTGTTGCATTGCTACCCCAACTAGTCGGTCTTGCCCTTTACCCGTACTCTCGATTTCTCTTCTTTGCACCTGTGAGTTTGAGAGTCTTTGTGGCTGCTGATACTCAGAGGTCTTCCTGCCAGTCTGAACATTCTGGAGTCCCTGGGTCACCTGTCTGTCCCTGGGCCTACAGAGAGGCTTGGATGAGTATCTGTTGGAGAAGCAGAGCCGGAGGGGGGGGGGGATGAGCAGGAGGGTGCCTTCACTGCCCAGCCACTCTCAGCTCCGCCCATGGACAGGGATGATCACATCCGAAGGATGGACACGCCCCCATGCCCTGGACCTTGACAGTGGGAGATGAGAATGAGACTGTTCGGGAAGATCTCATGGGGTCTCCTGGAGGAAGGGGCCACACCAGGCTCTGCGGTTTGGACCCCGTCACTCATTCGTTGCCTTTCTGGGTTTGCCTAGGGAACATCGCTACCTTTGTTGAATGAGTTTCTACTCTGGTTACCTTTCTCTTGCCGTGATAAAACACTGACCAAAGCAACTTGGGAAAGAAAGGTTCATTTATTTGGCTTACACTTTCAGGTCACAATCCATCACGAAGGAAGTCAGAGAAGGGATTGAAGGCAAGAACCAGGAGGCAGGAGCCCTGGAGGAATGCTGCCTGCTGGCTTGCTTCCTGTCTCGCTCACAGGCTCTGGTGTAACCAGCTCTTTGTACTGCCGGAAATAATCATGCCCACGGAGGACTGGGCTCTACATCAGTTAAGACAGTCCCGCATAGACACGTCCACAGACTAATTTGGCAAAGACAATTACGAGACTGGAATGTGTGTGATTCTAGATTGTGTGAAGTAGGGGGTTAATGCTAAATCAGCACCCCTCCCCCACTCCAAATCCCTCCTGTGCATACTTCAAGAAATTGCCACAATCTTATCTATTTCAAAGAGATTCTGTCTCCTCTAGTTAGGCTCAGGTGTTGAGGTGCTTACTCCGTGGTCCCTCCCCTGGCTTGACATTGTCCATACTTGTCTGGGTGTTTTTAATGCAGGCACCTCCTTCCCAGCCAAAACCCTCCTAACTACCATTTTTTTCCCCCAACATTCAACTTGCTTTCTCTTCAGGGCCTCCCAGGAAAACAGAGGCAGGTTCAGTTCCTGCCAGACCCTGTGTGAATGTCCTTATGTTCAATGGGCCATTGAAGTGGGCACTGCCACTCTACCCAATTCACAGACAGGACAACTGAGGAACAGAGGGACATTAGAGCTTTCTCAGTGTCACACAGTTGTAAGCAGCAGGTCTGATGTCCCAGTAACATCCCTGAGCCTTTGTTCCTACGGTGCCACTCACTGTCACTAAGCAACACTGGGGATGGACTAACAGCAATGAGAGGTAGAATCCAGGCCTTGTTTCCAAGCATGCTCATGGGGGAATAATGCCATTCTTCCTTTATTCATTCAGTGAGCAGACACTGGGCACCAGCTGAGTACCAGCGCCTGTTCTTGTGGCTGGAGAGAAACTCAGCTGGTAATGAACCAGTCCACCACTGCAACCCTTCTGCAATGGCAGAGAAGCAAACGCTAAATGGATGTGCAGCTCACAATTTGATTAGCTGGTTAATTATGCTCACGTTAGGTACTGTGAAGGAAAATGTATTGTGTTGGAAGGGAAGCTTGTTTGGGGGGCAATCAAGGAGGGGTTTCCCGAGGAAAAGACTGTATTGTCACCTTTGATCCAGTGAGGACAGTGTTCTGGCCCTCTGTGGGGACTGGGGAAGCAGTACCAAGATGGGTTGATTTAAAAAGATCAAGGAATTCAAGTTCTCATGCTAAGCTTAGAACAGAGGAACCAGTATGCGGACCCCAGGGAGGAAACCCCCTCTGGAATAGACTTGATGCCTGTATTTTTCCTGGTGCCTGAGGGGGATGGAAAAATCACTTGTTGAAAATATGATCCTCGGAGTGCCTAGACCCAGTCAGCCAGTTGCCATCCCTCCTCTTGCCCTTCCTCTGATCCTGCTGTGAGACATTCTCCATGTTTCCTAACTTATGTTTGCCTGTCTCTTGAAAACAGGACAGCTCCTGCAAGCTCTGGACTTCACCCAGGGAGCATATCTCTGTGGGCATTGACACCAGCGCAGGCAGGTACGGCAGAGTCCACCAGAGACAGCGCTCTGAGAAGGGAGAGGCAGAGGCAAGCCCGTGAAGGTTGATTTCTGATGGGGTGGAGTGAGGCGCCTCCTTGCCGTCCAGATACAGCTGCCCAGATCCCTTCACGCTGCATTCTAGAACTTCCCTCAGAGTTGCTCTGGACAGCGGGATGTCACATGTCCTTGTTTTACTCCCTCAAGAGATGTGCGAGGCAGAGAGACCTTTTGAGGAGCTGAGCCACTTTCCTGCTCAGGAGGTGTTTGGAGCACTCTGAGCTATGCAAAGGAAGCAGAGATTTCCCACACAACCCCTCCAATTGTGTCCTCACTCAGAAGGACACATAGCTAATTCTAGTGCACGTTGGTAGCTAATTATTGCTCCAGACCACTTTGCTAGTACCATAGGGACTCAGGAAAACAAATTTACTCTTTCCCACAATAATCCTGGGCCTCCGGTTTATGATGTTTTGATCCCCGGGCAGCCCACCCCCCAGGATGAGTTATAAGTTGGCCCATGGGAAAGAATGCAGAAGCTCAGGTTGGGAGATGGACCAGATGATGGACTAGTGGTGGTTAATTCATCACCAACTTGATGCATCTCCTAGGAGACACATCTCTGGGCGTGCCTGTGAGGGTGTGTCAGGAGAGATTTAACAGAGGAGGGAAGATTCACTCTGAAAGTGGGTGACACCCACCCTTGGGCCAGCTGGTCACCAGCTCCTGCTGGTGCTGACTGTAGTTTTCTTTGGGACTGTTCCGTTCTGCTTAAAGAGACTTGGTGAGTATGTCACCGAAAAGGCTGGGGTGGAGCCTCAGTAAATCTCAAGACATGAAAAATTGATTCAAAGGACATTTCACTAGTTTTCCCACTAACAAACCTTTTATGCCTGAGAGATTTTTACATGATCCTGGGTATATGTAAAATACATGTACAGAGCAAACATTTGCTGAAAAAAAATATATAAAAGGTAGTTTTCAAACAATGTATTAAAATTAAAAGCAAGTTTTCATACTAATAAGATGCATGCATGTGTTTATTTTATTTAAAGAATTAAATTGTGGCTGAATATTCAATGGTGCAGAACACAGGGCATCTTCAACATTATTCAGAGTTGATTAATATTCTTTATCATTGCTGAGAATGCTGCTTCACAAAATATCCCGGCATTTTAGAGCCATTTAAGCAGTTTATGAAAAGGCCCCCTAATTCCAAACCAAAATTTATTTTTATGTTTTTTAGAAATATTTATTTATTTTATGTATGTGAGTGACCTCTTTCACACACCCTGAAAGAGGGCATCAGATTCCATTACAGATGGTTGTGAGCTGTCCTGGGGTTTCTGGGAATTGAACTCAGGACCTTTGGAAGAACAGTTAGCACTCTTAACTGCTGAGCCATTTCCCCAGCCCCAAAAACTTATCTTTAGGAAGCTCAAGTCAGAAACTCAGAGAAATTTTTAAAATAAATCTTCTAGCATGTTACAGCTCAGAAGAATACTAACGTGATACCTGCTGAGAAGGGCTGATGGGAAAATATTAGAAGTCCTTGTTTCTTGTAATTAAACCTAAACATCATGTTCCTATAAGAGCAAAATCTTTGTATGAACAGTGAAAGCCCTGTTCGTACAAAATTCGTAACCTGCAACAGACTCGAATCTGAGCCAAGGTGTTTCATTTGGTATTTGTTGATGTTGCAGCATGCACAGTGCAAAAGGCACGTTGTGCATTCGAAACCCAGCCTTAGTGGCATTGCAGGATGCAGTATGTGTGAACGTTGCCCAGATTCATTATGGATGCGTGTTTGGTTGTCGCGTGTCCAGAAACCTTCCACTGCCGCCAAGTATTACACCCCACATTCACTTACACATCACTCACAGTTTAAGAACTTGAGGTCTGGGCTCAGTTAAGAAGCATGAGGACGTATACTCTATCCCCCAGAACACACATAACATCTGGATGCAGTGGTGTGAATCTGTGATCCCAGCACTGGGGAGACAGACAGGAGGATCCCAGGAACCTGCTGGCCAGCCAGTTTATCCCAATTGGTGAGAGACACTGTATCAGAAAATGATGAAGATACTTAACACCAACCTGTGGCCGGTATATGCACACAAAACCACATATAATGCACCCACCTACACATGTGTGTAAGCATGCAGGTGCATGTGTACTCTCACACACAAGCCGGGGTCTAACCATGCATCCTGTGTACTATCAAACGGAACCTAGCTTTTGTTTGTTTGTTGTTTGTTGGTTTGTTTTTGAGACAGGGTTTCTCCGTGTATCTGCCCCAGCTGTTCTGAAACTCATTCTGTAGTCCAGCCTCAAACTGACAGAGCTTGGCCTGCCCCTGCCTCCTGAGTGGTGGGATTAAAGGTGTGTGCCATCTCCATCCGGCAAATCGACCCCAGTTTTAAGCAACCATCTGATGTGTGTTATCTCATCTACCTTAACGATGTAGAAGTTGACAAGGGAAGCTGCTTTTAGGGTTGGGACTTAAGCCTCATTTCCCTTTGCCATCCACATCTGGACAGTGTAGGCTGTGGTCTGTCTGGCAGCTAGAAAGAGCGCTATCACTCTTCCTGTAGATGCCTCCTTCTGTAAAAGGAGTGTGTGCTCACTCATGCACATTTGAGTAAGTTGACTCCTGTGGCAGCTGAAGATCTCCATCAACAAAGGGCGTCGTACTTTGGCACTGACTCACACAGCTCCCATCCTCCAGCACTTTCCAATTCCTGAAGAGATCTTTACAAGAGTCTGATTGTTTGTCCCATCTCTCCGAATGTCCTTCAATATCGAGACTGAGAATTTGAAAGTGGACTTACTTTCTCGAGAAGAATGGAATAGATCATTACAGGTTCCACAGCAGGAAAAGGTGTCAAATACATTCCGGAACTGAAACAGGCTCTTCCTGAAAGGGGCAGAGCTTCTTCGTCCTGTGCTATCGTGGGCACGATGAGTGTTGGGATCACTAGCCGTGTCTGCCATTCTTCAGCTTGGGAACGTTGAAGAGCTAGCTGCCATCTGTTGGAATACAGGGTGAATGATTTGTAGTAGACCCGCAGTGACAGACAGATCGCACCGCTATTACCAGTTCTCTAGGAGTTGTCACAGATGCAGTACTTGTTGAACACTGAGCCCACGTCTCTCCTTTTAATAGGCTTTATTATGGACAGGAGTTTTAGAGTCACAGGAAAATCAAATGGGAGGTTCAGAGAATTCCCGTACAGCCAGCATCCCCCCGTCCCGCCTCTACACATGTGTAGCCTTCTCCCCTAGAGGGTACCCCTGTTACAGGCGATGAAAGACCATTTCAACCCTGTAGTCCAGGCCCACTCCTTTTTTTTTTTTTTTTTCTTCGAGACAGGGTTTCTCTGTGGCTTTGGAGCCTGTCCTGGAACTAGCTCTTGTAGACCAGGCTGGTCTCGAACTCACAAAGATCCGCCCGCCTCTGCCTCCCGAGTGCTGGGATTAAAGGTGTGTGCCACCACCGCCCGGCCCCCAGGCCCACTCTTTAGAGTTGAAGAAAAGAAGTTCTCTTGAACTCCCGTATCTGACCTGATACTGGAAGCTGTTAGAAATCCAAAGGAAACGAGGTTTGTAGGAATGGGCTGAAGCGGAACTACCCTTCAGCTGAGCTTGCTTAGGAGAGAGAGCCTCACGACCACAGCCTCGCTGTGGGAACGCGCTGGAAGAGGCAGCATCGCATCAGAGGCAGCGTGGGCGGTCTTGAAGGGAGAGAGGACTTCAGTTATGTTAGACAAAGAGAGTTCCTGTCTCTTCGTTTTCAGGTTGGGGGAAGGCATGCTCCTCATCACATGACCTGCCTGTGCCAGAAGGCACTGCTGAAAAATCAAGATACACTTCAAAGTTGTCTCGAGCTGTGGGGCAAAGGTAACACTGTGGCGGGCTTTATCAATGCTTCTCCAGAGAGGTGTGCGTGCATGAGTGAGTGTGTGTGTGTGTGTGTGTGTGTGTGTGTGCGCGCGCGCGTGCAAGAGAGAGAGAGAGAGAGAGAGAGAGAGAGAGAGAGAGAGGCACTATTCCTGGGAGAAGACAAAAGACAGTGGATCTATAACCTAACAGAGACCAGCATCATGTTTTCCAAGCTGACGTGTGCCTCTCCAGGAGGGTTGTAGTTCATCTTTCTGAGAACCAATTCCTACAAATTGTTCTCGGGCCTCCCTATCACATGTGTGGACCCCATCCCAAATAAACAAATGTACTAAAAGATGCAAAAAGAGAGGAAGAAAGAACATGCTCCTTCCCTTTTCCTTCCTGATTCAGAATGCTGATTGCTGGCAAGAGAATGGCCCGGCTCCCAGCATCAGCCTCTCTCCGCGATTCCAACCCTACAGGGTACACTTCCTGGAGTCCTATGCTTCCTCTGGACACAAATAATGCAGAACTGAATGGGCCACCTCTGTCACTCATCGCTTTGGGCCTTGGGGTTCTGGGCTCTATCTTTGGATGTCTGTGAAAGTTCATTAAAATTTAGACATCTTAGGCAGTTGTGAATACAGGAAATCAGGATGGATGAGGCCTCTGTAGGGTCCTATGCTGTGTCCGAGTAAGGAAAGAAGACACTGGGGTGACTTGGTTCATTCATTTTGGCGCTGCTCAGGAGAACAGGGCAGCCAGCAGTTTTATTGAAGGATGTGGTAAAAAGTCCTACTGACAGACTAAGGAGACATTGACCAAGGACTGGTACTAATAAAAATGTGGTTCCATGTAACAGGAGACAGAGGCCTTACTCATTAATTGCCCTCAGCATTTTAGTTACCTTTTAATAACATGTCATCAGTGTTATCAAAATCTGACATTTTCTCATCAGAAGCGTATGTGGTTTTGACTTTCACTAAGAAGAAGGGACTTTGTGCATCGAAAGGGCAGATTTTCTTCTATTTCTGGGCCCTGTTGACTTTCAGGATGGTAGATGGTATTTTTGTGTCCCCAGTGAGAATTCTAATAAAGCAAAACAGTATGATAATATGATTATGGGAGAGAGTACAAGTGCTGAGTCATGAAACTCTCCATCCCAAAGGCTGTGTTTTCCTTGGCGGTATCAGGGACTGACTGTGCCACAATGGCAGGACGGAAGACACCACACAGCATGTTTGTGCTCCTTCCTGCCCACTGCCATGACCCAAATGTCATGCAACTCCGTGCCTGGATCTTATATATGGCTCCTTCCTGGCCTGTGGTTCTTCCTGACCCATCATTCCTAGGGGAAAACTGTCCTTAAAACTGTGTGCCTGCCATAACCCTCGTAACACAGCAGCTTCCCTTACACTCCACTGGGGTTAATGGAAACTGTGAAAGCAGCATTTTATGGGCCACACGCAATTAAAAAGTTTCTTTTTTTTTATTGTTAAGAGAAAAATTTACATTTACTCCCCTTGTCCCAGGCCCTCCCGCTCCCCCACTACCCCACCTCCCTCCCCCTGCTTCCTTAAGAGGGGGCAGGATACCCTGCCCTGTGGGAAGCCCAAGGCCCTCCCCCCTCCATCCCTGTCTAAGAAGGTGTGCATCCATATAGACTAGGTTCCCAAAAAGCCAATATATGCAGAAGAGATAGGTCCCTGTGCCATTATCATTGGCTTCTCAGTCAGTCCCCATTGGCAGCCACATTCAGAGAGTCCTTTTAGGTCATATGCTCATTCAGTCCTGGTCCAGCTGGATTTGATGAGCTCCCGATAGATCAGGCACACTGTCTCAGTTGGTGGGCCAGTCCCTCACGGTCCTGACTTCCTTGCTCATCTTCTCCCTCCTTCTGCTCTTCGACTGGACCTTGGGAGCTCAGTCCCTTGTTCTGATGTGAATGTGGGTCTCTGGCTCTATCTCCATCCATCGTGTGAAATTTCCTCCGGGTCATTTGGCTGGATCTTAAAAAGTTTCTTTACTGCAGGACTTTTTGGAGCCTTAAGATGCTAATAAGCATTGCAAATTTTCAAACATGTCCCCCAAATTTACTTGACTGCGATCCTGGCAGGAAACAGATGGCCCATTCAAAGGAGTAATTGCAGGGACTATTAACAAAAGTATGAACAGATTAAGGAAATCAACAAGGGATGACGAAGTACCCAGGAGCCCTGGCAGCAGCCAGGAGTTGCTTTTACCTGCGGCTTTGAGCTGCAGGAAGGGAACAGACGTGTCAGTGGTGAGCACAGATTGGGAAAGGACACAGCTCATCAGAAGCTGAGACCTACCACCAAGGGACATGTCACTAGCAAACGCAGCATTGCAGAGGAACAACACTATGGTGCCTTCCTTCTCCAGGGTTCTAGAGTCAACAACTGTATCTAACTCAAAGCCAAGGGCCCCTAGGTCATACAGTTTAGAGAGGCCAGCCTCCCAGGAAACCACAGAACCAAGGAAAAGAGTAGGGAGCTGGGGAATTGGCCAGGGGATAGAGATGCTTGCCATGTAAACATGAACACCTGAGTTTTGATCCTTAGCACTTGTAAAAGCTGAGCATGGTGGTGTGTGCCTGTAATTCTAGCACTGGGGAGGTAGAGACAGGAGAATTTCTGGAGTTGGCCGGTCAGCCAGTCTAGACCAATAGGTACCATGTTTAGTGAGAGATGCTGTCTCAAAGAAATAAGGAGGAGAAGCAGTTGAGGAAGATGCCTAATGTCGACCCCTGATCTCCACAGGCACCGACAATAATAGAAAATACAAAAGAGAGATGAGAGGAGCACCTGCTAACAGGTAGAGTCCCACCTTTCGGGCAAAACTGGCATGAAATATCAAGTCTACTTCCTGGGCTGGGCACCCTCATGCCATCTGTTCACATGGAGCTCCCAAGCACCTCCCCCAGCCCTCTTTCACACCTACCCATTCCCACACAACCTCAGAAACCTAGACTGGGCCTTCAGGTTGCAACTCTGCTGTACTGGCCTCTCTGTGGAGGTTTCATCACTTGACACAACTTGGCCGAGTGGCCATCCGTTTCTCCTCCTCTCTTAGGGACTTCTCTGGCTATCTCAGGTAAAGTTCATTTCCTTCCTGTCCTCCAGAATGGGAGTCACTGTTTTCAATAGTAAGCACACATTCTGAAGTGATTTCGTGTGGCTTTCAGAGTGAGTGCTGACCTGAGGGGTGTTGTTTAGGGAGCTCCCACATATCAGAAGACTGGAAATGCTGTGGTGGCCTTTGGGATTGGAATATTTGTGACCAAGTGTTCCTGGGGCACCTGGAGGTTCTGCCTTTGGGGTCCTCAACACTTTTAATCCAATCATGGAATTTTCAGTAGAAGTGGGGTTCCACCCCATCACTGCTCTTGTTCCTTCTCTGTATGACTAGCACTATGGTCCTTGAGTTCATGGTGCCATTTT
This sequence comes from Dicrostonyx torquatus, assembly GCA_028555095.1. Taxonomy (NCBI): domain Eukaryota; kingdom Metazoa; phylum Chordata; class Mammalia; order Rodentia; family Cricetidae; genus Dicrostonyx; species Dicrostonyx torquatus. Next base: position 1,887,327 of record JAQHUG010000006.1, on the reverse strand, counting down.
CTCCTCACCCCAAGGTGTTGCAGTGGCATGAGGACACAGCTGGCACCTGATGTGCTAGGATTAGGTTGTGAAGGAACGAGCTGCCAGCTACTTTTGAGGAAGAGGTGCCCTTTGTGTCTGGGGAGCTCATTTTTCTGGAATTAGGATGGAGCCACACCTGGGTTCTCCTTGGCCAGGGGCACGTGGCTGTGTGCTGGACCAATACTGCAGCAGGCATGAGGAAAGGGCAGGCAGGATGACGTTCCCAAGGCAACGCAGGTGTCTGGGTAAGCCTGGCCAGTTTAAGTGGGTGCAGGTGACAGGACCTTGTTCGGCAAGAGGATCTTTGGAGGAGGGAGTGACAATTGTGAGAACTATGGATATAGTACTGTACCCCCTCCCCCCAGGTTCTGTTCCCATCTTTTTCTCAAAGGCAACCATGCTGGTTTCTACATCCTGACCACCCTATTTCTTCTGAGGTTTATAAAATGATCTGATTGGTGAGCATGCAAGGCCTTGTCAGTGCAGTAGCAGCTGATAGCTAGAAAGATACCCACCCTTCATCCCCTCCCCCTTGGAGGCGTTAGGGTTCATATTTGAAGGGAACCAATGAAAAGAACTGTATCTCTTGCAGTTTAAAGTTGCAAAGAGGCTTTATGTCTTCTACTATTTTTGTCTGTTTTGTCTAAATGCTATCCTTTTAAAGATTTAAGTAGTGTGTGTGTGTGTGTGTGTGTGTGTGTGTGTGTGTGCATACCATGTGTGCCTGTGGAGGTCAGAGGACAATTTGTGGAAGTCTGTTCTCTCCTTCTACCATGTGGAGTCCTAGGGGATTGAACTCGGATGGTCAGCCTTGACGGCAAGCATTTTATTCATTGAGACATCTTGTCAGCCCCTAAATATCAATCATGACATGTCTGAGAGGAGGCATGTTGCTTTGCAGTGCATTAACAGTATAAAATGTGTGTGTGTGCATACACGCGTGTGTGTGTGTGCGCGCGTGTGTGTATTGCTGGTGTCAGGGAACAGAAGAACAAATAACCTCCAGAATAACTGTAGATCCAGACATTAATTTTCAACAGTGAAAACATTTTAAAATATATGAACACAGAAGGGGGCTTGTGGAGAAGAAGAGTTGCAGTAGAAGGGGAGGGGCTAAGAGAGAATGAACGACAAGTATGGCTGAAGCGCATTTTATCATGCATATGATAGGTAAAAGTAAATTAACCAAAATATAAAAATTAAAGGCTTCATGGGAAGTCACTGGCTTTTAAAGAAGAAAAGAAGGAGGAGGAGGAGAAAGAAAAGGAGAAGGAGGAGGAGGAGGAGGGAGAGTATTCTCTGTTTCCATCTCTTTAAATGGCTGCTTCCTTCCCTTTGGGTGAATTTAGATATGGAGGATCCCACTGTGCTCTGCCTGGGCAGCATTTCTAGCTCTTATTCCTGTTCCGTACCTCACTGAACTGCGTTGCTGCCCTCTATAGGCCCAGAACCTGGACTCAGTGGAAGGGAGCAAACCTGGGACACTGTAAGGTCAGGGTTTCTCTGTCACCATCTGGTAGGCCTACAGGATCAGAGGGGACCACAGAAGCCTATGTCCTCCCTCTGCATGAGCTGCTGGGTCTTCTCAGCAGTCCCCGAGGACTGTGATCAGCTACACAGCCACTGGGTTTTCCTCAGTGTTTGGGTAGTGGGCTTCCCTTTCTGTGCTGCTGGGAGTTGGGGCCTTCCTTCCTTCTTTGGTCACAGCCTGGTCACCCTGCCCTCTGTCACTGAGCACCAGCAGGGCTATATCTCCGGGAGGTGGCTCTCTCTCAGTCGGTCCTACCCATCTGCCCTTTGCTCAGAATAGACACGTCCCCTTTTCCTCCCTCCCTCTCCTCTGGCTATTCTGATTTTCCAAGCACCGGACCCACCACTATCAACTCGGCCTCCTGAACTTTACAGTTCACGTCAGCACTTTGATCCAGGGGTAAAGCCCAGGAGCTGTTTTCTAGACTCCATTCTCTGCTTTCTAGTATCCTAGCTATTTTCACCTAGTCACCTCACAGAACTGCACAAGAAGGGCAAGAGACCCACAAAGAGACTGTTTTTGCAATGAGTTCCGGTTCCTCACAAGCTCTGAACTCAAAATATCAGAAAACCCAACATGTTTAAGACAGTTTCTGCTTTCTAGAAACTTTAACCAAATCAACATACTAGTATTCACAGGCAAAGCAGGTCAGTGGTTCAAGAAAACACAATACCAGCCCCAGTGATGAGAGCATGTCCCAGGCAGGTACCTTAAAGAGCTAGCTAGAGGCAGATCCAAGAAGATCTGGCCATCTTTCCTAAAAGAGTTTACTAGATAGATCTGGAATTCCAAACTTGAATGATCCTTCATTCTGTAGCCTCCTCCCCCAATTTCTTCAAGGCTCATGCGTGGTGCTGTTTGTTCTAAATCAAGGTGCATGGTTGGTCTCAGGAACCCAGAAAGAATGTTCTAGAACCCAGAAGGAGCCATAGGACTTCTACTCTTATCCAGATCTGGGGGGAGATCTCACTCACTGTATTAAGTGCAGGATATGTAGGTATTGCTTTTATTTTTTTTCCAGGAAGTGACCCTGGTGACAGAACTCTAGCTAATGGGATGTGATCACAGTAGGAAACCGGGGCTCTACTTGGCATTCTTTCCCCACTTTTGTTGGCACTGTCACACAGGGGTCATAGCATTTGATTTGAGTCTATGGAGGTGCTGTGTCTCACCTCCTCCTCCTCTGGCTTCTCTTTTAATTTCACAAAGAATCTCAGCGAGGCACATTAGCTGATGTGGGGAAGGTGGGAAGGCAGCGATTATGATAACACATTTTCCAGCTGCCAGGTCCCCAATGCCTTCTGGTCCCTGCAACCCCCAGTCTGAAGATCACAAAGGTGCATACTGTAGAGTCCTGAGTCCTGACAGATTGCTGATGCCTAACGGGCGCCTCTCACTGTGACCATTTTGTGTTCTCTCTCCAGATTGTTGGCAGGTGGAGTCAAAAGCCACTCGGGCTCCTGGGATGATTGGTCCTTTGGTTTATCTCAGCTACACTAAAGCCTCTTTACCTTCTGCTGCCAAGGGTGTCTCCTTCAAGGACAGGGTTGTCACCATTCCTGGTTAAGGAGGGCCTGAAGTCAGAGAATAGCAATGCCAAGAGAAACAGGAAGAGGTGGGTTCGTCGTGGGCCCAGACTTAAGGATTGGAAATCAAAGCAAGAAAAGTACATAGACACAAGAGGATTTTGGTTGGTTTCATTGCAGTTACTTGATTGAATAATATTGATGAGAGAGGTGGGAGGGAGAGAGAGAGCTTTACTGTGACACACCTATTGGCTAGATGAAGAAGAGGGTAACTGAAGGGCCTGATGTCCCAGGATGCCCTGGGTGTCTCAGTGCCCTGGTACCGTGACAGTCTCTGTTGCTTCTCTTCTCTCCCACCTGCACCTGCTCATGTATTCCTGAAAGTACCGCCTGGTATATTTTTCTACGTTATGTAAGACTGTATATTATTGGATACTCCTGCAACCAACATCCAGCCCACACTGAAACGCCAGGTCTTTTGGAATCACTCAAATTGGAATTCAAAGTAAAACAAAATCTATTCTGAAAACTTTTGGAGAATTTCGAAACTCTCCCTGTTCTATAAAAACTATATCCTTCTGTCTGCTGCTGCCACAGCAAGGAGGCCAAGGATCCCTCCTTTAGTGGGGAGTAGAGGGGCCCCAGGCTTTGCCTCACTGGCCTTGAACCTGTGATTCTCCGACCTCATCATTTTGAGTGCTGGGATTACAGGTGTGTGCCGCCGTACCTGGTAGCATCTTTGCATTTTGCTATTGTTTCTGCTTTAGTAGCAAAAATATGAGCCAGTTTCCCAGAGTTCCCGTGATCTATGGAGATCTCTGGAGGGACACACCCACTACACACATGTAATGCAGTACTGGATTCCAGGTCCCATTGTTCTAAATCCTCAGAGGATCCCAGGAGAGTCTCAGGTTGTTAGGTTTGCCTTCACTTACCAATGAGAAAGCTGAGAGTCCTTGGAGCACAGGGTCTGAACCCCCATCTTGAGCTCAGGAAAAGTTAGGATATGGGTAGGGTTTGAGGGTGGTGGTGGTGGCAGTGCTAACTACTCCTCTCCCCTTTCCTCTGCTGCTCCTGGGCCTGCTGTGTAGATGAGAGACAGAGCTGGGCAGAGAGAGATGAAAACCCAGGCTGCGCAGCTTAGGTAGCTGCACAGAGCTCTGGGGCAAGCTTGCCAGCTGCATGACTGGAAGCCTCACTCCCTTTTCCTTCACCTACCCAGGCTGCTGTCACCTCCCTCCCGAGAGCTTGTGATATAACTCCCCTGGCCAGTGGGAGGCTGGCCTGGAAAAGCAGGCGCCTGTCCTGGTGGTGGCATTCCTGGGCGCATAACCAGCAGAAGCCTGTAGCAGGCAGGTGCCTCCTCCCTCAGCTCTGCTCTTCTTTCCTCTAACTGGGAGGACTCAGGCCTGGCTTACTGATTTTGATCCTGGAGGCACTTAAACAACCGATTTCCGATGGATTCTCCCCTTGAGGAACCCTTGGCAGCCGTGGTAGCCTCTAGTTTCTGTTTTTAGAACTAGTAGAGACAACATGAAAGGAAAGCACTCTGAGAAAGGCTCACCTGATCCCTCTCAGCCTCCCTTCTGCACTCACCGCAGGGAATGGGCGGGGGCAGCCATTGCTTTACAGGCTTAGGAAAACAGCATTGCATCCCCGCTGCCTGGAGCCTCTTCTGCACTGCCTGCCTGCCTAGACACACACACACACACACACACACACACACACACACACACCACACACACACCACACAGACACACCACACACACACACACACACACATGCACACGCACACGCACACACACATATACATATACAGAGAGGGGGCATATGTATACACAGGCTGATCTATATATTATGCATATATATGTTTTTCTCATGTACATATAAGCATATATGTGAATGAACAAATATTGGTGTACATATACATGTATAGATACACACTGAGTTATATTCATGTGAAATTCATGCACACATGTATGGGTATATTTACATGTACATGCATGCACATGTGTAAACACGTATATATATATATATGTGTGTGTGTGTGTATGTACATTTTAATCTTTATTGTGCCTAGCACATCACTCATTGGTTCTCATGGCACAATTCTACGGATCAAGAATTTGAAGCTAGGAGATACCAGTTAGCCATCCATGGTAAAGTGGCTAGTCAGCAGCAGAGCAGGGATTGAACCCAGTGCCTCCTTCCTTAAGGACTGTGCCATAGTCTGCTGTTGGCTAGTCTTCCCTAGCCTAGTGTGCCCTTGGGATGAAACCTTCAGCCCGCAGCCGACCCTGGCTTGGCTTCCCTTTGAGATAAGCCGATGTGGCTACACTCTTGTTCTTTTTCTAGACTAGGCCCATATTTTCCCCCCTTCGTATTTTCTAATGTTATCAAAACAAACAGCATGGTTCATAGTGCACGGGTCTTAATTTGCCTTATTATATAGATGGCACATATTCCTAAAGAATCCATTCAGTTTAATCTACTGCAGGCTGAGACCACATCTGAGGAAGGGCCAGGGTTCATCCACAGTTCACGTGGTAGAAAGGAGTGAGTCACTCCTCAGTGGCACAGCCAGGCCTGGATCACCCTGCAGCTTCCTTCCTTAAATGGACAGAGATTCCAACTGCCGCGTGAATAACAAAGACCTTAATGTCCCACTGGCCAGTGGAGACCAGGCCAGCAAGCAAAGGGACCGCAAAGGGCCCACAGCAGCTGTTTTTTTCCAGCATGCTGAAGGCTGCAATCTTAACCCTGCTCAGCTGTCATGCTGAGACCTTGTGGGGTCCAGCTGAGAGGGTACAGATGGCTCAGGGCCAGGGGTTCCACCCCTGGAAACCACTATCAGACTCTGCCCATGGACAGGTGTCTCCCAGCATACTCTACGGCCAGCTCTCTGCCCAGAGAAGCCGGGCTTTCTGGAGGAAGAGCAGACAGGTTCATTCAGCAATGCTTTGGGCACGGGACATGACAGTGTTTGAGGATTTAAGGGAGACAAATCTTATCTTCTACACAAAACCATTAATGTCTTCTCCACTTCACACTTCCTCGTTCCTCCCTTTACAGTCTTGACTCTCTATGTCCGCCTTTTTGAACCTGGCTAAATAGTAGATAGATGGAATTGTTAAATGGTCCTTATGCAATGCACTTTTTTTGCTAACTAGAGATGCATAAGGTCACATCTATGTGAAGGTCACTCCTCTAGAAACTTCTAGTACTTTCCTGCAGGAAGAGCAAGTCTATTAGAAAATAAAAATACTGTAAGATTCCATGTTAATTATGATCACCTGGAAAAGCTCATCATTTTTCTGATGAAAGGGGAAATGAACCAACAACACAGTAAACAGAAGCCTGAACAAGAGGCTGGGACCAGAAGAGTGCAGAGGTTAAGGCACGAGTTACAGAAGCAGGCTGCAGGGCTTCTGATGCTAACTGCTTTCTTCGGGCATGCCGGCTAAGTTCAGAAGCAAGCTGAACCTCAGCCTTCTCATCGAAGAAATGGGAACAGCTTTCTCGGGGCGATTGTTCAAACTAATGAGGTCACGTGGAATGGCCCACAGCCAGCAAGAGCTTCGAAAACTGGAATGCTATTTCTCTCTCGCTCTTTTTTCCTCATCCCTACCCCACCCCTTAAGGAATCCATATTTTCTACTTAGCTACAAAAGTCACTCATATAGACTCTGGCAGAAGCTGGCTACCCAGGAGAATTTACCCTGTTCCGAGACCTCTCTAAGTGACAGGGTCGATCGTGTGAAGGCTGCCGGTGCCTCGGGTTTCCAGCCAGGCTGAGGAGATACCAGGGCCTCTTTCATGCTTATGAATGACTGGGGCTGGTGAGCTCCTTGGATGAGCGTCTTTTGTCCATATGCGAGGGAATGGGGTCAGTGTCCCTGCCCTGCAAACACTGTGCCCACATGGCCGCCCCATAGACAGACTGCTTTGTTGTTATGTTGTCTCATCTAAACTTCCTTTAAACTGACCTCCTTTCTCCCCAGTGTATGTGACAATAATTGGCCCCCTATCAAAATGTTTCTGAAAGGCGCCCAGTGGCCTTGGTTAGATGCCAAATTGACAGCCCCCACCCCCTGGAGGGGACCCTCCTCTGGCAGAGTGTGGGGGCACTGACCACTGTGGTGTCTGCAGGCTGGCAAGACTCTCAGGTTCCTCCCTGCTGGAGAGAGGCAGTGCAGTGCCTGGTCATAGCTGAGCGACTGCTTTCCCACTCTTTGTCTGTGTCCCCTGTGAGGCATCCCTGTCCCCTGGCTTGGCAACTGGTCCAGAATCAACAAACATGTTGACTTCTGCTAAGTCCTCTTGGCTCCCTCTTCCCCGGCTCTTGCCCGATGCCCACGGCTATGGCATGGAATTAAAATGTGGTCAAGCACCCAATGAAGCGACTGTGGTTTGCACCCCTGTGAGCATGACCTGCCCATCCCCAGGCTGGTTGGGTTTCAGGACTAAAACTGCCCTCTCAGTGTGCTCAGAGTTGGTTCTTGACACTAATTTTGTCATATAAAGTGGCCTTGAAAGTGAGGACAGTGCACACTGTAAGCTCATCCTGTGAATGAACTTGAGACAGAACTGGAAGAACACGCATCAGAATACCAGGGCAAATTGTATCCTTTGCAGCAATAAAACAGTTTATTTTTATTGTATTGCTTTATTGCTTAGCTGATGATCATGTTTCATTTACAAAGAAAAAAATGATAAAAGTGTGTTTTGAAGATTGCAAAAGCAGTTGACCAGAAAGCACACCATTCTTTCCTCCTCCAGGAGCTAAATGCTGTCCCTTCCCCCTTCTTTTTTCAGGTATAAATCTTTATTTGCTTTGTGAGAGCTGTTGAGCGCTCTTTACAAGTCTATTTTCAACTAACAAGCTTACTTTGGAAGGATAGGGTAGACTTAGAGGGAATTACAGGATTTGCGTTGGGCAATGTCTTGGATGCAGTGCCTGTTTTGATGGACAAGAGAAGAAATGACTAAGTGCCTTTGGCTGAGAGGAAGCAGAAGCAAGCCACTTTAGGTTTTCAATGGGCTCAAGTAATTGCTTTTTTCATAGTCAGTTAAAAAGTCGGTACCCCCTGAGGAGGCCAAGCCTGTTTCTTTCTCTCCTACTTCTCCAGGACCAATTGGCTCAGAAGAATATTTGTATAATTAGGACCCTTAGTGCTTGTGAGCATTTGTGCTCATGTTTTGTCTGTGTTTTAAGGACAGCAAGGCTTCCTTTGTGACATAAAAGACCTGCTTGGTGCTGTCTGACCCAAGGAAGCTGGGTGCCTATATTCAGCACGGGGAGCTGCCACAGGATCTGCACTGACTACAGCAGGAGGTAGAGGGCGCTGTACTTAGACCTGTCATTGTTCCCATGTTCCCCATCACGAGGGTCCCCATTCTTTCTGCTCCATTGCTTCCTCTCTGTCCATGAGTGATGGACTTACTGATCCAGTGTTTCAGTGAGTGTATTTTTTCTTTTTCCCTTATGCCCCAGAGAGATGCGAATGAGCCAGCGCCGGCCCAGGGCCTGTGTGCAGAATGCGGCTGCTGAGGGCTGGCACTGCCTGCTGGCCTGTGAGCTGCAGCATCGGAGCAGGGGCATGCCAAGTCTCAGCAGAGCAGACAAGGCTTGATGGACGCTGGCTCGGTGTAGGTCGGGTGAAAGTCCTCCGTTTTGAAGAGGATGAGATGTTGGGAGACTAAGGCCCAGGTCTGTGCAGAACACCGTTGCTTCCCCACCTGTCTGGATTTGGTGAAGAGCATTTGGGTGTTGGAGGCTGGTGGGGGACAAAGGGCAGAGATTTTCAAATACCCTGGAGCTAACCTAGGGAGTTGCTGGAGATGCGCTTGGAGGATGTGGAAGAAGGAAGCAATAAACCAACACGAAAAACCCACTAGTGCTACCACCTTCTGCTGTCCCTCAGAAATAGCTCTGGGTTGCTTGGGGTCCAGTGCTGAAAAGAACCAGAATGGTTCACTTGGTAAAGACACGGGCTGCCAAACCTGACACTCTAAATAGGGTCCCTGGGACCCACAAGGTAGAAAAGGAATCCAAAAATATACTCTGACTTTTACCCTTGTGCCCAGGGGCTCACACATCCACACCTGTACAGCCACAGAGAGATGCATGAATAAATAAATAGGAAAATAAATACAAAGTTTTTGTTTGTTTTGTGAGACAGGGTCTTACTACGTAGCCCTGGCTCTCCTGGAACTTGCTTTGTAGCCCAGGCTGGCCTCAAACTCACAGAGATCTGCCTGCCTCTGCCTCCAGAGTATTGGGATTAAAGGTGTGGGTCGTCATCGCCTGGCTAAATAAATGTCATTTGGCAAGTAGTCTTGTCACCAAAGAGAACATTAAGGATCAGGTGCTGGGAAAACAGGCCAATCTTCAGGTTTTAGGGAGCAGCTTTGTTGATGAGACAGGAGTCTCTGTCAAAGGTGCTGCTCGAACACACGTTCCCTGAGCTCCGAGGGGAGGGATCTGATGGAGATGTCCCTTTCGGGGCTGAGGGTTCCAAGGTCTCTCACCCTCTGCACAATGTCTGGCTGTGGGACTCTGTTCCCATCTGCTGCAAGAGGGAGCTTCTCTGATGATGGCCGAGCAAGGAACTGATCTATGAGTTATGAATAGAGCAGAATATCATTAGGAATCATTTTATTGCTTTTTTTTTTTTTTTTAAAAAAAAGAATACTAGGTAGTATTTGGTTTTATGCTTGGTCCCTGGCCTATCTAGTCTCAGGTTCTTAGTGACCCAAGCAGCGTTGTGTATGGGTTCCCTTTCATGGAGTAGGCCTTAATTCCAACCACAGGCTTTGTGCCACCATGGCCCAGGTATATCTTGCAGCAGGACACCACTGTAAATCAAAGGGTTTGTGGCTGGACTGGTGTTTGTTTCCCTTGTAGGGGTGTGAAGAGAACCTTCCTGTACCCTAGCACGTAGGGTTGAAGGCTCAATATAGGCACAAGCCCAAAATCTCCATGTTCAATGAGTTGCATAGGTGTTGTCTTCAGCAAATGGGACATTGTTGTCAGTTTGTGGTGAGCAGCCTCTAGGCTGATCAACAGCCTGGGTGGTTTGGGGACTCCCATAAGACCCCTGTGACCAACAACTCAATGAGATGGAACCCAGTCCCAGTACTGGAGGCTTCATTTGTTAATAAGAGATGTCCAATTGGGGTCCCATCTCCCCCATTATTTGGTGATTTCATTTAGATCTCCTTCACGTATGTATTTTAGGAAGCATCTTCTGTATTAGATTTCAATATTATCCCTTAAATAGCCTTAATTTTAGCTGTCTCTCCCCATATACCTCTCCTTGTCCCCCTCTCCACTTCTCTCTTCATTTGATACTTCTGTTCCAGTGCCCCCACCCCATGCATTTGTAACTATCTATTCTATTCTATTCTATTCCCTTTCTCTAAAGAGATCTCTCTGTTTCCCCAGTGCCTACTCTATATCTAATCTCTGTGGTTCCCTGGGTTGTAGCTTGGTTATAATTGACCTAACAGCTAAAATCCATATATAAGAGAATACGTACCATATTTGTGTTTTTGGATCTGGGTTTCCTTACTAAGGATTATTTTTTCTAATTCCATCACTTTACCTGCAAATTTGAGACAGGGTTTCCCTTGTAACTGCATTGGCTGTCCTGGAACTCACTTTGTAGGCCAGGCTGGCCTTGAATTTACAGAGATCCACCCACCTCTGCCTCCTAAGTGCTGAGATTAAAGACACCACCGCTTGGCCATTTTTTAAAAATGACTGAGTAATACTCTATTGTGTAAATATATCACATTTTCCTTATCCGTTCTTCTGTTGAGGAACATCTAGGTTGTTTTCTTATTTCGGAAAAGCCCATGTTTCTGTTAACCTGCAAGGTGGCTCATGAACTGCCAAAAGTGTGAAGATAAATCTTCCTTTGAGCGGGACTTCTCTAAATAAACAAACAAAAAAAGAAAAAGAAAAATGCAGTGGGAGTGGAAGATGAATCAAAGGATAGAAGGGAAAGGAGAGCTGTGGACGAGACAGTGATGGAGACCAGGGAGAGGGCTCGCCGAGGTCCATAGGGCCTAGGTTAAATCACAGTCCTAAAAAAACGAAGATAATTAAAAATACATTTTAAACCTTAATTTGGTCCATTATAAGCTCAGAATTTGTGATAACCTAATATGAGCTTACATAAGTGTATCTTTGTTAGACGTTCCTTCTCAGAAAATGAACGTCAATAGAAGAAGGCATCTGAACATCGTTTAAAAGCCTTGATGGAAGACAAAAACTTCTAAACACAAGCATTTCAGAAAACCTAATTACAGAAAAGTGATGTCTTTCCTAACCAACACATGCTGAACGTTGCTGGTTCTCACGGGGTAGAGGTAAGTGGGTGAGCTGTGAAGATGCGAGACAGGCTCTGCTGAATGCGTTCCCAATCATCAGTATGGGGAGGTGAGACGGCTCAGCAGACCACAGCACTTGGCATGCAAGCCTGGAGGATGCACCTGATCCTGGGAATCGCTAGCAGAAGGAGAGAAATGACTCTTGAAAGTTGTCCTCTGACCTCCACGCGTACTAGAGTACCCACTCCCCCACTCCCCCGCCCCCACGACAGCACTATAGACTCAAGTGACCTGCATATACAACAGACTAATTTAATCTAAATTTTTAAATATATTGCTTTCATGTCCACCTTCTTAAAAGGAGAAGTCACATTTCCACTGTGTACCTTCCAGTGACTTGTGAGCCAACCAATCGGCTGAGATCTACTCGCAGTCATCAGTTCTCTTGTTGCTCTAGGCTTGGGCAGCATCTAATGCTATCTGCTGTTTTCGGCCTCTTGTTCAGGATCGTCTCTGCACCCTTTCTCAGCCCACGTCCTGAAGTATTTTTCTGAGGCTCTCCTTAGCTTATCTCCTGGTCTCCTAAGACCACTGTTCACCCAGGGCTCCATCTCAGATTTTTTCTTCTTATTCTGAGTGCTTCCTGTGCACCTGCTCATAAGCTCACAATGACCCAGACAGACACTGTGTCGGAAATAAATGGGAACTGCCTCACCTCCAGAGCATCAAGCAACTTTGAGGAGGGCTATTCTCCTAGCAATATGGAGAAGAAGCTGGAGGGTGGTACAGTAGAGGAAGCGTGAGGCTAGACGACTTTGTGCTTTGGGAGACATTAGGAAGTGCTTTTTACATCCTGGTCACCAGCAGGCTTACTTACCTCTTGCTACAGCATCTCGAGTGAGGGGTTTTTACGCCCCCCCCCCATTTCCAGTCTGGGAGCTATTTGAGGGGAAGGACAGACTTACATCTTTATAGGTTTAGTCTGATCAAAAGAGAAATTGTGGTATGAGTTACTTTCTCCAACAGGGCAGCTGGGGTTGGAAGGAGAGAGCCATCGGGATGTGAATGGCATCTGTTGATGGTGCTGGTAGACCAGTTGGATATGAAGAGGTGGGAGGAGTTGAAGAGAAGGACTCAGTGCCAAGGATGGCTGGGGATGGTGACACTATTATATGAGGGAAGGTGCCCAAGAAAGGAACAGTGGAGCGGTGTGCTGGGCCTGAGTTGCAGACATATCAAAATGCTGTGAAATTTGGATGGGGAGATGTTTGGGAGGCAGATGGAAACACAACACTGTGCTGATCTGCTGTGACTCATTCTAGGAAGCCAAGGCATCTGAACTGGAAATTTTAAAAATGATATTGCACACTGAACACTGCCCTCCCAGGGATTAAAAGGCCCTTAAAAATCACGAGTGCAATTGTTTATTGACCACTTGTATCCTCTCTAGAATTCACCTGCTGACCTTCCTGCTTCCATCTCGGCCTCCATTGGTGAGCTTTCTCTGCACTGACAGCATTTTTCTTTTGGAGTTCCCTTCAAAGGCTTTGAAGGTTCATTGAATGCTCAGTATTTATTCTCTAGCATTTTCATCACAGATTCCTATCGGTCATCTGTTTAGCGAGATCATCTATTGAACATTTGCCTGCCTGGCTTGGGGTTTCCCTAAATTTACTATGGAGACTCTCTGAGACTATTGTTTTAGATTCTGTAAGAAGCTTTAGGTTAATGCAGAGTCCTCTTTACAGCTCAGGGCTGGAGCACAGGCCTGCTGGCCCTGAGGAGAGCTGGAGACACACTGCCTCATGTGGCTCTCAGGTGTCTTACAGTTGGGGAGACGTCGGACAGGTAATTCAACCACTTAGAAATCTTGTTCCTTTCTGGAAACGAGGACATTGATAGTGTTAATCTAGAGTCCTTGGGAGGGTTCACTGTGAAGGGGTTTAAATCTTCATAAATCTTAGACAGCATTCTTACCATCTTAAAACACAACTACCACCCAACAACCTGCAATAGAGAGAACACAGTAGAGTAAGAAAGATGGCAGACATTCTTCTCACCTCCCTGATTGACAAGGAGGGAGATGGCTAGACTCTCTAAGGACTAAATGAAATACGGAGTGAGGAAGAAACCTCAGTAAAGAGCCAAGAGTCACAGTTTTCCAAGGCGTGTTGGGGAAGGAACGGCTTCCGGCATTTAGAAGTGAGAATGTTTGCGTCATCATTGGGAGGCCTGTTTGAAATACTTTGGCTAATTAGGTGATGATTAAGTCGTGCAGCTCCCATATGCTGTGCTTTCTTCTCCATAGAATACATCTGCCTGGAAAGTTCTAGGTGTGTGCATCTGCGAAGGAACTCCTACAGAGTTTGCACACAGCGAGTCCTTGTGCCGTGAATGGCAAATCACTTTCTAAGGCTAATAATAATCATAAACGCTGAGCGTGCTTGAACACTTGGCGTGTGCTTTGTGATGTAATCTCACGTAAACCTTGTGATCTTGGCACTATCGTGATTTCCAATCAACCCCTGGAGAAACTGAAGTCTGGCAAGCTACATCCATATCCATGACAGGGCCCAGATCTCTCTGTCGTTTCTTTGTGTGAGTATGTGAACTTTTTTCTTTTTTAAATGGGTGTTATGAGAACAGAATGCACCTGCAAGAGGAATGACTTACAATCAGTCTCTAAATAGATGTGGTTACTCAAGGATCAAGATGGACCAGCATAGGGCTAAATCCATCGCAGGCACCTTGAGACAGTGGGGTGAGTCAAAGATGCTAGACAGGGAGGAGTGAGGGGGGAAGGAGGAGGAAGAGCGGCCTGCAGATGCCTGTGATAGAAGACTGACAAAAAGCCCCTGGGCAGGTGAGTCTCTAATAACCAAGAAGGTTCTTTCTTCCCTTCCTAGGCAACACTGTAGCCAGTAGAAACAGACTCCATTTGGCCTATCCATCCCCCTTTCCTATAATTCTCTCCTTTCAAGACAGACTTTATGTTTCCAAAATCCACCACTTCCTTTTTCCTGTCTCTGTCTTTCCACATGATTTACCTTTTACCTGAAATATCCTACTTCACAGGCCTAGGTGCTAAATGCACTAAAACCACCATTTTTTTTGTGTGTGTGTGTGTGTTCTTTCCTCTGACAAACATTTAACATGGGTTATCCCCAAATTCCTATAACCATTTTCAAGGTGATAATTCTTTGTCTTTTGCAGATGGAGAACGAGAGGTCCACCCAGCCTGATTAAAGAAAACAACTTTACATAATTAGATCTAGGGCTAGCCTGTGAGTCTGACTGATTTTAAAGGCTATCTCTTTTCTATTTCCCCATGCCTGTTGAGATTCCTAGTCAGCATTTAAGATGTGGAGCTATGATCGTCTTCCCTTTGGTAAAGTTTTGATGGCATTCTCAGGAATTGCACACTCCATAGTAGTTCCTTCACAGAACAGGAATGTGGTCAAAACCTATAAATTTTTTTTTTTTTTAGATGGGGCTTCTTTGTATAACAGTCTGGCTGCCTGGAGCTCACTTAGTAGATCAGGCTGGCCTCAAACTCACAGCAATCTGTCTGCCTCTGCCTCCTGAGTGCTGCCACCACCATACCCGGCAAAACTTGTACTTATTAATGATATATTGCAATTAGGCATCTATCAACTTTTGAAGTATAACTTAATGACAGAGACAGATCTGTGTACCAATATATCTTCTCCCTCTCTTCCATCTTCCAAACTAACTTTCTACATAGTTCATCATATAATTTGCCACTAATAAGTTATCGTTTAATTAATAAATAAATTAATCAATACTAAAGAGTTTGTTTATAAAGCTGCGAACTATCTCCTTTTTTTTTTTCCAGATTATCGATTCTGTCTCTAAGTAATGATCTCTGCCTGCATCCCACATTGGAGTGATAAGCATGAAGCAGATGGCTGGCCATGGAGACATCCATCCAGGGAACCCAGTGCTTGCTTCCCAAGCCAGTGTGCTGGAAATGATTGGTGACTGAACCAGGTCCTTGGTCACTTTCTTTGCGGCCCCAGCAAATGTAATATCAGCTGTAGTAGTAGCAACAACAGCAATCATGGCAGCACCCAACCCAAGGACTCTGTGAGACTTGGGCTCAAAGCCATCAGATGGCGTGCACGAGTCCCTCACACCAATATTCTTCCTCAGAGATACGTGCTGAGTGCCTTCAATGGCTATTGTGGCTCGTGTTTTCTCCCAATGTTTGTTTAGCCAGACACACACCCAAGCAGTTTATGTTTTATACGAGGAGAATCACTTAACCCCAGAGAGGTTCACCCACATTCCTTGTCAATCCATCCCCAGCCTCCGCCACTCTCTGACATACCTTCTTCAAGATTCTGTCACCCTTCTTCTTTTCAAGTAATGATGTGACTTTCATCTCTGGAGTCTGAGCTGATTGCAAACAGCCCGAGCCGGCCTCTCTGTTTGAAAGAATGAACACCTCTCCCCCAGCAACCGAGCAAAGATAAGTTGTCATCCAATGGAGTAATACGTCTGTGCAATGAAGACAGAGTTAACGATGGGTGCTCCAAGCCCAAAGGAGGAGGCGTTGGCCCTAATGTTTTGGGCACAGCGTGAAAGTCAATAGGTTGTCTAATTCTGATTCTCAGAGTTGGTTTTCAAGGACACAGACTTCACACTGTGCTTGTTCCCGTCTTGCCTGGAGACTGTTCACCCTGCTTTGGACTGGTTGCCCCGGTGTCAGAGTGTTTTAAACTTCACACAAGCAGAGGTGCCCAGGTTCAAGAGACAAAGGTTTCCCCACTCCTTTCTGTCTTCTTGTTCCAGGATGCAGGTCTAGTTGTAACCATGTGCTGTGCTGTGCATCTGAAACAGGGGAAGACTCCAGACAAGGAAGGACAGCCAGTCAAGCAGATGGGTCAGGCATAGGCACTTCCTCTTCCAGCAGGGCTGAGGAAAATAGGCAGGTTACTCTTGGGACTTTAGATTCACTCATAAGTGGCCCCTGTCACTGGTCATGGCAGGCTCAACACAGAGGCATTCCTGGGAGCTTGAGGAGATTACATTTTGTTTTTAGGCTAAAGACATTATTCAAATGCTTAGGGAAGAGCCATTAACTGATTAACAGATGAGTGTGAATTGCCTTGTCTGATTAGGTGATTAATACCTATTGTGAACCAGCAGAGCCCAAAGAGACTGCAATCTGATGACAGGAGACTAAATATTTTGCCTATACCATTACAAGCCTTGTAGGTAGGTGTGTGCACTCTCATTTCCATCTGCCATACAACAAAATGACTTCATCACAGGGAAGAAATGCAATCTCCAGGCAACCTGTGTTCTCTACTCCCGCACACGGGGCTATGGTAACGTCACCGATGGAAATGGGTGTTTGCCCGTTTTGATGAAAAGTCGGGCTTGGAGCAGAGATCAGTCAGTTCAAGGCTCAGAACCGGGATGGAGAGGGGGATAGACACACAGCTTTCCTGCAGGGCCAGCTTTCCATGGTGTTGAAAAGCATGGCTTACTCTGGTGTGAACTATTCTTCCTGTTGACTGTGGGGATGATAATTAGCAAACAAAAAGAACTCGTGGGACAGTGATGAACCCTGCTGAGCCCTTCACATTTACTATTTTATTTAATCTTTAGACCAATATCTGTGAAGTAGATGTTATGAGCATTATTTTATTTTATTTTATTTTATTTTGTTTTTTTGTTTTTCGAGACAGGGTTTCTCTGTAGCTTTAGAACCTGTCCTGGAACTAGCTCTTGTAGCCCAGGCTGGCCTCGAACTCACAGAGATCCGCCTGCCTCTGCCTCCCGAGTGCTGGGATTAAAGGCGTGAGCCACCACCGCCCGACTATGAGCATTATTTTATAAATGAGGAAATTGAGGCTCAGAGACAGAAACCAAGTGTTTACATTAGGGTTTGGGTCTTTCTTATTCTGATGGTGAAGCAGTCCCCTATGGCTAGAGGAGGACTCAGGTACAGTGGAAAACACCCATGTTAGCTTTTCCATCACTGTAACAAAAACCCCGAGATAATCACCATAAAAAGAGGAAAGGTTTATATCAGTTCATGGATCCAGAGGTTTCAGGCCCTGGTGAACTAGCACTTCCTGGTGGGACTGTACCACCGTTGCTAAGAAACAAAGATAGAGGTGGAGGGGACAGGGTACCAATACCCCCATTAAGAGCATGTTTTCAATGCTCTAATTTCCTCTAAGTCCCACTTCCTAAAGATCACAACCTCTCAATAGCTCCATGGGTCAGGGACTAATTTTTTAACATATAGCCTTGGGGAACACTCAGTATCTAAACTACAGCAGCACTCAGTGGCCACATGATGATGCTTCCAGCACTGGAAGCTCTAAACTCTAGGATAGCGCCTGCTCTCCATCAGGGTTTTGATTTAGGAAAACCCTGAGTAATTTATTACTAAAAAGAAGTGCAGCACTAAACAATGTCTTTTAAAAAATCACTCATTAGCCAGAAGAATATTGGGAATGTTTTCTCTGAGTTGCACTTGTTATCACCGATTGAGAGTCATATTGATTACTATTAGGACAGGGCAAGCGGCTCAACCTTCCTAAGGTCTGTTCTAGGGAGAGATGGAATGAATATTCAGCAGACAGAGCTAGACTTTTGGGTCCTCAGGGTTGGGGCCCCAGAGAGAAATGCGGAGTAAAACTAGGGTGCTGAAATGGGATTTTCAAGTTGCTGAGACCAAGTTCCAGACGTCTTCTCTGAGACAGGTGGACGGGCTGCATAACTGTCCAGTGGAATGGTGGCAACTGCGCCCACGTGGTGGCAGAGTGGATCTGTTGGGTTAGTCACGCACACCTCAGTGCCAGCAAGCACCTCCTATTCCTCCCCATCCTGGCTTTCAGAATTCCCTTTCCTACAGGTGAGGTGCAGGGATGCTAAGACTGCTTGTAGACATCCCAAAGCCTTGGTGTAGGTGGAGCTCACTAGAAGATGCCACGCCTCTTCAGCCTTCTTCCCGTCCTCATGACATAGCATCTTGAAGACGATTTTCACATCAACTCATCAGATGAACAAAGCCATGCGGACCTGAGCAGTTTGTTACTAAACTCGACAGTGAGACCTGCCTTAACTTCTGCACGTGAACGCTTTAGGGTCTGGGGTTTGGACAGAAGGATCTACTCAGGAAGGGAGAAGCGTCATGCTGCATAGGTCTGGATGGGGTCTCTGCTGAGAGATCATGTGGTCCCACATAAGTATGGTTAAGTGAATTATCTCAAGACAAATGTCCAATGTCCATAGGCCACCAAGTGTAGTGGAGAGAGAGAGAGAGAGAGAGAGAGAGAGAGAGAGAGAGAGAGAGAGAGAGAGAGAATAATTTTTTTTTATTTGCTTTAAATTCTTGAGACTCTTGACAGCAGAAACACATTTGAACTCCACAGGAAGCGAGTATTCACAGGACATGCAGGTGATCAACACTACCCACAGTGGTGAGGAAGAAATGTCCATGCCCGACCAGCTCACACATCTGTATTCCTTGTGGCTCCTCCATGGTCTCTGAGTAACCCTACCATCTGTGCATCTGATGCTAGATCTTCCTTTTGGTTTACTTCTGGCTTTTCCACATCTGTGTATTTTATTTTACCACATATATTTTTGCAATCCACTTGTGAAATAAGGCAATGCGAGGTGCTCGTGGTGGCAGGCGAGTGTAAGTCTCCTGCCTGGCTGTATTTCAAGTTCTGTATAAAGAACATGTGCAGTAGTGTATCGGATCACTTCCTGCCCACTGGCTGTAAACGGTCTTTTCCTGATTTCCGTCTTTGTAACATTGTGTCAAAATAAGGGCTTGTCTAGATGTCAGTGTGGTATGTCACTTGCCCTTGAAGGTCCCTGATTCCAGAACCTATTTTCTACACTTAATACCTTTGGAAATTTCTGCTGAAGTCCTCTGACAATGAACTGAACTTGAATTCTGCAAATGCATCTGAGCTTTGACTTTCTCGGTGTTTGTAAATAAGGTTGAAAAAGATTGCCCCTCCCAAGAGAGGAATCCATCAATTCCGTGGAAAACTGGGGCACACACACATTAGGAAATCTGGACCCAGAATCCCTGGAGCAGGAAAACAGGTAAATCAGAGCCCAGTTTGTGCCCAGTGTTGGCCATGCTGCCCTGTCACTGGGGTTGGGAGGCAGCTGAAGCCAGGTGGGTGAGGAGCAGAGCGGCTGTGAGCTCTCTGAGGTGGCCAGATGGCAGGGAGCAGCCTGCTGGGCATGGTAATGGCCAACCGAGGCATGGGCACTTTTTGCTGGAATTTGCTTTCTGTTATCAGGGCGCCAGGTGACATGGGTCATCTTCCGCTTGAAGCCAAGTTACAGGACAACAGGAGAAATCACCACCTGGCCGAGACACCTCGGCGAACAGCTCGCACACGGCTGAGCCGCGAGTTCATCCTCAGAGAACAAAACTCTAGCTTGTCTGATTTGAAAGGGCTCCTACCGTCCAGACCTGTGCAGGCCTTCAAGGGCTGAACCTGAAGTCAGTGTTCTTGCTGAGCTCTGCAGCTGACCCTGAGGGCGCTCACGCTTGCTCTGCAGACCGTGACTCCATTCCAGCCCACACTTGGCTCTCTGCCCTGCCCACCCACAGTCTTGCGTGCTGTTTACTTATGGACGTCTGGTAATGATAGATTTTGTAGGTATTGACAAAAAAGTCATTTTATGTAAAAGAAATAAGAAACTAGGATTTGGGGCTGGAAGGAAACGCTAACTAATAAGCATGCCGTGAGCCCCACGAGCCCGGCAAGCTCCTCCATGGAATACCCTCTGTGGCTGTAAGAACTGCCGTCCAGCTAAATGGTCCTTCAAAATTAAAGTGTTCTCACTGCTTCTCCAGGGCTCTGTACCTTCCAGGCCAATGGCAGTTGGCCTACACAGCAACAGAGTCAGAGAACTAAAGAGGACCTTCTGGAAGCATGCTTACCCCTCTTCCGCTAGGGACAGAGCGCCCGTCGTGAGCGGCAGGTGTTTGTGATGGGTTCTCTACCAGTACATTTTATTAGCATTTATTAACATTTGTATATAGTTGGGGGCAAACCATGGCAGAAAGAAAGAATGAGCAGGTCCCTCTAGGGGCAATTCTGCATCTCATTTGTCCTGAACTCCAATCTGGAGGCAACAAAGCTCCCACTGTCAAGGACAGTGGGAGGGTTGACTCAGGGTAAAAGACTGGCTCTTCACCCTCTGAGATCAGTTGGATGTCCTCAGGCTTAGCTTCAGACACCTGGAGGATAGCTGCTAATGTGGGGGCCAAGGTGAAGAATCCCACAGGTGGTCATCAATCCAGAAACAATACTAACAAGGAGGACAGTGCGGGTATCCTAGAATCAAGGGGTATTTCAGACAGAAGGAAAGGGCCCTCAAGGCAAGTGTAAGGATAGAAGGCGTCTTCCAAGGAGGGCCATATGCCCAAGGCATGCATATAAGCCAGGAATGAAGGTGTGCACAACCCTGAGGGTCCTTGTGTGTGCACTGCAGGAAGGAGAGAGAAACGGGGATCAAATTCCAGGGAGGGAACCCTGAGTGGGAGAGTTGGGTGGAGCAGCTCTACACACAAACCAAAGGCTGAGTGGAAAGGAAGGCCAGCTGAGATCTGGGCTCAGAGAACACTCTTAACTGGGCAGCTCTGGGTGGAGCCTAGATCCTTGCCCTGGGTCATATCAGTGTCACCTAAAGAAGTCTGGGCAGGTTGTGGTGCATCCGGAGGGCAGAGGAAGGGACTCAAGTGAGAGAGGAGAGGGTGTTAAAGTCAGATTCGTGTCTCTTCCCAGCATCGCCTCTTCTATTGCCAGCTTACTTCCCTCTCCGCGACCTTGCTGAGGTGATTTCTCCTCTTCACCAAACTGCCACAGCTGCCATGTGAGCCCGGCTTCTAGTTGTGTGGGAGTGAAGATGACCCACAGTTCAGTGTGGCCCCGAGGCCAAAGTGGACCCAGTCCATGCTTCTCTATTTTAATGTCCTTTCCCCACCATGGAGGCAGTTCATAAAAGCCTGGAACATTGGCAGGGCTGGGTTAGGCAGGGGATTGCATTCTCAGCCAGTACCCAGGAAAAGCCACGCTTGCCGGTTGGAGGACCTCACTGGAAAAAAAAATGGAGAACTGAGCAATCTTTTTGGGTACTTCTGAGTTAGAGGCGGGATGCTGGCTCTCATCCAGTGTCATTCTTAGAGATAAGAATGCTCTCCCTCCCCCAGTATTTCTGATAGCTTGAAACTCTAGCAAGTTTGCTCATGAGAAGGACATGGCAGGTCAAGCCAGAGCCACCGGCCCAGAGCTGAGACCAGATGGTTCCCAGGAGGTCCTGAGGGCTTTGGGGATGACAGGACGTAGACTCAGAGGTGGGGTTAGCCAAGGCAAATCTTGCACGGAGGAGTGACATTGGTGTCCCTCATCTTATCACCGTATCTCTGCTCCACTTCTGCCAGGACCTCCCCAGTGTTTCCCTTTTGTCTATGGAAATCCTTTCTCCTATAAATAATTTGTCAAGATTTTAAGAAGGGTAAAATTATCATGTACAGAAAGGAAATTGGGATGGTGTCAAAGTCCTAAACACTGTGTGGTGTGGCATATCTGAGGAGATTCTTACAGGCATGCAAGCCTCTACCTAAACAAGGAGGGATGGATGCTCCCTACCCTTGCAGAGGCCCTGAGTCTGGCACTTAGAAGTGGGGCTCTGTCTGGTGGGATTGTGGAGCAAACACTGGGACAGCAGGCAGAACACCTTTTTTTCTAGGTTCCCATTCTTAATCTGCAAAGTGAGTGGTTTAGTCCAAGTTGATGACTCCTAAGAGCATCTTTTTTTTTTTTTTTTTTAATGTTGGCCTTGAGCTCACCAGTGGCTGAGAATGACCTTGAACTCCTTATCTTTCTGCTCCTACTTCCTGGGTGCTGGAACTCTAGACAGGCACCCACCACCATACCTAGTTACAGTGGTGGGGATCGAACACAGAACCTCATGCATGCTAGGTAAGTACTCTGCCAATTGAGCTATATCCTCATCCTGAGAACTTTAATTTTAAGGTCAATATGACATCATACCATGATGAATTGGAAGAACTCAGAATGCTAGACCAGGCGCCATCTAGACAGCAATCCCCATTCAAATGGACCACAGAGGAACGGGAGCTTTAGAGGTCAAAGCCAGCAGTCCATCACATTTGTTTTCAAAGATGCGAGGAGGAGAGCAGAAGCTGAGCTTCCTAGGGAAGGACCAGCCCCCGCACGACCTCAGGGCCAGTCTGTAAAAGTCGATGTCTGAGATGTAAAGCTTGAGACATCCCCATCCTTTCCCAGGGAACAGAACGGAGGTGCCGTTCCGAGAAAGCACACCCGAACAGACATTAGCCTCTGCCAGCTGCTCCTGCAATTACATTTAAATTCACTTAGACTAATTTCTCACACTTGATAAAAGCAGTTGTCTCTCCAAGTTATCCCCATGTTCTTCTACTCCAAAGCCAATCTGAAAAGCGTTATCGCCCAAGGAGGGGGATCTTCCACTCTGCGCAGCTCGGTCACCCTCTAGCCTTCTCCACCCTCTGCTTGGGGCAGCTTCCGCAGCAGTTTTCCGTGGGGAGCCGAGAACGTGGCACAGCCCTATTAGCATAAGATGCGGTGACTCACCGACTCGCAGATTGTAGATCAGACTAACATGGGGCTTTAATTAATTATATTAATTTTAGGGGAAAACAACAAAGCTGAAGAGTCTGCAGCGCTTCGTTTACCGAGCAGCTCCGAAATGTCTTTTATTTTTAACCACTGCCATAAAAACATCTCCACTGAAATAATGTAAAAATCCAGGAAGGGCCTATTACTCAGCGTGATCACGCCCTTTAAAAGGCTTTGACATTTTCTTTATTTTTCTAAGTTTTTTTTTTTTTGGAGAAAAAAAATATGTATATGAGCTATTACATACACACCCATGCTTGACACCCACCACGCCAGATCGTCTCTGTAAGGCTGGGCTCTGCTGAGCTCTGCTTCTAGTCAGGTGTTTCCCTCTCGGAGCCTCACAAAGAGAGATTCTCATTACTGAATTATCTTAGAGAACTTGCATCTAGTTAGCTTCGTCTCCAAGAGCGTTGCATGACAGGGAATTCTCAAATGCTTGTTGCAAACGCACGCGTGCAGCCCACTTCAATTTCTGGTTTGTGGTTACTCATTTGCTCCAACTAACATCTACTGGGGCCTACTCTGCTCCTGGTATCCGTGTAGGGGTAGGGAATGTGAAGATGAACCTGGAATCCGTACACCCCAGGCTAGAAGGGGAAAGAAATGGGGTTCCACATGGTTTGTGGGGTGACAGAATGAAGAACAGGGCTGGGCGCCAGGAGAGAGCACCTAGACAACTCAGGAAATAGGGAGGCGACATGAAGGGGGCTTGTATGGGGGTCTGGAGCTTTCTATCCATGGAGGGACTATTTCTGGCCTCGTGAGGGTCAAACTCGGACTCTGTTTGGGGGAAAGCCATCAGTAAACAAGGTAGACATACAATGCTGGTGGCGTTTACACTTTTGCAGAGGGGTAGAGATTGACAAACAGAACAGGAGTTACGTTGCTGCTGTGGTTGGAGCTGTTAAGGGATGCCACAGGTTTTCTCTTCTTTTTATTTTGCTGCTGTTATTGGTTCAGTTTGTGTGTTAAGGCCTTATGCACACTAGGCAAGGGCTCTACCACTGAATTACATTCCCAGCCTTCCCTTTAAATTTTATCGTTTGAGATAGGGTCTCATTAAGCTAACCAGGATGGCCTTGACCTTCCTGCTTTGTCCTAAAAGGTAGCTAGGATGACAGGCCTGTGCCATCAGACCCAGCCCAGGTTCCTGGATGTTATAACACTGGAATGCTAAGCAATACGCTGGAAGCAAGGCTAGGCTTCCCCGAGAAAGAAACCAGTGAACAGGGACCCCACGGACAAACAGGAAGGACCCACTAGGCGGAGACGGTGTGTGTGTGTGTGTGTGTGTGTGTGTGTGTGTGTGAGTGCGTCTCAGGCAGAAGGAACAGATATGCAAAGTATGAGCAGGAGAGGAAGCTTAGAAGCTGTCTCAGAGTTTCTATTTCTGTGGAGAGACACAATGACCACCACAACTCTTATAAAGGAAACATTTAATTTGGGTGACTTGCTTACAGTTTCACAGGTTTAATCTATTTTCAGCATGGTGGGGAGCATGATGGTGTGCAGGCAGACATAGCGCTAGAGTTGAGAGCTGTACATCTTGCAGGAAACAGGAAGTTGACTGAGACACTGGGTAGTATCCTGAGCATAGGAGACTTCAGACCCACAGAGACACACTTCCTCCCACAAACTCTCTGTGAGATTATGGTGGACAATTACATTCAAACTATCGCATTCCACTCTTTGGCCTCCATAAGTTTATAACAATATTAGAATGGAAAATTTATTTAGTACAATTTCAAAAGTCCCCATAGTCTACCACAGTCTCAACAATGTTCTAAAGTATAAAGTTCAAAGTCTCTTTTGAGATTCATGTGATCTTTTAACTACAATCACCTGTAAAATCAAAATTAAAAAGATCACATACTTCCAACATATAATGGCATAGGATATATATTACCATTCCAAAATGCAAGGAGGGGAGCAGGGAAGGGAGGAAATATTGTCAAAGTAAGACCAGGTGTGCAAACAGCAAGCTCTGCCTCTTCATGTCTGATGTCAAAACTCTCTGTTCAGCTCTGTTGACTGCACTTCTTTCTCTAGGTCTGGTTCTACTCTCTTTTAGCAGCTCTCCTTGGAAGGTAACACCCAACTCTGGCATCTCTAACATTTTGGGTTCTCCAAGATAATCCAGGTTTCAACTCCACAGCTTCACACAATAGCCTCTCTAGGCCTCCATTCAGGTACACCTGACACAAGCCTGGCCTCCGTAGCTATCTTTAAGCATTTAGGCAAATTCCATAACCCATTTCTTCTATCCTTAACTCTAAAGTCAGAACCATGTGACCAAAGCTGCCAAGTTCTGCTGCTTGCTAGGACTGGAACACGACCCCTTCAATTACGTCTTCACCAGCATTCTGTCCTTCACTGCCAAAACTTGGCTATCTGAAACTAGATCTCTAGACCAGGCTAGTCTCAGACTCAGAGATCTGCCAGCTTCTGGTCTTCCCAGTGCTGGGATTAAAGGTGTGCCCCACCATGCCAGGCTCTAAGCTTTTCTTTAGTTCCTTTTTGCAAGTTAAAAACTTAGCTGAGTGGGATCTTGCCCTGAGGTCCCTACTTCCTTTATTTTATTGCTTAATCTATTTATCTACTTGAACACAGGCTTTAGTTCCATTCTATCTCCTCGTGCCCCTTTTTTTCCCTCAAAATCTACATTTTGTAATTTACCCTGCTTGGTTTGTTCCTTTTTATTATAAATCTTTATATGCATGAATACTTGTAATGCCATGACAGTCTATACGAGGTTGTTTTGAGATGTCTTCTGCCAACAGAATTAATCTAAAACTTTTTGCTTTATCCCCAGGCAGACTCTTTGGTCAAGGGCAAAAAACAGCCAAGCATTTCTTCACCAAAATGACATAAGAACAATCTCTAGACCACATATTAATAGTCTTCTCCTCTGGAACCTCTTGAGTGAGCCCCACAGTTCATCCAATCATGTTCAGCACCTCTGTCTTCCATGCTCCTCCTAGCATGGCTCACTAAGCAGCACTTAGAGCATTCTACTGCTTTCAAAACAGTCCAAATTCCTCCAAACAAAAACATGGTCAGGCCCATCAGAGCAATCCCCCAGTCCCTGGTACCAACTTCTGTCTTAGCCAAGGTTTCTATTGCTGTGAAGAGACACCTTGACAGTGGCAGCTCTTATAAAGGAAATATTTAATTGGGGTGGCTCACTTTCAGTTTAAGAGGTTCACTCCATTACCATCATGGTGGAGAACATGGCAGCATGCAAGCAGTTGTGATGCTAGAGCTGAGAGTCCTACATCTTGCGGGCAACAGGAAGTTGACTGAACACTGAGCACAGAAAACTTAAAAGCCCCCGCCCCCGCACCAGTGACACACTTGCTCCAACACAGCCATACCCACTCCAACAAAGCCACATTTTCTAATAGTGCCCCTTGCTAGGAGATTATGGGGGGCCAATTACATTCAAACTACCACACTGATAATACCCCACACTAGAGCACAGGAAAGCAGATAAAGGCACCTTGGGACCAGAACTGGACAGTTGGAAATGCAAGAGCATAGATGATTTAGACCTCGGTTAACACACACACGCACGCGCACACGCGCGTGCAAACACACACACACACACACACAGAAACAAAATTTATTTGAGGAGGACAATTAAAGTACCTAGTGCTATACCTAAGGCCTAAGGAAATTATAATTATGCTCTGCACACAACTTTTTGTCCCCAGCTTTGATCCTTCTGCTTGGCTGGTCTCTGTAGTCTGGGCCCAGCCTGGTCTGCTTGACTGTATTCTGTCCTGAACATTTCTAACCTAGTCTATTGACTGTCATCTGCTTCCATAACAACGTACGATGTATATACTAATAAGCCATTTGATGATGGAATAGATCACTCAGTTACCATATAAAAGAAGTATATTGAAGGAGCAAACACTGTCCCTCCATAGGCTCAGGTATCTGAGCACTTGTCCCCTGTCGATAGTACCATTTGGGAAGGTGGTGCAGCCTTGCAAGAGGAAGTAAGTCATTGGGGACAGGCTTCGAGAGTTCATAGCCTCTCACCACTTCCAGCTGTAAAGCCCAGCGAAGTCTACTTATGCAGATTCTTCTTGGCTTTTCTCTACAGTTTTTCTGTACCCAGGGCACCGGACAGGACTGTCCTACATGGGCTTGTCACAGAAGTGTTGATGGTCATTGCTCCAACAGAAAGTTGCAAAAAGACCAGAGTTTATGTGGTTTGCCTTGGAGAAGAGAAATTCCCTGCCCTGGGGAGGGAGTTACAAGCCAGGAACCATAAATGAAAACCAAATACACATGCTATAGTACCACAAAATATTGAATGAAGCTGAAATTGAGAAGTATACCATATCCATGAATAAGAAGACCCAATTTTGCAAAGATAATGATTGCTCTTAACTGATTTGTAGGTACCATGTTTTCTAATTTTAACGCAGATCTCAGCTAGACTCTGTTGCTAGTTCAGGGGAAGACAGATAGGCCAGTGGAACAGAATACAAAAGGCAGAAAGGCACACTGAGCACACTACAGAGGCCCATAGGAGACCAAAGAGAAAAGGAAGGCTTTTAAGATAACAGTCTAGGTAAAGACCTAAATGTGATGGTAGAACTCTGAGATTTTAAACAGTAACAGCAGAATATTAAAAATGAGAGAGAGAGAAAGAGAGAGAGAGGGAGAGAGAGAGAGTGATCTGTGCAAAGTCCAGCTAATTACACAAGAAGACATCTACATGGCCAGTCCTTATGTGTAAAGCACTTTATTATTGATGAGGGAAATGCAAATTAAAACCACAAGGTGATAACACTTAAGATACCACAAGAATAACAAAGAGATAACACCTCCGAGGTTGGCAAGAGTGTAAATTTGACAACACAGGTTGCCAAGGTTGGTCGATAGCATTGTGTAATGCTGCTGAGGGCAGAGAGTAAGCTGACTTAACCGCTTTGGAAAACAAGTGGGTGTTACCCTTGAAGATTTAAGACACACCCAGAAGTCAGCACTTCACTACTCCACCTGAGAGAAGCTCCTGTGTGTATGTTCAAGAACTTTTGTACCAGGCAGAGTTGTTTATAATGACAGAAAACAAAGGCAAATGTCCTTCTACAAGAAAGACTAAATACATGATTTTAGTTATATTTGCAAATGCATTTAAAAGCATTAATTAGCACATAGTAATTACTGTGGGAGGGTCCACCTGTATTTCTGTGTTTTGATTGGTTAAATAAAGGGCTGCCTGGCTTATAGTTAGGCCAACCCTTAGGTGGGCGGAGTAGACAGAACGGAAGTTCTGGGAGGAGAAGAAGGAAAGAGGCAGAAGCCCCAAGCCACCATCGCAAATGGATGCAGGTTA
>JAQHUG010000006.1:1760221-1856372 GCA_028555095.1 Dicrostonyx torquatus | reverse complement strand
GTTTAATTATGAGAGCTAGCCAAGGAAAGGCTAGTGATAATAAGCCGGGCAGAGTTTAAATGAATCCAGTTTGTCATGTGGTTATTTCGGGTGCAGCCAGCCGCTGAGCGGGCCAGTGGCTGGGGGCTTGGAAGCTGGGTGCGGGGAACAAACAACATGCACCCCTCTCCCCCCCTATTTACAACAAATTACACTTATTTATGGAGAACACCGTGCTGTTTCATTACGTGTGTGATATGGCTAGATATAGGCAACCGGTGTACCCACTCCTCAGATCTTTATCTTTGTGTTGGAATATTCACAATTCACTGTACTAGCTATTTTGAAAGAATCCAGTTAATGGTTATCAATCATAATTACCCTGCATGAGAAGTTACTCATTCTACTCAATGGTACCTCTGCACCCATTCGTGGGCCTTTTTCCATCTCTACTGCCCAAAATCCTCACAGCCTGTGGTGACTACCATTCTATTCCAAACTTCTATGAGGTCAGTTTCCTAGCTTCCACGTGTAAATGAGAGTGTTTACCGTTCTGTGTCTGGCTTATTTCACTTAACATGGTGTCCTCCAGCTCCCATCTATATTGCTGAAAATGAGTTTGTATTTTAGCCTTTAAATAATATTCCGTTGTGTGTCTATAGATAGATAGATAACATTTTCTTTATATAAATTGGGTATTCATGCAGAGAAAGAACAATTATCAATAAAAATAAATGCAGCTATTTGCAACAGGGTGGAATAGCAGATGTAAGAATACATGCAAAAGGCTGAAGAGACGGCTCAGTTGTAAGAGCACTGGCTGCTCTTCACAGGGCTCAGGTTTGTGATTCCACAAGGCTGATAACAACCACGTGTAACTCCAATTCCATAGGATCTAAAGCTTCTCTTGGCCTCTGTGGGCAACACATGCATGTGACATGACATGATGCACAGACATACATGCAGCTATGTACATAAATTAAAAATACTTAAAAATACTTGCAATAGGTTTTCTATTTGTGTTCCTTCTGCTTCTGCCTCTTCATCATATCAACTTGGTTGATAGGTCATGGGCCCTAGGCAAGAACTACTACTATTATTCTGCTAAATGATCATTATCGTGGAATAATTAATGACTTGTTGGCATAGATTAGTGCATCTCTTAACCTTTATTGAAGGAGTTTCTTGTAGTAGGTCACATTTAGCATAGAGACCCACTTCTGGTCAAGAGCAGAGAATGAGATTTTGAAGTGCTGAAGTGCTCAACCCTAAACGAACACCCTCTTCTCAATAATCACTGAACAAGAGGAAACAGAAAGATTCTCAGAGCTCCGGCTCTTCTGATGCTCTGGCGTGGGGTGCATGACCCCAAGGAAATCATTTTATGGACATAACTGGACAGTTACACATGTGACATCACAACAATTGCGACAGCATGCACAGGACCTGTGAAAGCTCTCTCCAAGCAGAATCTTAGCATGGAGAGGAGGCGGTGGACACAGTCCCACCGCTCTCTGCGGAGCTGTCGGCAACTGATGGCTGCTAGGTGAAGAAGAGCTAGTTTTCTGCAAGGATATGGCCCCTGGTAGGTCAACCTACCCAGGGCAGGTCCCACACCCAGGAATATTTGGGCAGCGCAAATGGTTTGAAAAATAGACACAAAACTGGGTGGGTGTGGAGGTGCAGAGGATCTGGGAGGGGCTGTGTGTGTGAATGTGATTAAAATTCGTTGCATGAAATTTCCAAAGAATTAATAATGTTATTATTAATTATTATTAATTAAAAGATTTCCACTCATTTACTATGCAGTGTATTTCTACTTTAATTTTTCTTTTTTGCCTGAGTAGCATCTTTTCAATGTCTTAAAAAAAAAGTGCAGTATAATTTGAGTCTTCCTAAGGATTTCCGGTCTTCTGTAGTTATTCTTCCTTTTACAACTTCATGAGAAGGGCGAGGCTACACTGTTAGCGTGAGGAATGCAGTCCCCACGGCCATAAAATGTGTTCAATATTCTGATTAGTTTTAGTGCCTTCTCACTCCAGGGTGCTGTCCTAGGCTGGGCCACTGGGTCACTAACACCCCTTGCCATAGCTGCTGCAACCAAGTGGCATCACGATCAAGAACAGGTGCCTCCTGCTCCTCGCACCAAGTAGGGACTCAGCAGTTACCAAACTTTTGATATGCACAAATCTATAAATACTTGTTTATTTATAACATATATACATTAGTATTATTACTTAATATTTCAGGGAAATAGTAATTCCATAATTAAAAAACACTGGCCAGGACATAGTAGTACAAGCCTTTAATCCTAAACTCAAGAGCCAGGCTGATCTCTGTAAGTTTGAGGCCAGGCAAGGATACGTAGTGAGACCCTGTCACAAACGAACAATCCAAAGCAACAGCAAAAATGCTAACATTCTTGGCATCTTTGCCAAATTTGATTAATTATTGCTATTTTCCCCTTGAAATGTGTTTGCTTAAGAGCTGTTTTCTTGGAATCCAGTTTGTTTGTACTGTTGACTTTAACTTTCAACGTCGTTGTGGAAACCTTTTAAAAATCATTTGTCCAAATTTAGGGCAAATTTAGTGAAAACAAAAGAATATATCCCATGTAGTCATTCTGCTGCCCATGTACAAATGACAGCATATCATCAAAGACCAGAAGAACTGACTACCATTTTATAACAAATTTCTATAAATAAATTTCTAACTTAGAATACACAACATTATCTCCTTACTGGGTGTCAGGGACCATGCAAATGCTATTCTGGTGATCATGAAGCAAAGTCTCTCATGGCACTGACTGTATCATCCAAGGGTGTCTCAGAAGGCCTGTTGGGAGGGTAGGTATAAGGAGAGGGTATCATATTCTTCCACACTCACCCATGTGGTAGTTGGCAAGCCTCATTCCCAGCCTAGCACAGATTAAACTCTTATCTTATGAGCCACTCCCAGGTCAAGATGAGTAAGAGCGAGAACCTAATGCAGAAGTTACAGGTGACTACAGGAGAAAGCCAGAGACATCATAGGCATATGACCTATGTTGTCACATGGGCCTGTCTCTTTCTGAAAAGGCTCTCCACCCTCACCTAAGGCTCCACTGTGTCATTCTGACATCTTCAGTCATTGGTCAACAAGAGGTCACACATTCTCCTCTTGTGCCTTGCAGATTGTGTGGTATGTTCTGCCTTTGAAAGCCTGTTGTTTTTGCCAAAGGCCAACAAAAGCCATAAGCTTAGGGATTTATTTTTAGTGTTGGGAGTAATATCTTGAGCTCCATGTCTACTACATACATGGTCTGCCACTGAGCTTCACCACAAGCCCAAGACACCTAGTTTGAGCGCAGTCAGATCCTGATCTGAAAACTCATTTAGAGTTGGAGATTGGGAATAGAAGTCAAGTCACAAAAATGGTGGGACTCATGGAGCTGGGCTGTGGCTCAGCTTCTAGAGTGTTTGCCAAGGGTCCATGAGGCGCTGGGCTCCATGACCAGCACTGCACAAAGTGGTGTAGTGGTGTATCCATAATCCCAGCACTTGGAAGGGACAGAGGCTCAAGTTCATTTTTAGCTAGTGAGGACAAGCATCCTTGGTTACATGAGACTGTCTAAAACTAAATAACTGGACTAAATCCAAAATGGCAGAAGTCTGGAGAGGAGGCACAGATATGTATCGCACTGGAGGTCATCAGAGCCCATTGGTGCTTCCTGGGTTGCTCTCATTCTGCTCGTCCTTGGATTTCACTATATATTTCAGCTTTTCGGCAATACATTTCTCTGTGTGCTTGTTCTAATTGTGTTTAGTTTCTATTCCTTGTGATCAGCAAATCTTTGTGTGGGTGCGTACACCCATGTTTATATGTGGAGGCTTGGAGTCAGTTTTGGGAGTCTTATTTAACTGATCTCCACATTAATTTTTGAGACAGAGTCTCTCCTTGAACAGTTTTGCTAGATTGGCTGGCCAGTGAGCTCCAGAGATTGGTATATCTCTGCCTCTTCAGTCTTGGGACTAGAGACACATCACCGGTTTTGGCTTCTATATGGGTTCCCCTTTACCGACTGGACCATCTTTCTACCTGTAACCAATGACTGACTGTTAATGAATCCCACCTACTTTATTACCCGGTTGGTGGTGCTTTGGGTTGGATGATACAGTAGACTCCAATTCATCCATGAGTGAATGTTTTACACACATTCACAAGTCAACTTTGTGCATATTTTCCTCATTACAAATTCTATGGCTTCATGCACATAGCTTGACATTCTCTCCAGTAGGAGTCTTTGTATCACAGACTGCTCATTCGGCAGATGAGGAATCCTACCTTCCACACTTGCAGAGAGCCAGCCCAGCTGGACCTCCTCCTGTTTTAGATAAAATGAGGGAGTTACATGGGACTGGTCTCTACAGGGATGAAAGGGCACTAATAATGTAGCAAAATCCCAAGCCCTCAAAACTCATGGTGTGTGGGCTCCTTAGAGTTCTCTGTCCATCTTATAAAGAGACTGCTGAGAACCACGTCAGCAATCATGAGTCCCCTATTCTGCTTATCAGTCAGAGGTGAAGGGAACCAACCAGATTCTCTGTTTTAAAACTGAAATTAGTATTTACTAAATTCTTTTAAAGATGATAAAACAAGAGTGCATTTTTTTCTCTCCTCTCTTCTAAGAACCTAATAAAACGTATAGTACTAAATCTGTAAGTATGGAAGCTATCATCCATAGGCTGAGTTTTCCAACGAACACCTGGATTTAAAGAGAGCCAACAAGAACGCTGCTGACAGACGCTGGTCTGGGCAATCCAGGAGGTTGTTATCACAGTGGGCATTACCTGTTCAACAGGACACCAGGAAAGTCTCTATGCTCAGTTGGTAGACACAGATTTCTGCACACTGATTGGCTAGCCATGTTCCCTCCCTGTGTCCATCTCCAAGAAGGCAGCTCAAAAGAGACAAAGGGGTGCACAGCCTGAAGAGAGGTGGAACTCCTAGAGTGAACGACACTACTCACAGTACATCCTCTCTGCTCCTTATTGTAAGCATTCCAGCCCTAAATCTGGTGCTACAGCAAGCTAACCCTTCTTTTGCTTATTCTGAAGTGAAGCCTCTCACTTGACAAATGCTCGGGTACTATAGAGATGACTTGGTGGTTAAGAGTGTGTCCTGCTCTTCCAGAGGACCCAAGTTCAGTTCCCAGCACCCACACTGGGTGGCTCATAACCACTGGAAACTCTAGTCTCTAGTATCAGAAGGCCCTGTGAACTTTTCTGGGTTCTGGGGACACCAGCACACACATGCATATACTCACATACAGACAGACACATGTAAACAGAAATAAATAATTTTTAAAAAAAATATCTGTTCAAATCTACATTTTTTTGCCAGTCAAAATTGCCTTTTGTAAATGAGCAGGAAAATAGACAAATACATATACTAGAAGGAGAAAGACACCCAGATACCCACAAACAAATCTGCTACATCTTCTGCCTTTGATTAGTAATAGATGAAACTAACCAGACCCCAGAGTTTAATGAGAATCATCCAGATAAGCAGAATGAAACCCAATAGACTGATCCTTGGGAAAGGGAGAGAACTAAAGGCACACACTAGAAAGCTGAAAATTAAATAAATAACAACACAGACTTCACCAGATTAGTGTGATAAATGAGAGATGAAAAACATCACATTCGCAGACCAAGAACAGGATGCTCTGAGAAAGGAACAAAAACAACCAGTTCTCCAGGCAATGGTTGTGCACGTCTTTAATCCC
This sequence comes from Dicrostonyx torquatus, assembly GCA_028555095.1. Taxonomy (NCBI): domain Eukaryota; kingdom Metazoa; phylum Chordata; class Mammalia; order Rodentia; family Cricetidae; genus Dicrostonyx; species Dicrostonyx torquatus. The sequence continues at coordinate 1,850,626 of JAQHUG010000006.1, read as the reverse complement.
AGCACTCGGGAGGCAGAGGCAGGCGGATCTCTGTGAGTTCCAGGCCAGCCTGGTCTACAAGAGCTAGTTCCAGGACAGGCTCCAAAGCCACAGAGAAACCCTGTCTCGAAAAACCGAAAAAACAAAATAAAACAAAACAAAACAACGAAAAAACACAACCAGTTCAAAGGGGCCACAAGAAGGAGCTCAGGGGTGTCTATGTTTGTCTTTTGTTCTTTTTTTTTTTAATCAGTGAAACTCTAATTTGAGGGTGGCCATTCTCTCATTGTGGAATGGAATAGAGAAATTCTATTAAAACTCGGTTAGGAGTTAGGTTCTCCTCCCCGACTCTGCATGGAAGGGGCAAGAGAGAAAGCCAACCTCTAGAGAAGAGTGGAGTGAAGAGGGAACAGAGAAAAACAAACAGAACAAGAGCGCAGCCTGGATTCTTGACAACTTTCCAGTTCCTATTTGTGCTCTTGGAGAGGCCTCACTGCCTGTGGGTCCTGTGAGATGACCCAGTAACGTTTTAATAAATTCTCCCCTTGGTTCAAAATCAGGTCAAGTTGGTTTTCGTTAGAAGACAAAAAATAGTCTTCGAATAAGACAAAACGGCTTAAGGACTGGAGGTGATCAAGTCTCAAGTCCCCTGGGACCAGATGAGACTAACCCGGGGGGTCAGGGTCAAAATCGACTCCCACGAGGACCCGGTACCCTTGTTCTTGGGCTCAGCTCTTCCTAAAGACCGCGCTGACATTCTGATTATGAATTTGGACAGCAGGTGCCCCACATGTCGTGTTTTCTGCATTTACATTTATTTTCTTAGCATCTTGAAAGAAAGATGGGGTTGAGCCTGCCAAGTCTCTAAGCACCTTATAATAACCTATTCAGACATCTTATGGGAGGATTAATTTAGCCTTTTCACACGCTGGTACAGTAGCGAACTAACTGACTCACCTCTCCATGGACCTTGGACATTTGAACGAAAACTGTGGGTTTACCTGACAGTAAAACATTACATTGTTTCAGTCCTTAAAGCCATACACAAAACCCAAAACACCGTTCTAGGCATTTGAACGGGAGACCATCGCTTCAGCTTCTGGCCCTTTGCTCCCTCCTCAGCATCCCCTTTGGATACCGCTGGAAATGAAGTACCCAAGACCCAAAAGATAAGCCATCTCGGATGGTCTCTACGGCGTGAGTGCACTAAAGAAGACAAATACAGTTTTAGTGGGAAATGAAAGGAGAGCTCATGCAGGACGCCCCAAATGCAAGAGCAGTTTCTGGAGGGAGGGGTTTCCTTATCTCCAAATTGGCAGTGTCTTTTCAGAGAGTACGGGCGTTCGTTTTTCTTTGTTGATTTTGGTCTTTTTATTTGTTTGTATTCCAGACTGGGACAAGTCGCCTTCTCAACCCAGCCATAGTCCATGAATTGGTGTTTAACCCAAATCCCATTGAATGCTGCGGAGAGAGGAGAGGAAACGTCCCACACCCAAGTGGCCAGCGCCATGAACAAAGGGGAGTCTCGCGGTGCCAGCTCTTGGCTTCAGCTGGGCCCAGCGGGAATCTGAAGTCCCCGTGCCAGGGTGAGGGCAGCCACTGAAGCAGATGCTGGGCAGCTGAGAGAAGCGATTGGTTTCAGAGACTCCAATTCCTTGTGGTGGGCACCTTCCTCCTCTTGGTGGGAGCCTGGAGGTGGCTGGGGGCTGTGCTGTCCACCGCTGGCTGCCAGCTCAGCTCTGCTTGGGAGAGTTGTCACCGGTCTCTGGCTCCAAGCAGGTTTGTTAAGGAAGCAACACTGCCTACTTATGAAGATTTATGGAGAAGCCGACAGACATTAGGCTCTGACGCAGACCTCAGGTGAGCGCTCTCCCCGAGGTGGAGGGCTCAGGAATGATAGAGAGTGATTTACTCTCCCCTCTGGCTCCGTCAATATTCCAGCCCTGGGCCTGGCCCAGGAGGAGAAGAGAGGCTGAGGCCTGGTTTTTCTGGCGGTGTTCATTCTTCTTCAGAGAGAAAGAGAGAGACTGGCACTTTTTGTGGCATCTCTCACGGAGGGGGGAGGCCAAGATAAATGGATAGTTTCAAGGTCATTAGCTTCCTGAGCTCACGGGTTGCTTGCCTCTGCCAGAGGGCTGCTTGGAGAGGTTACGGATGCTTTGTGGCTGGACCAGAGGAGCCCACATTTGGATCAGGGGCCCTGGGACTTGCTGCCAGTGGAGAACCCAGACTCTGGGCCTGTGGAGGATATTTTATCTCTCACATAAGTCTGCTCTGGGAAAGCTTGACAGGGGGCCTGCTCTCATGGAAATCTCCAGAACCTGTGTTATAGACAGTGTCAACACAACACTGACATTCGGTCTTTCTCATCAAGGATGAAAAAATATATATGAAGAACGAAGAAGGGGCACTGCCAGGGACTAGAGTGGATCTGGAAACAAGGACAAAGAACAGGAAATGGGTGACACTAGAAGATCCGTTCTTACTCCATTCTGGATCTTCCACTTCTCTTGGCTTACACCACTTCCCCTCTTCTCCCCCATAAGTTCAGTTTGTATTGTGGCCTTAAATGCTTGATAGGGAAATGATGCGGAGTTAAAGTCTCATCTGTTTATAGCTCTCCAGGTTCATCTCCATGTCCTGAAATTACACCGCTATGCATTTTGACACCAGTATGTACCTAGTACTTTGTGCTTCTTTTGGTTGACAAGTGTGATTTGTGTACATGTTTTCATGATTTAGTGCAGGACACATCACTTGTGTTTCTAGCACTGGGGGGTCAACCTCGGGACCTTGACCTTGGCAGGTAGGCACTCCACCACATGGTTGCAGCCTCAGCCCCCACTGTTCCTGTCTCTTGAGTGGTTGACTAAATCACCCTAGTAATGTCCTAATGGGCATGGTTAGTCCACTATTTCTGGTTATCTGGGTTAAATATCCACACTTCAGTCAGGTGGTGGTGCACACCTTTAATCCCAGCACTCGGGAGGCAGAGGCAGGCAGATCTCTGTGAGTTCGAGGCCAGCCTGGTCTACAAGAGTTAGTTCCAGGACAGACTCCAAAGCTATAGAGAAACCCTGTCTTGAAAATCAACCAATCAATCAAACAAACAAAAATCCACACATGTACATATGTCCTATAATTTCATAATGCCTGCATTTCTAGACTGCAGCAGTGTGCTTATTACAGTGTGGGATGCATGTCATTGTCACCTAGATGCCATCGTTTATAGTAGAAGCTCATCCACTCTTGGCATGGAGAATGCTCTGTAGATTTAGACAGATCTTTATGCTCCATCATTAAAGTACCATACAGACTGCTTTCAGGGTCATAAAAACATCCATAGATTTGGGTAATTTATATATTCTAATTGCATCTCCAGATGTTAAACAATTCACCTTTGGGTAGTCTTTGGTTCTCTCTCTCCCCCTCCCTCACTACTTTCCTCCCAAAGATGGAATTCAGGGTATCAAACACTCTAAACAAGCAGTCTCAGACCAGAATCCTGTCTTCAGCCTTTCTAAGCTATATCCTCGAGAAATTCAATGATCTTTTCCAAAAATGTATCTCTCATGGTCCTTGCTGCTTGCACCATTTTGTTCTCCAAGAACTAGAAAGCAAATCCCAATATGTGGAGTGGTAGAGGGTACCAATGAGAGGTAGGCATTTTCTCACATTGCACTCTCCTTGGATGCTTATCATCCCTTATTTATTTTCACAAAGGCTGCTCCTTCCACTTCTTGTTTGTTCTACCTGCCCTTTTCCCCACAGTCATTTCCCATCTGCCTCCATGTACACCCTGCTTCCTCTCCTCGCCACTTGTGGTCTAGTGGAGCATCCAGCCCACTGTGTGGTTGGCAAATGACCGCCCCCACACACCTGCCGCCCAGTAGAATGGCCCAGAAGGGAGCTTGCCACCGGCCAGTTAAACAAACATTTCTGAGGCTTGGCCTCCAGACACAGCATTTCCGGGCAGGAAGGTTTGCTTTCTGCTGCTGCATGCTGAGACCTGGATATTCTCCAACCTCACCTTCAGGATTCCCTTAGTGGGCTGCTGGGAGTGGGAGGGGAGGCTATGACTACAGTCCAGCCTGTCCACCTGGCTTAGCATCATGGGTACAGAAAGGCAAGGAAGCAAGACTGCATGATTTCCAGGGGGACCTGGCTTGGGAAAGTTCGAGATGTAGGAAGCCTTGAAAATGGCTGCCCTTCTGTATCCCAAGGATTCAGGCACTCTGTTTTCATAGTGACCGAGAGGGATATGTGTTTCCACACATTCTGTGGAACTCCATAATCATACTAGGGTAGCTTTCCTTGGGTGGGGGATAGAGTTGAGGGGCTGGAGGGCATGCTCAGACTAGAGTTTACTTCTACCTGCACTGGCTAATTACAAAGGGTCTTATAAAACATGCCCATGAAGAGCTGCACAGAGTGGGCCATAGAGGAAGAGTCACAGAGTGCCTGGGCTCTCTCCAGGAGCACAACCTTCCAGCAGCTCCACATCCAAACCAGAGAGTCCCTGACATGTGGAGACATCCCAGGATCCTAGGTCCTAGGGACTGCGTATCTCTCAAGGACTTTCTCACTTGGGGACTTTACTGATGAGCAGACACTAATAAAATAAAAAGTGAAGTCTATAACACCACAGGAAACAGCATTGATAGAGTTCTGGGGACCTGTTGGTACCTCCATGACACCTAGATCTGTCTGTCTCTGTGGTTTGTGATGTCCATAAATGCATTATCTGAGCAGTTTCACCAGTGTGCGTTTAAGGGAACAGTAGTTGCCACTTCTAGCTGAAAAGACCTGAAAAGTTTCATCCGGGGCCTCTCCTGTCACCTTTCTCAATGGTGACATCTCCTCCATGCCCCAGGCAGGGCAGATGGCAGAAATGGATTCGATAAATAGGTGTTGAACAAACCAACAGGCCATGGCACACTTATCATTACCACTTCAATGATGAGAAGACCTTGCTCAGAAAGAGCTTGCAGAGACTGGGGGTGATGAGACACACGTACTTCCTGGAAACCTGGGCCAGAACATGGCCTCCTGTCCCATGAGTGGGCTCTCTCCTTTTTCTCTTCCTTATAAAGTAGCGATGTATAATTTCTGCTCATTTTCTTAACGATAGTCTGTTTTCTGTTGTTATAACTGAGTAACACAGGTTGGATGACTTGTAAAGAATAAAGGCTTATTCAAGTTATAAGGCTGTGCTTGGGGAAGGCTTTCCTGTTCATGGACCCTCTTCTTTCACTATAAGGTTAAGACAATGAGTTTGTTGACTTGGATATATGTCTCTTTTGTCTCTCATAAAGTTACAGTGCCATCATAGGGGCCCTCCCTCATGACCTTGCAAAGACCTAACCTCCATCACATGTAATGTTGGGGATTCATAATCAACATGACATCTCTCATTGAGAAATTTTTTTTAACAACAGATGAAGACTTTAGAGGAAGTCACAGCCCTCAAGCGTAGTTGTAGAGCTCAGACCCAACCCCTACTCCCAAGACTGAGGGGTCATTTCAGAAGAGGGGGTGGAACGGTTGTAAGAGCCAGAGGAACAGGGAGATTGCTGTGAGACTGGGCTTCTTAGAAATGTCAGAGAGGCTACACCATGAGACTGTGCTTGGAGAAGGCTTTCTTGTGTACACCCCTCTTCTCTCATGAGAAGCTCACTAACATGGCTGCCTAAATGTGAGCTGAATGAGGACACCACCTTAGACACACTAATGTGGAAGGGGAAAGCTCACAAGGTCTCAACCCTACACAGAGAACTACCGGCAACAATGCTGAGAGCAGGGAGAATTGTCTTCCCCAGGGTAGAACACACCAATTGGCTACCTAATACCAAATGGTAGTCCTGAAAACAGACATATAAAGTAACATTATATGGACTGAGTAGATTGTATTTATACATTTGAGAATAAACACACACACATATGCAACAACAAATAAAGAAAAGGAGGTTATGAATTTGGGAGACAGCAAGGGAGGGATTGGAGCAATGAAGGGGGAAATAATTATTATATTGAAATCTCAGAAAATAAAAATATATATAATTAAGAAATTCAAACAAGCGTTTAGAAGACTCAAACTCTGTGACATTGGGAACATTATGTTAAAACAGCATGGGGGAACGTCTTTACCCTCCCTGCAGCAACCACCAGCCTGTAGCCTGAGATCCTTTCCGAAAGAGATCCCCTCCAAGAGACCAGAGCTATCCCCTGTTCCTGACAGTATCACTCTGTCACTTGGTCTCTGTATAGCTTCATGCTGCTTGCAGAGCGTCTGTGTGGATGTGACCTCATTGGTTTCCTCTAACAACTTCATAGCTACAGCTATTGCTGTTGTATTTGCCTGTGAGAAAACTGGGATATTGGACAACTTTGTCCTCCCCACGAACACACACCCAGTGAGAGACGGAGCCAAGGATAGTCATCTAGTATTTCCTCTAAGCGATCAACCAAGGATGGAGGCAAGGTCCTGGAGAATGTAGGGTCCTTGGATCTGACAGTCCTATGTGGCTGGAATGTTGTGTCATTGGAGTGTGACTGACTTATCTATGGCAGCAACTTAACTCCTGATCTCAGAAGAAAGGAGCAACAGAAGGCTGGGGGTGTGGCTGAGTGGTAGAGCACCTGCCTGGAAGGCTCAAGGCCTATCACTCTATCACTCATCCCCAGTGCCATAATAAAAATATTCTAAAATGCAAATATGAAGGATGAGCTGAGGAGATATGACCCGTCATTCCCTTAGCCAATGGTCAGGACTTATCAACCATATCCAGCAATGCACCCTTGGCTTGGCTCTGTGAAGTTTGCTCAGGCTGCTGAGGGCAGATCTGAGGGGTGGGTGTGGGATGCACTAAGAGGAGAGGTAGTTCTACAAAGCTACAGAACCACACACCACTACTTCACTGGAGTCCAGAAATGGTCCTGATGCTGCGGTCACAGTCCTTAGCCAAAGGAATGGGGTTGCTCTTTTGAGTTTCCTTGGCCCTGTTCACTGTGCGCTATGAGTTGAACACTACACTCCCAACGCTAAGAAGGGATGGGGAGTAGAGAGTGCTGCTTGGTGAGGAGACTTGACTGGGGTAGCTGAAGGTAAGTTTGCCTGGATTGCTGAGATAAGGAGCCTGCCTGACCGCTCCCGGAGGTGGCCCAGGCTCGGAACATGGATTGGTGCCGACAGCCTGACCTTGGATGATGATTGGTCTGCTTTTGCAGAAATCAGTTTTCCTTCTCAGAATCTTCTCTGATGATGGTGTGCTTATTGTTCTATAGAAGGGATGAGACTGAATGTTCCAGGGTCTCAGTTTCCCAGTGCCCAATTAACTCATCGATCCATTAACACATCCACAAGTAAGTGGGGATTACTCATGTACTCAGGAGCAGTCCCCAGACTCAGAGTTCTGCTTATGGCAGCCTCGGAAAATACAGGACACACGTCCCCCTCAGAAAGAGTCTAGATTCACCTCTGTCAAAAGCAAACACAGCAAAGAATAAAGAAACAAGGTTCTGAGAGCAACTGTACCTGGAAGACAAAGAAGGCTGCCTGGGCCTGTGTTCGGCCTACCTCTCAGGATAGATGTGAACGAAGTCCAAACTCGTAAACTTAACTTTATGAGATGATTTTGAGACTTTAAAAAAACTTTTATTAGAAGCTGGGCGGTGGTGGCGCACGCCTTTAATCCCAGCACTCGGGAGGCAGAGGCAGGCGGATCTCTGTGAGTTTGAGGCCAGCCTGGTCTACAAGAGCTAGTTCCAAGACAGGCTCCAAAAGCTACAGAGAAACCCTGCCTCGAAAAACCAAAAACCAAGAGAAACCCTGCCTCGAAAAACAAACAAACAAAAAAACCAAAAACCTTTTATTAGTATTTAAGGTATTAGATATCTTTGTGATATTTTTTGAACAAGGGATTTGGGCGAGGATTTGGTAAGGCAATTGTGCAATTCTCAAACACAACCTCTGTAGATGACGACACCGCATTGAACTGTCAAAAGGTTAGATGCCTGGAACTTGAATGTCTTTCAAAGGACACATGTAGAGACTTTGGTCAAAAGCCTTTGTCACAGTTGGGATGTGGTGGGACCTTTAGGATTTGGAAGGAATTTGGGCCATTGGGACATGTCATTCCAGTGTATATTGGGACCTCAGCTCCTTCCTGCCTCTTAGTTTTCTGAAGCCATGAGGTGAGTAGGCCCTCTCTATCACATGGTCTCATTACAGGATGCTGTGCCATCACAGCCCCAAAGTCACAGAGCCAAGCAACCATGGCTCTGAAGCCAAAATCAAATTAAACCTTATCCTCTGTCCTATAGTTTCTATTGCTGTGAAGAGACACCATGACCATGGCGACTCTTATAGAGGGAAACATGTAATTGCGCATGTCTGCAGTTCAGAGACTTAGTCCATTACTGTCATGGCAAGAAGCATAGAGGCACGCAGGCAAACATGGTGCTGAAGAGGGAGCTGAGATGTCTACATCTGGATCCACAGGCAGCAGGAAGAGAGATTGAGTCGCTAGGCCTGGCTTTAACTTCTGAAACCTCAAAGCCCATCCCCCAGTGACAGACTTCCTCCAGCCAGGGCACACCTCCAATAATTCTACTCCCCATGAGTCTATGGGCCATTCTCATGCAGACCACCAAACTCCCTTATAACTTGTTTGTCACACAGCGGTCCATGAGGTGACACCCTTATCCTTTGTGTCTTCATAGAGGTGACAAGTGTGACAGACTGGAGTGGGGTTTTGGTTCCCCAATGACCCAGTGACATCTTATGGAGGCTTTTCTGGATTTCTCAGTCCACCTAAGGACCTCATAGAGTAAGGAAGAACTGTCCTTAGCTCAGTAAGAGTGAGATGGACAGGGGCGTGGCAAGTGTAGGAGGGAGCACTTCCTCAGAAGAGCCTCCACAGTGTGGATGCTGCCACCAGGGTTAACTATGTCACAGATATTTCATGTCAGTCATCTGCAATCTTGGAACAAGCCAGTGAGGTGAACACCATCATCTCTGCTCTGTCACACAGCAGCGTGAAGCCCAAAGAGGCTAAATAACCCACAGCTGGCCTCACAGCTAGACACCTGGTAAGTGTTTGAACTCAGTATCAAAGATTCTCCAAAAATAGACAGGAAGGGAAGTTATGGCCAGCTGTTGCACTTGACACCATATTCCTGGATGCCCCAGGACCTGGGGAAAATGACTCACCAGAGCTATTCTATAGAGGGATTGAGGAGGAAAGGTGGTGTCAAGGATTTGCTTGCAGGACTCTGGTTTTTGTCCAAGTATTTGTGGAGAGTTGATGGAGAAGCAAAGTTTTGCACTATATTCCTGGGTGAGGAGTGACTTGGGTTGTGCACAGCCTGCACTGCACAGGGACTTGAGTGACTGATCACTCACAGGATAAGAATCTAAAGAAAGGAAATGGAAATGGGACCTGACCTGCTTGAGAGCCATTGCCTCTGATGGAAGAGGCTTTGGAATAGGGGTAATGGATGTTCCTAATGAAGTTACAAATCGGGAGGCTTTATTATTAACTGTTAGGAGAGAAGGAGGCAGCAGGACAGGTCTTACTCATAACTGATTGAATTTTTATCTTGAGGAAAAACCCCAGAAACATATAGGCTACCTTTCTTATTTTACAGATGAGGAATCAGGGGGATACAGAAGTAGGAAGACCAAGAGAAGGAAAATGAGAAAGAGGAGGAGGAGTAGGAGAGAAGTAGAAGCAGCTAGAGGAGGAGGAGCAGCAGGAGGAAGAGGAGTTGGAGAGGAGTAGCTGGAGGAGGAGAATATCTGATAGAGGAGCAGGAAGAGGAGCAGCTGGAGGAGGAACAGGAAGAGCAACTGGAAGAAGAGTAACTGGAGGAGGAAAAACAGCTAGAGAAAGAGGAGTTGGAGGAGGAGCAGCTGGAGGAAGAGGAGTTGGAGAAGGAGTACCCGGAGGAGGAGAAATACCTGGTAGAGGAGCAGCTGGAGGAGCAGCTAGAGGAGGGTCAGGATGAGCAACTGAAGGAGGAACAGCTGGAGGAAGAGGAGTTGGAGAAGGAGCAACTGGAGGAGGAGGAATATCTGGTAGAGGAGCAGGAGGAGGAGGAGCAGCTGGAGGAAGAAGAGTTAGAGAAGAAGAAGTAGCTGAAGGAGGAGGAATAATCTGGTGGAGGAGCAGGAAAAGGAACAGTTGGAGGAAGAGGAGCAGGAGGAAGAGTAGGAGGAAAAGGAACAGCTGGGGTTGAGCAAGAGGACTGGGAGCAGCTGGAGGAGGAGGAATATCTGGTGGAGGAGCAGGAGGAGGAGGAGCAACTGGAGGAGTGGGAGCAGCTGGAGGAGGGGGAGGAATATCTGGTGGAGGAGCAGGAGGAGGAGCAACTGGAGGGGTGGGAGCAGCTGGAGGAAGAGCAGGAGGAAGAGTGGGAGGAAGGGCAGGAGGAGGAAGAGGAGGAATCCAATGCATCCAGAGCCACAGAGGTAATTAGAGATGGAACTGGGTCTTGGCTGCCTTCTCCTTCCTATCAAGAGCTATTTCCACCATATGGTATCCATGCGGTACTGACAGAGGTCAGCGGACTCTTCCTATAAAGGGCTAGGTAGACTCAGTGGGCCACACAGCCTGCTGTAACCCACCATAGCCACTGACAACACACAGACAACTGTGCATGGCTGTGTTCCAGTTAAACTGTATTTGTAAAGGCAGGTGGCAGCCCTCAATGGTCCCCAAGCCCTGGCTTGCTGACTCAAATCTTGGTATTTTCCTTTCAAACACACCTCTGGTTAGAGCCAGTGGTTAGTGATTTGGAAAACAGTACTTTATCCTCCCAACACCAGGACATCTGAACAACCAAGGCTATGCCCTTCAGAGAGAGGACAGAAGTAGAATGGCAACCATGTAAATTAGAACAGAAAGAAATCACCCAAGAAGGACTGTGAGAGGAGAGAAAGGGGTGGGGGCAGGAACAAGCCTGCTAAAAAACCTTTCCCAGCACAGAGACAATTCCTCATGTGGCCTGGTGATCCATCCACGGCTCAGTGGGTAGAAGTGCTTGTCACCAAGTCTAATGCCCTAAACTCTATCCTGGGACCCATATTGAAAAAGACAACTCCTTTTATCAAGTTGTCTTCTAAAATCTACACGTGCACAGTGTCGTGAGTGTGCACACACACAAAATAAGTAAATAAACAAATGAATTTGATTTTTTTTTAAAAAAGACTCTCCTATGAGGGCCATGTCCAGTGGTGCATGTCAGCTTTGCAATCACCACAGCCAACCTCTCCCTAATTTTGAGGACATGCAGATCTAGCTGTCCTGGGAACTACAGTGGATGACAACTGAACACCCCGGAATCTGTCCTCACCCACTGAAGGGGAAATGGGCACACTATTTAATCTTGTCTGGCTATGCATTGACTTGGCATGAGACATGGGCAGAGATGGAGGGAGAGTTAACAGGAGACCCCACAGCCCTTTGTTCAGACAGGGGACAGCAAATAAAAGGGAAAGAGCTTTGAGCTATGTGTGGTGATGCACGCCTGTAATTCTAGTACTAGGGAGGCTGAGGTGGGGCAACCATGAGTTTGAGGCCAGCCTGCGTTACACAGTGAATCCTGTCTCAAGAAACAAAAAACAAAAAAAGAACTATAAAGAACTTTTAAATACTTGTACTGATGGGTTTGAATGGCTTTCCAGGTTAGAATCCAAGGACCTCATCAGGAGACGTTTTCAAGGCAGCCCTTTTCTTTCTTTTAAAGAATTATTTTAGATTTGGAGTGTTTATGTGTGAGCATGCGCATTGAGTTCAGGTGTCCTCAGAGGTTACCACCGCTCCCCCGGGGCCTTTCAATACATCCAGGGGCACAGAGACAAGTGGTGATAGCGATTTGTGAGCAGGAACCTTAAGATGACCCGAGTGTAACTTGGAGACAAGCTCGAGACAATTTGCCAGGGACCTTTCAAGAGCTCACGGTGGCAGGGGTAAGAGACTGGAGGCGTTATTTAGAAAGCCTGAGGGGCGCGTGTCACTGGTATCGGTGCTGACTGTCTGTTATTCAGTCAGCTTGCTCCCAGGCAGCAGTCTCGAACACCAGGCAGCATCCCTGGTACTCATGGTACCTGTCCCCCTCCCTTTTGGGATTTTTTTGATGGCTCCTAGAGGCAATTAAAAATGACTGCTCATGCCCGTGACGTTATCCTAATTTGGAATTCTGTGAAGTGGGTTTTGACTGCTCAGAAGCCGGTGCCTTTTTGCTGGAGTAGAAAGAATATGGGAACCGTTTCTGCCTTGCCCTTCACTTATGATTGATACTTTTCACTTTGAAAGCTAATTATAACAAATGTGAAAGAAAAATGGGATTCAGAAATATGGGTTATTTTTACGAATTTTCACTCTGAAAATTTGGGTCATCCGTTTAGTTTTCTTATGCCTCAGTTTACCCATCAGCCGTCAACTTGCTGTGGAGTTCACCTTTCTGTGGTTGGGACAAAACACCTGGGAAAATAAACTTTAAAGGAAGAAAGGCTTATTGGTTCATGATTTCGGAAGTCGCAGTCTGCTGTGGTTTGGCCCTGTTTCCCTTGGGCCACAACGAGGCATGGCCGATAGTGTTTGGGAGGTGAAGTGTGGGACACAGGGGAGGTGGACAGGGGAGGACGGAGAATGGACAGATGCAGAAAGAGACGTAACATAACTTCCTTCCGCTAGGCCCTACCTTCTAAAATGTGTCTGTCCAACAGCACCAGGGCAGGTGACACATGGCTTTTGGGGACATCTCATATCTAACCCATAACATTTCCCTACTATCTATAGCGTAATTCTTTCAGACCTCCAAACATAGCAGGTTATGGTCTGACTCACTGTGACCCATACTAGTCTAATAGAATCCGAGCCTGTTAGGGACTTGTAAGTCACCCTGTCTGACCCCTTCGCTCACGGTAGGGATGGTCATGTCGTCGCTGGAAAATGGCAGTCAGCCCCAAGCTGACTTCTTATTCTTCCTGAGACTGGAGACCTCTGTATTCAAAGTATTCATTTCATCTCTGAATCCACATTGTTGCTGAACATCCCACCTGTTCTGAGGTGGCTTCCTGTACTGTCTGCCTGTGAGTCGAAGCTCTGCTTTTTGAATTAGAGTAAAGCAGACGGACTCTTCCCACCATCGCAGCCATTCAGGTCTGACTGCTCTTTTATAGGCATCTTTTTTTTTTGTCAGTTGTTTGAGGTACATGTAGGAAGAGCGTTTCGAGAAAGGTAAATGTACCATTGCACTTGTGATGATTCCTCCCGCTCTTGGTGAATTCTCAGTTAAGCAAACAAAGATGTGTTCTCGTGAAGTGGGAAACCTGTAGGGTGTACTTGTTCACCACATTAGATTTCTGAGATGGAGCTAACCCCATTTCAGATTCACACATCACTACCCCTGCCTGGATGGTGGTTTTTCTCTCATCTGGAGTGTTTACACAGCTAATGAGTTCGCTGCATTTTAAAGTCTACCCAGAAAGCAAAGGACCTACGAGTCCGTTTAAGATTCCAAGTGGGATTCTTTGGCTCTGTTTACAGACGTTAACTCTTTACACCAGGAAGCTATAGTACTAGTTCGGAAGGACTTCTTGTAGTGTGAATCCTTACCTCAGTGACACTTGTTCTACAGGTGATTGTGTATGTCATGAACTGTTGTAGACATTTGTGTTATGTAAGTAACAGGAAAAAAAATACAAGGCTCTGTTCTTGTAATGCCGACATTCTGGAAAAGGGCTATTTTTAAAATGTGTATTATGACGTTATAATAAATGAATTATACTGTAGGTTAAAAGATGGTTTGATTAAGGAGTATCTTAGAGGTAGAGTGCTTTGTCTAGTGTGTCGGGTGAGACCTTGGGTTTATTGTCAGCACCAAAAGAAAATTGAAAGTTGCTCCCAGAGACTGGAGCAGCAATTGCGAAGCCTACGTGGGTCTGTTCTAGGTCTTCTGCACATATGTTACGGTGGTGTGGCTTGATGTTTTTATGGGACTCCTAACAGTGGGAGTGAGGGTGACTCTGACTCTTTTGTCTGCTCTTGGGACCCTTTACCTCCTACTGGGTTGCCTTGCCCACTCTTAATATGAAGGTTTGTGGCTGGTCTTCTTGCATTTTGTTGTGCTGTGCTTTCTTGATGTCCCTGGGAGGCCTGCTCTTTTCTGGGGTAAGGCTTGAGGGAGAGTGGATCTAGAGGAGAGAGGAGGTGGAGGGGGCAGGGAGGAGTGGAAGGAGAGCAAGCTGCAGTTGGGATGTATTGTATGAGAGAATAATAAATTTACAAAAAGAAAGTAAGCTGAGCTAGTTATGGGAACTGAGCCACTAAGCAGTACCCCTCCATGGCCTCTGCATCAACTGCCCTGAGTTCCTTTGATAATGAACAGTGATATGAAAGTGTAATCCAAATAGAACCTTTCCTCCCCACCCCCAATAAAAGTAAATAAGTAAAAGGTGGAAAGCTCTTCTTACATTTTAAAAAAGCTGTGTGCATGTTTGTGTGTGCATGTGTGTGTATGTACATGTGCACAGGCCCATGCACATACATGTAGAGGTGAGAGGAGGAAGTTGGATCTCTTTCTCTATTGTTCCATGCCTCGTTCCCTTGAGACAGTGTCCCTCACTAATGTAGAGCTTGCAGTTTTGGGCTAGACTGGTTGGCTAACAAGCATCAATGGTCCCCCTGCTCTCACAGTGCCGGGGTTGCTGATGCGTGCAGCCACATCTGGCTTTTAACATGGGAGCTATGGACTGGGACTCAGGTCCTCATGCTTGAGTAGCAAGTGCTGTCACCTAGTGAGCCATCTCTCGAGTCCCAAGGTTGTAAGATCTTTAAAGAAGAAAACAACAACAGGACCAGGTTAGAAGCAAACATACTGGGGTGTAACTAGGGCAAAGGAACTGATGGCTGAGGGTGATTTGGAGGCACAGCTTTATCTTCTAAAGCCCAGGCCATCAGAGCACCTAAGAATAGATGGTACCTAGAGGGGACAGAGACTGTGTCCTCACCGACAAAGAAGCAGTAGTTAGCAGTGTGAGATGCTGGACCAAAAACTGAGATCACCTGAAGAAAAAGAATGACGGAGGGTGGGGATGAAGTTCACTGCTAGGGATGGGGCACTGGGATGGCCTCCAGGGGAATGTGACAGTTGAACAAAGGCAAGCACCAGAAATGACCAGGAAGCCAGGAAGAAGTCAAGAGGAGCTAAAATACAAAATGGTTGTCTTGAGTATCTTAACAGTCATGATGGAAGTCAAGAAAGGGTACCTTTATTTTATTGTTATCATTGCTGTTATTATCTTGGAGGTTTGTTTGTTTGTTTGAAACCGGGTCTTTCTCTACAGAGTTGGCCCAGAACTCACCAGGTATGGGCCTCAAACTCAAAGCGACCCTCCTGCCTCAGTCTCTCAAGTGCTAGGCTTATAGACATGAATCATTACAACCAGCAAGGAAAGATGCCTTTGTTTATTTTATGTGTGTGTGTGTGTGTGTATGTGTGTGTGTGTGTGTGTGCGCGCGCGCACGTGTGTGCATGCTTGCATGTGATGTGTGAATGTGGGAGCCAGAAGCTGATGTGAATGGTCTGTCTCAGAACATTGCCTTCAAAATGAGTGTGGTTTGGTCATTGTGCACCATTGTTTTGGGTTGGGTGTCTGATCTTGGTGGGAATTGAAGTAATATTTCTGCTGGACTGAGAATAGATGGTACATACAGGGGACAGAGATTGGTATGCAAAACACTGGAAGATGCCAACTCCAGGGTCAGAACTACAACCCTAATGAACTGCCTAAGGCAGGAGTCATGTAGACGATCCAATATGGCGCCTCACCAGAACAGGGAGCAAGAAAAGTCGCTTTGAGTTTGAGGCCCATACCTGGTGAGTTCTGCCAGTATAGCTAAAGACAAGGAAAAGGTCAAGAATAGGCTCTTGCCTCTGCAGTATTTTACCTAAGGGTATTTTAATTAATATCTGTCATGGTTTGTATCTCTGTACTATTCTGAGAGCAAAGTAAGCCAGGGAGATGCCCCCATCACTTTCTCTAAAATGAGCCAGGAAGAAGGTGCTTGCACCTCCCCTTAGTTTCTGCTGTGGTTAGACTTGTCAGGAAGTCTATGCCTCAGGGCTAGGTCCTAAGGAAGCTAATGCTGTGCTGTTTTGCATCTTAATGTCCCCACAGGCTCACGTCTCCGTCTCCCTTGCTTGTTCCCCAGCTGTTGGTTGTGCTATTTTAGGAGGCCACAGAACCTTGTGGAGGTGTTGGGGGCTAACTGTGAGAAGCAGATCACTAAGAAAAAGCCTTTGAAGGCTATATCTACGTCTGGTTCTGATTGTTCTCTAGTTCCTGGTCTGCTGGGATGTGGGAGCTGCACACTCCCGCCACCACCGCTCTGCTGTTCTATCCCCAGCACAGTGGACTGGAACCTTGGAAACCATGAACCAAGATGAAGCTTTCCCTCCTTCCCCTCTGTTTCTGTCACAGAGATGCAACAGCAGTTGACACACCTGAGTGGTGGACAGGATGTCAATTCCAAAACATGCAAGATGAAGGATGGTACCCTTGTCAGCAGAGATCATCCTGTCAAGGACTCATGGTCTGCTGAGAGAGGGCTCAGCTATCAGGAGAATCACAGGACCGCAGTCTGGGCAGTGACAGGAGTTCTGTGTGCTTAACTGTAAGGAAATTATAGAGGACCAGAGAGCTGGGAGGACTTAGTTCCTAGAGATGCAGCATTGGATGAATGGGGTTTCCACATGTGATCTTTTTTTTACTCTCGGGGGTTTGTGATTTCAGAGTCAAGCCTTAGACAGAGGTGTTTAGGAATCTATAAAAATGGATGAGAACTGAAAACCTTATTGGCCCCCAAAGAAAATGATTAAATTGAATTAATAAAATTTTAATTTGTGGAAATGGCACTATAATGATATATTTAATGGCTTAGTTTAGTACAGTTGTCCTTTAGGGTCCATGGAGGACCCGCTCCAGGACCCCATGCCCACATCTGAATCAACAGACACTCCCGTGCTGTACAAATGGTGACATTGTTTGCACATCACCTGCACAGCCCCTAAATAGTTTAAATAATCTCTAGATGACTTTAAGCACCCAATGTGGAGGGAAAGTCATATTGAAATAATTATTTCACTGTATTGTTTAGGGGATAATGTAAAAAAATAAAATAAAAGCCTATACGAGTTCATTATAGGCACACTTTCCCCCAAGTATATTCTATCCAGCATGGCATACAGAGCCTCCAGATCTAGACAACTGAATACTAATCAAACGGCACATTTGAAACCAATGAAATCTATAGTTTTCTCCCCCACAGCAAGGATTCCTAAGCAGACGCCAGAACTGCCAGGAAGTTGCCGCCAGTCATCATTTAAATTACTTGTAGCCAAAACATTTCAAAAGCAAAAAATTATCATTTTAAAATGCATCTTTGAGGCAAAAAAGAGTACTCACTAGATTGGAGATGAGATGTGGGGTTAGGGTCCAGATCTGAGACGTTGTCAGCAAGTGCTCGCCTGATCTGTGCAGCCAGGCAGGCAAAGGTGGAGCAGCAGGCCCAGGTTAGGAAAACCTTGTTGCTCCAGCTTCCTGTGGGCGCCCCTGCCTTCCCCTCTGCCTTCTACACCCTGGCATCGCTCATTTAGTTCAGTAACTCTTTTCTGGAACAAATTCTCCCATAGCAATCCTTTCCCGAATGCTACAGTAACAAGAGTTCTCAAAGACTTTGATTGATGGGGTTTGAAACACACTTTCTTTTTGGCAATATTTATATTTGATCCCTTTTGGACCGACTGCACATAACTAGAGCTTATCACATTGCTGGAAATTATGGGAAGACTCAGAGGAGGCACAGCAACCTTGTGCCTGCAGAGCCCTGAGAGAACAAAGATTAATACCCGTTTCTGCTTCGTTGCCCCTGACCTCTGATATCTGTAAATAACATTTGGAAAAGATGGGGCACATCATGATCTATGATATGGTGGCAGCCATTTCAGTTATTCTGTCTTCAGATGTGATTTATCACTCTCTACGGTGACGCAAATCATGGACCTAGCTTGACATGCTGGAATGTTGGACCTATGGACTGCAACGGCGATGAACCTGAGTTTGCAGCCTAACATTTTTAACCTGAGTTAGACCTGTCCTCCTGTTTCAATTCAGAAACATGCTGCAAAGACACACTTTGCAAACCATTTGCTTTGCTGCTGGCAAGAAGCAGAAACTTCTTTCCAACTCTTGAGAGGACCAATGAGAACGAGTATGGGTAGTGAAATGATCTAATTTTTATTGAAATATTTTCATATTTATGGAGCTAGAAGGATGGGTTAGCAGTTAAAAGCTCTTTTCTCTTTTAGAGGGTCCCAGTTTCCAGTACCCATGTTGGGCAGCTCACAACTGCATGTCACTCCAGCTCCAGGGGATCCGATGCCTTCTTCTAGCAAAGGTCATTAGGTGAAATATTTGTTCTACCATGTGTGGTTGTGAGTGCATGGGCACATGAGTGCAGGTGCCTGAGGATACCAGAAGATGGCGTTAGATAGTTCAGAAGTGGAGTCACTGGCATTTGTGGGATGTCCACTGAGACATCCACTGGGATGTGAACTCTGGTCCTCACGTTTTTCCCGCAAGCTCTCATAGCCAGTGAGGCAACCCACCAGCCCAAACAAGGTCTAACTGTAGATGAAAAATTGTTCTCGCTTTTATTTCTTGCCTGCCTTCCTTTCAGCATAAATACTATGCTGAGTGAACACTGAAATGAGCCTGTTCCTGCTAGCTTCAGAAGCACTAAATGGAAGGAGGCTTTGGTAGCTTTCTGTCTTTAGACCTGAAACCCAGGAGCATGCTAGTTTGCTTTCTGTCTGACATGGAGGGCCTGTGGGCTTCTGTAGGTGAGTGCTTGCCTCTGTGGAGGTGTAAATTTGTCCCTAAGGCAGGCTGAGCAATCACATGAGACCCCCTCAGTCTGCCCCTTATTGTAACCATCTTCCTTGAGAGGATGGGGACCAGAAGATGTAAGGAGGTTCTATGTGAAAACACCCAGTTTATTTAGAGCTTGTTCCTTTTGGTAGAGGGTGGTACTTACAGAAAGTAAGCAACTTTAATTTAAAACATAACATTGCTTCACTTCTCTTTGGAATGACCTTTATATTTTAATCAAAATTATTGTTTTATTTATTTATTTAAAGAATCCAGGAATCTTGAACTTAAAAATAATTTGGTGATCTTCCCCCCTTTTGAGACAGAGACTAGTAGCTCAGGTTGGCCTAGCACTTGCTATGTAGTCCAGGCTGGCCTCAACCACCTCACCCTGTCTCCGTTTTGAAAGCACTGGGATTACAGGCAAATGCCACCACACCCAGTAAAATATTTGAGTTACAGTGGGTCACATTTAAATACTTTCAAAAGGCTGAAATTGTATGTTAGATCAAAATCTTAAAAATTAAAAAAATAAATGGTTCTGGATTCATGTTTTGTTTGGACTGAAATGCAGTGGCCTAGCCTGAGAGAGCAGTGAGGGGAATTTTTCTCCTCTTGGGTCCCACCTCTATCAGAGCATAAATGCTCTCACCCGACCCTGGCTTATCTTACCTGATACCCTCCCGGTCTCCTTGCTTCCCTCACAGATTGTCCCCTAGTTTCAAATGCCTGTCACTGAGCTAAGATGACAGATTTACTCGTGATGATTTGCTGAGGCACTTGAGCTCAAGCCTCCTGGAACCAGCTCCTGTGACACTGCTGGGCCCAGCGGTGACGTTGAGGGCATGAGTTGAGGTGAACGTGAATCCTGGGGAAGGGGAGGACAGTGATCTAAGAGACCCCTGTCACCTCACTGAAAGGAAGACACTGTCCCTTAGCCTACTTTGTTTTTCCGACTTTTAGGTGTAGAGTTTCAAGCCACACAATAGAAACTTCGCCAGTGCTGTCCAAAGTGACACTCATCTGCTCATCTACCCAGATGAGGAGTGACAATGAACTTTCCATGTGTAGCACACTTTGTCATATAGAGTGGGCTATTAATACTACCCCAGAGCCTTGGCAAATGCTGGCCTCCATCGCATTCCACACTCCACTTTTTCGTAAACATCTTATCTCATCCAACCTAACATAGCTCTTAATTCTTTATATAACCACGAAGCTCAACACTCCACCTTCGCTGGATGGGTCTTCTGTTGCAAACCCGGTCCCTCTCATACCCGTTTTATATTACAACAACATTAATTGCTATTTTATGCACATCCACAGACAGACATCTTCACAACTTCTTGGTAACTTACAAGTGCACTGGTTGACAGCATCCTCAATTAGCAGAGTCATTTCCATATCCTGGACATATACATTGATCAGAAAAGATGACAATTTATTTTTAGACAGACGCAGCCTGCATAATTTAAATATATTTCCCATTTGGCAAAAATGGTGTTGTAGCTAATGTATGTTCAATATTTCCAAAAACATTGGTACTTTCCCATAAATATCTTCCATATTTTTTTTCAGTGAGTAATAAAAAAGGTTGAGGTGGGATGTGTTTTAGCCCACCACATTATATCACTCCTATTTTTCCTCTTTGTTGGATGGCAATCAGGGGCCCCGATGCCAAGCTTTGGAAGCAACAGCATCTGGCTCCTTGGCAGAACCCGCAGGCAGACTTGTTGCCAGCCTCTAAGCTGTGTCTGGGTCTGTTGCAGAGCTTGGCTGCAGATGGACGCTCTGGGTTGCCTCGTGCTTCTGGAAGCCAGTCCTGGCTTTCCTTTGATTCTGAGGACTTTACTCATTTTTATTCATTTGTGAAGAAGGGCCCATCCAAATGTTTTATGAAACCAACACAGGAGAACATTAATGGATCAAATTTTGCCTTTGAAGAGGCAGAGGTCAGTGCATGTTTGGGCAGGAGACACGACATGCCGGAGACGAATCCGCGCGTGGGTGAGCTTCGTCCCGTGAGCATCTTTCTATTCCAGAGGGCTCTGAAGGAGGGTGGATTTGCATTCCTCTCTCTCTCTCTCCCCCTCAGGATGAGGCTCTGTGCTTACTGGAAAAACAGAAACAGTGAGAGCTCAGCCATCCTCAGATGGAGAAAGTCCCTTGTTTCTTTTGTCTTTTTAATGGGCCCAGACCATGAGGACACAAGGACCATGAGGGAAGCCCTCACCACGCTTCTGATTCTCTCCTGTACTGTGCCATTGTTCACCTGGGTGTGGGGCCACACTATGACAAGAAAGAAGCATGCATGTTAAGTCTTAATTTAGTCTGAACTAAGCACAGACGTTGAAGCCAGATTATGTCTACTAGCTTTGCCAAGACTGTGGCCTCTGGGGCCAGTCTTCCCCGTTTTCTTAGAATTTTGAAATGCTGCCTCCAGCTCAGTGGGATGGTATACTTACTTTTGTGATACCAGGGAGCAGGGAGCAGAGAAACAATAGTGAGTTCAAGGCCAGCCTGGGCAACACAGCAGCCTAGACTCCATCTCATAAACAACAACAACAACAAAGACATCACAAATCATAGCAAACCATCAACAGATGGAAAACTCCTGTCACCATCCACATTGTTTCCCACTCAGATACATACACAGACACACACTCTCTCTCTCTCTCTCTCTCTCTCTCTCTCTCTCTCTCTCTCTCTCTCTCTCTCAGTGTGGGGGCTTGAGAAAGAGTTAAGAACTCTAGCTGCTCTTGCAGAGGACCTGGGTTCAGTTTCCAGCACTTACAAGGTGGCTCACAGGGGATGGGATGCTATCTTCTGGCCTCTGCACGCACATGGTGCATAGACATGCATGCAGACAAACCTCCGTAGACATAAAGCAAAAGTAAAGGGGAAAAAAAATCCACCTCTGTCTTGGGCACACACGCATGTGCTCTAAAGATGTAACATTGTGCAGTGTTTCCTGGGTGTACTCCTCTTGATCCATTTGCAGGCAGCTTTTGATTGAATACTACTCTTTTTTGTCAAACACGAAGTCCTGCTCTCAGTGTTTATTTTCTAACAGGAGAGGGGAGGGTGTTATCGAATTGACTACCAAGATCACCGGAGGCAGTGAGTGTGCTGTTAGGGAAACAAGACTGCAGCATGCGGCACACTGTAGTGCAGGTGGAGAACCGTTCCAGTCAGCTTTGGGCCCACTTCTGGGCATCCATCCAAAGGAAATAAAGTCACTATCTCAAAAGAAAGCTTCAGAAACTGGGAGACGGGTTGGTTAAGAGCTCCGGCTGCTCTTGAAGGAGACCCAGCTCAGATCCCAGCAGCTATACTGGGGGCCCTGTAACTCCAGTTCCAGTGGGTCTGGTGCTCTCTTCTGGATTCTACTGGCACCTGCACATGCATGTAGCAATACACAGAGAGAGTGGGGGGTAATTCTTCAGTGAGGGCTGCTTTCTGCTGTTCACTGCGGCATTTTTCACAATAGCCAAGGTGTGTGTCCATCCACACACGACTCAATAGAGAAAATGTCCCATGCATACACAATGGCATCTTATTTAGCCTTAATGAGGAGGGAATTTTGCCATTTAGGGCACCATCTATCAACTGCTAAGACACACATTTCATTATGTTAAATGAAATAAGCTAGGCACAGAAAGACAGCTACCGCATGATTATCACTTATTTGCACAACTTTTAAACATGAGCTCATAGAAACAGGAAGTAGGAAACTGGTTGCCAGGAGCTAGAGGCTTGCAGAGACATTGACAAAAAGAACACAATTCTTTTGTAAGATGGCTAAGTTCTGGACACCTAGCTTACAGAGCAGGGAGTAGGACTAACAAGCATGTGTTTCATGTTTGAGATTTGCCATGAGTAGATCTTAACATGATTGCACGCCCGCGCGCACACACACAGACACACACACACACACACACACATTGCCTATGTAAGGTCATTTTGTTGATACCATCTCTACACAAAGTGTGTATTCAAGCATCATGTTAAACATCTTTAACAGGTATACTTACTTAGTCTGTTGGTTTTGTGTGACTGTGTGTGACTGCATGTTTGTGTGTGCATGCTAAGGCCAGAGGAGGGGACCCGTGTCCTCTTTCATCACTCTGCTTTACTCTCTTGAGACAGGGTCTCTCACTGCACTGGAAGTTTGCCATTCTGGATGGGCTGACTGGCCAGCATCTGCCTGTCTCTATCTCCCAACCCTGGATAACAGTCACATGTGGACATCCCTGACTTCTTCGTGTGAGTGCTGAAGATTCGAACTCGGGTCCTTATGCTTGCAGAGAAAGCACTCTTATCCCCTGGGGCATCTCCCAGATTCCCAGACAATTTTTTTTGGTAGTTCTATCACACCTGAGAGAGTCCTGACTGCAGGCATTGTTTAAGGGAGTGGCATTAGGTCTAAGATCACATTCGCAGAACAGAGCCTGCAGTCGTCTTCAGGGCAGTGGTCCTGCAAGAGGAAATAACAAAGCCAAGGTATCAATGAAGAACGACCCTGGCACGGCCAAGGCACAGGGGGCATGGAGTGCTAATCCTGCTGGTTGTTGGACAGGGGCTTGCTCACTGAGAGCAGATTTGTGAGTCATGGAGTATGTTCTAGTTCAGTGGGAAGGCACTGGTGCTTTTCAGTAGAGGAATGACACAGTTCAGAAATTTGAAAGGTCACTCTGGCTACAATGTGGAGGGAGAGAAAAAATAGAGAAGTAGGGAGGCTGAGAGATGACATCCAATAATAATGCTTAGGTTGGGTAATCTTTGCACACACACATGCATATGATTTTGGAATAATCTCCTGGACCTAGTAGGATTCCAGCTGCACATCAGGAAGACATGGTACCTCCTTGCACTATGAAACTGAGCAGAGAAGGAAAGCGTTATCTTTTCGTTGTCTTTAAGCGAAAACAAGATAAAGTTAAGCCTAGGTATACTAGTGTCTTCCTATAATCCCAATATTCTGAGAGAGGTAGAAACAGGAGATACAAGAGCTTGAGGCTAGCCTGGGCTACAACGTGAGACCAAGGGAGGGGAGAAAAGGAGGGAGAGAGGGAGAAGAGGAGGAAGAGAGAGAGAGATCAAAAGGATACATTCAGCAGGATGGGATGCCACCTTTAATCTCAGCATTCAGGAGGCAGAGGCTTGCAGGTCTCTGTGAGTTAGAGGCCTGCCTGATCTACGTAAGGAAATCCAGGCTGGTCAGGGCTACATAGTGAGAGCTTGTCTTGTTTTTAAAGACTCATTCAGATATCAAACCTTTCTACATTAAGAAAATGAACCAAGTAATCTGGGGGCTTGAAAATACAGCATGGTAGATTGCTCAGGAAACAGGAGGTCAGGCAGAGGTGGCTGAACAACTGGCCAGAGGTGCTTGAAACACCTTTCTGTGTGCGTTAAGGGTGGGAGCATGGTCCTGGTCCTAATCCAAAGAGCTGAGCTCTCCTAGGAGATCAAGGTTCAGCTTCTCCCCCTCTCCAAATCACAGTGCTCCCCAGATGTCCTTACTGTCTTGATACTCTTTTGGGACATGGAAGACAGTCTCCTCCCTTGGGCTTTACAGATATTCCATATTTTTTAGTTCCCAGCTATCGACTTCCCTGAGCCGAAAACCCCAAGTGATAATGAGGAAACCAAGTTTCAGCCGACCCAGAAGGAGGAAAGAGCTCTTTCAGACAGTGCGAGGAGTTGTTCTTTTTTAATCTTGTGAGTGTGTCAGGAAAAAAAAAACCACAAAAGACTATAAGATGCAGTCCCTACTGGTGATTAACGTGGGGAAATACACAATGCACACAGTCGTGTGATCTGTGAGCTCTCGGGTGACTACGGCGGTGGCAACCTGACCGGACTCAGATCTCACATCCTTAACTCCCCGCTCCCCTTTTGAACATCACCATGAATGTCAAGTGTCTGGTACTTCTTGACTGCTTCCCAGTTCTGGCATGCTCTCACTTTCTATGTTAGCCAAAGGGTTCTTTCCCCTTTGGTTTTAGTAAACTGCTATTAAACATTGCCAAACCTCTTCAATTAGTCTAAATAAGTGTAATCTACTTAGTGTAAATTGAAGTGTTCCATCCCTTTTGAGTGAGCAAATGCCTTATGATGTCCATGTGGACAGCAACTTTTCTTTTAAGTCAAATATTGGACTGAATTGACCAATAAATTGCCTGAATGTATCCATCAATTTGTAAAAAGAATGTGTGTATACACACACATCACACCTATGTGTGTATATATGCAATCACAATGTTGAACTCACTTTCCTTTGAACTTCCGTTTTACTATTACCATATAGAGCAAACCATTGTTCATTTCCCCTTTTATATGAAAACTCTGTTCTTCCTCTAAATTCTGTCCCTTGGTTTCTACCATGGTTTTTGGTTTTGTTTTGATGTCAATTGGGGGGCCTATGGATTTGTCATTACAAGTTATGACTGGAATGTGGCTAGTTTCTCATCCTTGTCATCAAAAGCTTTTAGGGTGTTGCCAGTGGCCTTGAGGTTCCTCATTTAGACTGGAGCAGAGAGACAATTGCTTCTGACAATGAAACAGAAGAGGCAGCCTGGTGTCCCCTTGGCTAGATGGGCTCAGAACCTTCCTAAGATATCAAAGTGTTGTCTGACCTCAAAACTAACAACTTCTGGGCTCCTGCTTTCTCCTGTGGCATTCTCTGAAAGCTCAGTGCCTGACTTATGGTGATTGGGGTCAGTTCCAGGACAGGAGCCTGGCCAGAGCTGGCTGCCAGGACCTGAAGCATCTATGTGGTCTTCCCTTCCTTGGCAGTGAATTTGAGTAGGTACCAGCCTACCTAGTCGACAGCATCTCACAGGCTGACTGGCCAGTGGTAGAGTTTTCAGAACCATTTGATCTTCTGACTTTCGTGAGTGTGTTAGAAGATGTGATGTGGGTAGTTCCTAGCCCCAGAACTCCCCTAGCACAAATCAGGTAAAGATCTGTGATATGTAGAGCTGGGTGGAGGTGGTTCATAGAGTACTTGCTGTTCCAACATCAGGACCAGAATTCAGATCTCCAGCACCCATGTAAAATGTCTGGCATGGCTTCACGCCCCTGTAACTCCAGTGCTGAGGTGGTCAGAGACAGGAAAATGCATGGAGCTCATTGCCCAGCCAATCATGAACATCAGACTCAGTGGGAGACTCTACCTCAAAAAAAGAAAAGAAAAAGAAAAAGAAAAAAAGAAAAGGTGTGGGATGTAACAGTGGAGAAGCACTTGGCTGACGTATGTGAGGCCCTAAGGTCAATCCACAGTGTTGCCAAACAAATACATAAAATAAAATAAATAAATAAGCCGAGTGTGATGGTGCATCTTTAATCCTGGTACTCATGAGGCTGAGGCAGGTAGATCTCTGTGAGTTTGAGGACAGCCTGGTCTACAGAGCCAGTTCCAGGACAGTCAAGGTTGTTAAACAGAGAAACCTTGTCTTGAAAAACTAACCAACAAATAAATAAGTAAACAAACAAATAAATCATAAAGTGGAAAACAATGAAATTACCTGTCTTTGACCTCTGACCTCCACATGCACACGAACGCACATACCCACGCTAACAAGCACACACACAACACAATCAGACATGCACACACAAGATTTTAGCCTGGAGCATGTATTTGTGTCTTCCAGACAAGCAGCCCTGGCGGGAGCAGAGTCTAATCCAGGCAGTCCACGGCAGCTGTCCTTGAAAACACTGAGGAAATGCACTTATCCTTTCTTTTTGACTATCTGAAAGTTTACTGTGCTGCTTTTGTGGGTTCATGATGTGTCCTTAGGATCCAGCTGTCTCTGCAACTCTGTATCTGTGGGTCACACCCTCAGAGGTATTCTGGTTACCCTGGTCTCTTTGCAGGCATCTCTTTCCTATTTCCAAACCCTCCTGTGAAGCAGATGAGCTCATTTGCTTCCCTTCCTCCTCCTCAGACCCCAGTCACCTCTGTCACTCAGGGAAGACTTTGGCTCCTGTGCTCACAATGCCTCCTGTGGCCATCATTCCTGGATACTTCACCATCCTCAGCAATGATCTAGCTCACATCCTGGCCTCTGATTCTTGGACTTTCTTTGCTTGAGTGTTTTTTCTGAACTCCTATGGTCAAATCCAAGATATCACCATTCACAGGTATCTCCATGCAAATGAGGCTTCAGTTTTTGGGCTGCCCATAAAAGGAATGTCTCCAGGTTGATGGCTCTTCTTCATTGTTGTCTTGTCACTTTGCAGGCTCTCCTGAAAGCAGTCTAACCCAATCACTGTCCCCTTTACTGAACCAACATGGCTCTAGTCCGTATTACAGTCCAAGGCCGTGAATTAATTCTCTAGCTTCTCCTCTCAGATTTCTCAGCAGGACTGGGCAAGGGTGTGGCCATCTCTGGCATCCTCCATTCTCAGGGCTTCCAGGGTGCTGTACTACCTGGACTGTTCTTCACTCTGGGCTGTGCTCCTCTGACTCCGGACCCTCTTCTTCACTTACTGGCTACCTACGTCCTCCCAAGGTGCTCTCACCCATCCCCACATGTTGTAAGGAGGCTGCTTGTTCATTTCCTGGCTGCCCAGATTCCCGGAATAACCACATAGAAACTGTATTGATGAAACCGCTGCTTGGCCCATTAGCTCTAGCTTCTTATTGGCTAACTCTTACATATTAATTTAACCCATCTCCATTAATCTGTGTATCGCCACGTGGCAGTGGCTTACCAGCAAAGTTTTGGCATGTCTGTCTCTGGTGGTGGCTCTATGGTTTCTCTCTGACTCTGTCCTTCTTTCTCCCAGTATTCAGTTTAGTTCTCCCTGCCTAGCTCTGTTCTACCCTATCAGGCCAAGCCAGTTTCTTTATTAACCAATGGTATTCACAACATACAGAGGGGAATCCCACATCACCCACAGATTCAGGATATGTTTATTCCTCCGACCATCACACAACTTATGTAACTCTGATATTTCTTGTATTCATGTCAGCACACAGCTGCCTACCCCTGAGCCTCTCTTAGATGACTACCAGGCTCACGTCAGCACACAGCTGCCTACCCCTGAGCCTCTTAGATGACTACCAGGCTCACGTCAGCACACAGCTGCCTACTTCTGACCCTCTTTTAGATGACTACCAGGCTTCTTACAATTAGCCATATCATTGCTGAACCTTGGTATTTTTATATTTTTCCTTTCTCAGTATAACTGAGCCTTCACCCTCTGCCTCAGTATATGTCACAACCATCCACCCAACTGCTCAGACTAAGAGCCTTGGGGTCATTTCTTATTCTTCTCCTTTACTCAAACTCCACTTCCAGCCCACGAATAGGTCCTTTCAATGCTGCTTTCAAAATGTATCCCACACTGAACTCATCCCAGAACTATAACCCATGGAGCCAGAGTATCGGGCTCACCATCCAAACTGCTGCTTCTTTTCTGCCTCCCTGCCTCCACCATGCCTCCTGTTGTTCATCCTGCACAGGGCAGATGGCAGATTTCCCGGAAGCATAAATCAGGTTAGCTCACTCCCATCCCTAACACCCTGTGCTGCCTTTTCTTTAGGGTTCAGATTGAATCCGAAATGGCTGCCCTGGTCTGATCCTGCTATCCCCTCGTGAGTGTTTCTCTGTCCTTCCAGGCTCACTCATTCCATCTCAAGACCACTGCACCTGCTACCCAGATGGTACGAAGTGTTCTTCCCTCAGGTCTGTGTGCACCTCCTTCTCTCCTTCAGAACTCAGCTCACATGGTACACCCTCACAGACTGCACCCCAGCCCACAGCATCTCCTCTTACAATGCTCAGTTTTATCTCTTGGGGCACACAGAAAAAACTCGAAGTCCTCAAGTTTGTTTTCTGCATCTGCTCCTGGTCTCCATCAGATTATGACGTTGTAACATCCATGGACTCCGTCTCAGATGATGTTTCTTCCCATCAGGCACGAAACCACGTCGAATACAGATGAATATGCCTCTTCCATGTAACCATCATCACCAGAAGAAGTCATACGCAGAGAAATGTGAGCATATACAGTTACATACGTTTATATACGTAAATACATACATAGAGGCGTGTGTGTACATGACAGTGTGCTATTCAAGGTGAAATATTAAGAGATTATTGACCTATCAATGTAGGCATGACTTCTCTTTCTCATGGTTCATGTTGATTATCCAGAACAGGTGTCTGGAGCAGAGTGACAATCTCTTTGAGAGGGTTTAGTGGATCTAAGGTTTCACCAAGCCTTGACTGTGTGCCAGCACTCCAAGGTTGGTCTAAACCTCATGACCATCCTGCTTCACCCCCGACTTTTTTAACTTTATTGATTTTTATTGAGCTCTACATTTTCCCCTGCTCCCCTCCCTGCCTCTCCCCTCCCCTTCAACCCTCTCCCAAGGTCCCTGTGATCCCAATTTACTTAGGAGATTTTGTCTTTTTCTACTACCCATGTAGATGACATCTATGTATGTCTTTCTTAGGGTACTCATTGGTGTCTAGGTTCTCTGGGATTGTGAATTGTGGGCTGGTTTTCTTTGTTTTATGTTTAAAAACCACTTATGAGTGAGTACATGTGATAATTTTCTTTCTGGGTCTGGGTTACCTCACTCAAATTGATGTTTTCTAGCTCCATCCATTTTCCTGCAAAATTCAAGATGTCATTATTTCTTTCTGCTGTGTAGTACTCCATTGTGTAAATGTACCACATTTTCCTTATCCATTCTTTGGTCGAGGGGCATTTAATTTGTTTCCTCGTTCTGGCTATGACTAACAATGCTGCTATTTGAGTACATGTCCTTGTGGCACAGTTGAGCATCCTTTGGATATATGCCCAAAAGTGGTGTTGCTGGGTCTTGAGGAAGATTGTTTCCTAATTTTCTGAGAAATTGCCACACTGACATCCAAAGGTGTTGTACCAGCTTGCATTTTCACCAGCAATGCAGGAGTGTTCCCTTTACCCCGTGTTTTTGATCTTGGCCATTTTTACAGGTGTAAGATGGAACTTTATGAGAACTTTAAACGTGGCTCACTCTTATTCCAAAGTGAAGCTTTTGTTTGGCTAACACTAGGGGTCATGGGCTGCCCTCACTGGTTTGAAGGGGGAGCATCCAGGTCTATCTGGGCTGTAGGAATAAGATCCGAGGAGATACTCTGATGATGGAGCTCCCACAGGCACAGACTACATCTATGGTAAGCGCTGGTCCCCAGGAACCAGGCCAGCATTAAGATCATCGTAGGTAGTGCCAAGAGCTATGAAGATGGTGTTGTGTGTTTAAAACACTCTTCAACAAAGCCTGGGGACATTCAGGTAGTCAAATGAAAGGAAGTTGGGTAACAGCAAAGGGATTCGAAGACTCTCACTGAATTAGGAGTCCACGTGGGGAACTCTTGTCCCAGAAGGGAAGTGAGTCAGGACTTGCTTAGCAGCACTGCAAGAAGACAACTGGAATTGAGAAGAAATTTCATATTCTACACTCTTAGACTTTAAATATTCTACCATGTTTTCTTATGTCCCACTGTTGAATCCTTCAAAAGATATTTGTCTCAGGAAGGGTCTTCAGGTGAAACCATCTCTGACAAGAGTAAGTCTAGGACACATTCTGACAGACATTAAGATCACAGTATGAAGAGGGCCACAACAAGTGGTTTCCAGTGTTCTCTTAGCCATGTTGAGCAACTGGTAACTACTCAAGAATGACACTTTATCCCATCTTGTGTGAATGTGAACCAGTGCTGGGTGTGTGTGGTACATGGAAGCAGGCAGGCTGTCTGTAGTTTACATGTTACTTAAAATTCCCTGAATTACCGATTGAGTGCCTGAAATAGATGGTGGGAATTCATTAGTATAAGCTTGCAAGTAGCCATCTAACCCTTAACGGCCATCTGAAGGCCAGGGAGAGGCTGCCAGCCTGCTACACCTGGTACCCCAGGAGAGGTGTGGGGAAGACACAGGAACTTGTCCATCTGAGATCACAAAACCCATCCATTTTCCCCTCTCTTGTCAGAATATTTCGTCCAGCCGACTCTCAGGCTTCACTCAGAGGCTGGACAAGAGCATGTTTCATATTTAACAAGCAGCCAGTTAAAGGCTACCATGTGGGGGGAGGGGATGCAACCATGAGAGCTGGGAGGTTCTATTTCAAGGATGAACCGTGAATGTCCTCATCTTCTCCCTACTTCCTGGGGCCCTCCTAGGACTCACTCACTCTTTGGTATAAAATTCTCCTTGGGACCCTTGGTGGCCTTGGAAGTCAGAAGGATTCAAATGCCACCACTCATCTTTGTACAAGGGAAATGGTAAATGAACTATAAAAACAAGCAAACAAACGAACCTGTGCCCAGGCAAACAGTGGCCAGCAAGCCAGGCCATCGGCAACTGGAAACAGCAATGTGCCTGCATCTCTGTCTCTTCACAACTGCTGGGTCGTTCCATGTCTCAGAGCTTCCTGGCTAGAATGTCATTTGCTCTTTGGATCCTTCCCAGGGCTGATGAAATCCACTGTTGGGTTGAGACTCTTGACACATACATCACATGGAAGGATTCTTTCAAGTATGATTTACTAGCATTTGTTCGGTCACCAACCACTTGCTCATTCTCTATAGACCAGCCTTGTGGGATCTCTGAAGATCCAGAGAAAGAAAAGATCATGCCTTCTCTCAAGGGGCTGATGGACAATGGGAAATGCAGGCCAGAAAGTGCACAGTGGAAGCCCCAGGGGATCATGCTGGGATAAGGGCAGGGTGTCTAATTTAGCCTCAGAGACCTCAAAAGAAAATGCTTTGGGAGGGAGGGAACTTTCACAGCTCCAGATTTCAACGAGGAATAGAAGCCCAAAGAAATAGACGACAAAGAGAACCTGAGGGGTGGTCCAGATAAGTGAGAAAGCAAGGCCCTCTCAGGCACCTGGCTACAGAAAACAGTGGGTATATCCATCTGAAGGAAGATAAGGCAGGCAGGGACCGGACAGTGGACATTCTTCTAGACAGCTCTATGAATGCTGCTATTTGTTGTGGAGGCTGTGGGAAAACTGGCCTGATCACTGCTGAAGATTCCTCCTGCCCAGAAGGCCAGGATGTCGAAGAGCAAGCCCAGGGGCTTGGGTGAGATGACAGTGTTTTGTGGGGTTGAAACACTGCCCGTCAAATGTAAGGGAGTCTGGTGTTATGCTCAGCCCTCAGTGGCTACAAAAATTTCTTTATTTCCACAGGAAACCCCCCTTTCTAAGGTTAAGCTCAAAATGATTTCAACTCAAGTTTACTCTAGGCCTCACTTTGACTTTGAATCCAGAGTCAGAGTGTGAAGCCACAGGAGGAGTCTGGATCACAGAGCTGAATTATGATGGCTTGATGTTCTCAGGGTATATTACAATTCTTGCTTAAATGGGGTGTGACCTTGAACACACAAAGGATGGGGATCCCAAGAATAGACGTTGGGCTGCCATGCAAGTAAGATATATAAATATGAATGTCAAGCCACTCGAATGCATGAAAGGTTTTTAAAATGCCAGAGAGTTCCAAAGTACACCAGGCCTCACAGCCACAATGAGAGGATAATGGAGGCGACCAGCGGCCGGGACCACCCACCAGCGGCTTCATTGCTGGAACTGGGAAAGAAGGGTCTCCCTGGAACTATTGACACTGGATGGCATTGTCATTTTTAGCACATGCTAACTCTGTGCCTGTGAAAGGAATTGTCTCTGTTAAGCTGGAGCCAGACTATTTATGGACATCCCGGCTCCCACCGCATTCCGGTGCCATGGCCATAGGTAAGAAAAAAATGGAAAATGCCCGCTTGGTTTCCACACACTGACCCATAAATTCCCTGTCTGTGCTTAATTAACCAAGGAAGAAATATGCTCTAGGGCTCTCTTTTCTTTCTTTTCTTCTTTTCTTTTTTTTTGGGGGGGGCTCAAGCTTAAGTTCAGAACAAACCCCTACCTTCATATTCCTTTTCTTTTCGCCAACCTTGGGTCACAGTGGACACTGGGGCCATCCACAGAGAATAGGGTTAAAGGCCTGTACTTAACCCTTTCTCCAGTCATATAGAGAGACAAAAATCACTTGCTTTTCTTTGCAAAATGCAAAGATCAGGCAATAATTACTCCATTGTCCTTGCTTTAGAAATATAAGCACATGCACACACAAATGAATACATGCATACCCTCACAGAAGTGTTGTGCATGTATACACACGTGCGCGACACACACACATGCACGCACACGTGCACACACACACACATGCACAATGTGCTCTTGCCATCTGTGCCGCAAGTAGGCTTGCATGGACACAAGCCTTGCTGATCTTTCTGTTACTCCACAGTTAAGACTACTTAGTGAAGAGTGTGGAGGCTTTTGTGATTTTTCTGTCCTGCTGGATTTTCAGCTCAATACTCCACCCTTGTAACTCGGGCAGGCAGGGAGCTAAGAGGTGACAGCAGACAGTAGACAGGGGTTTCTAAGTGGTCTGCACAATCTTGAGGGTAACCCAAGGAAAATGAGGTTGTGGTGGAGTCTAAAGACTGTCTTCTGCCTTAAGAATCTGAATAATAGGTAGCAAACATGTGTTTGGGTAAAAGCAAACAGATCTCGTTTTGTACTGTCCAGTGGGGTGACTAGAGGTCACAACAGCCCAATCTACAGTTTATGAGTGATGTAAAGGAGGGGCTTAAAGTCTCCAAATACAAAGAAATGAGAAAGAAATGTTGATTACCTTGACTTGATCATCATACATGAACAGAGATATCACATTTTTCATAAATAAGTACAAGTCCCAAGGCAGGTTAGGTCACCCTGACATGGTAAGGATATGGCTCATGGTGGATTCCTTGATGGTCAGGTCCCAAGGTCAGGACCTGTGCCCTGAATGGTTAGTTGTACCGTCTCTTCACGGGCTTAGCTCTCAAATGCTCAAAATGTCCAGTTTCAACAAAGTGCCTTAGTCTGCATCTTATTCTTTCCATAAATCCACAAAAGGTCGCTGGGTGGGGTTTTTCAGTCTAATTGCTTTCTTGGAGCCCTTCCTAGTCTCAGGAGTTCTTTCTCACTTTTTTCTTATTTCACTAAAAATTTTATCTATCTATCATCTATCTATTGTGTGTGCACGTGTGTACGTGTGTGTGTGCCAATATAGTATGTGTTTAGCATGTACAAGGCCTTGGATTCCACTCTTAGCAGCAACCAGAAAGAAAGAAAGAGATAGGAAGGAAGGTAGAAAATAAGGAAAGAAGGAAGGAGAAAGCAAAGAAGTTTAAGGAAAATATTAACTATTTCTGATTTGATCATTTCATACTATGTCTATGTATGAAACTGTGACACTATACTCCCCAAATTTGTACAATTAAAATAAAAAATAAGTAAGTAAAGGGGGGGTATGAGGTTTTTTTTTAAATCAAAAGTCCATTTCACTGGGCATCTGGCTTATGCTTATGATTTATGTTACCTAGCTGTTAGAATAGGAGATTCATTTGTTTAACAAAATGTGTGTCCTAGACACTGGGGGGAGTGAGGGCTGGTACAGTGAGGCTTTTTCCACAATAGAAAGAGGTTGGAGCTCACACCATAGGATGTCTGGAAGGCCGACAGACCCATTGGAAACACTGAAGGCCAAAATGGGCTTCGTGGGAGGAGAACTGAGGGCAGGTGTGTGCTGACGTAAAAGAGATGCCCAGAATCAGTTCACTGGGATTGTGACAGCACAGGAGAGGTAGAGGCACTGGGTGGGCACAGCAAACCCAAAGACCTGCATCTAAGCCTGGCGTGGTTCCTCGGACTCTCAAAGGACCATTAGTAATGAGCCCTAAGCAGTTGGAAGAGTGGCTAGCTTGGATTTCGTGCACCTACTTTGAATCTCACCATTGCCCTTCATGACCTGGGTAGCCACAGAAAGGTCGACCATGTCAAGCTTGGGTTTCCTCATTAGTAAAACTGGGCGTGAATAGGATCCAGTGGAATTGTGTGGTGACTGGGTGAGATTTTTAGAGTTCCCCAGCATGCAGTAACGTGAGCCACTACGGTATCTTTGTGGAACTGGGATGGAGGCAGGATATTGATACGTGACAGCTCTATGTCTGGGAACCCTGACTAGGGACTGTTATGACTTCCGAATAAGGAATAAGAAGTCTACTCTAGGAATCCCTGTTTTCATTCACTGCCAAGCCCCACCCACCACTCCACATTGCTCTCTAAGATGCAGAGGAAACCTCAGTCTCACAGCATCATGTCAGGTTCTCGTTGCCAGGGGACACAAATATGTGACATTGTCTTCCGGTCCCTAGACCAATGAGTAAAGTACATGTTTAGGAGGCCCCCACGCTTATTTTGCTATGATCAACAGTGGCCTGAGGTACAGGCTGTTAAAATCCTCCATTCACAGAGGGATAAGAGACTCTGCTTTGTATATGATGAGCGTCCAGGGCAGCAGGAGAAGGGCTCAGGGCTCAGAGGAGCCAGGAAGCGAGGAAGTAGAAAGAAACAAAGTCGGCAGCTGGGAATGATTCCGTACTATCTACCCACTGCCCATGTGGCTTTCAAGAAGAAAAGTCCACCATTGAGAAAAGAACTCAATGAGGTCAGAGGTGGGGTGGGGCTTGAAGACACTTCTAATGACTTCAGCTGAGAAATGATCATTTGATGTGTAGATGTGACTGTTCTCAGTGCCTTTGGTTTAAAAGGGAAAAGGACCGTATCTCTACTCATGATGTATCATTTCTACCATAAAAATCCAATTAGGGGGTAGCACATGGCAAATTATGTAATTCATGCAGAAAATTGTATATTTGTACTAAAACAATGGTTCCCTCCTGTCTGGCATCCTGTAAAAACTCTCGGGGCCTGTGGCTAATGTCTGGATCTTGCTTGTTGAGATACTGGCTGCTTCTAATAGACATGAAATTGTGAAAGTGTATCTAATGAGTCTTCATATAAATTCTCTGCTATGTTCTGATTTTTCAAATAGCATTTGAAATTTAATGCGAGAGAGAGGGAGAGAGAGAGAGAAAGAGAGAGAGAGAGAGAGAGAGAGAGAGAGAGAGAGAGAGATTAGAGTTAATAGTTACTAGCATACACCTAAGGATTCTGTATACTGTGAGTTTAGTTAAAATGTTTCCACAAATCCTTATTCTAAACATATACCTCTGTTGGAAGTCAGATTTAAGCTGTTTACCCTCAAAAGGCAACTGTCATGGCAGCTCACACAAGGATGCAGGAGGGTGCTACGATTTGCAGGTAAAATGTCCCCAACAGGCTTCCGTGCTTGAGCACTTGTCCCCAGATCACAGTGCTGCTTTCAGATGCTGTAAGAGCTGCCTTTAGCGTAACTGAAGGAAGCTGGTTGCTGGGAGAATGAGCCTCCTTTGTAGCCCAAGCTCTCTTCCTGTTCCAGCCAGATGTAACAAGCTGTGTCTCCAGACACTATGCCTTCCCTGACATGATGGATGGTGGATCTCCTAAGCTTTTTGTGTAAATAAGCCTCTTTTCCTTTATGGCTTCTGCCAGACACTTTGTTACTTCAGTGGCTACATGGAAACATGTCCACCCACAAGTAAGTGGGCAAACAAAGAGTGGCAACCCACACTGTAGAATGTTACTTAGCCACCCAAAGAGGGAAATCCTGACACAAGCTACAACATGGATGAACCTTGAAAACATTCTGCTGAGAGAGAGGAGGGGAGACCCTCCTGAAAGGACAAATACAGTGTAGCGACTTAGAGGAGAGCCTGAGACTGGTCATAATCAAAGACACAATAAACACAGAGTCTCAAGGGCTGCAAGAGGATATGGCTTCATGGTTACAGTTTCTATTTAGGGCTGGCATGGAACTCAGTGGCGGGGCACTTGCTTCTTTAGAGCCACAAACAAGCAAAACACAGAGCTTCCATTTAGAAAGCTTAAAAACTCTCCAGCTATACAGAAAGTGATGGAGACCCAGTGTCATGAACAGACTTAATGCCACACACTTGTGTGCTTCAAAATGGTGACAATGTTATCTATGGCGTGAGCACATCTGTCAGCAAGCAAGCCAGCAACCAGAGGAGTCCCACTTTGCCGTCTGCTCCTCAGCCTCTAAAACTTGTGAGGAACAGAACTGAGTTTGGTGTCTCTGGATTCTACTGCCAAACCCTGAAATTCCTGCTCTCCAAATGCCCCGTGGGACCTGAGAAGTGCAAACACGGAATAGGCCCTGGGGTAAGGGAAGATGTTTCCGAGACTTGCCAGTGGTTGTGTAACAAATGCGCATGGCAGGTGGGGCAGGATTAAAATAGACATGTTAGAAAGTAAAAACAAAATCAAAATTTTAGTAGAAAAATATCAGTAAAAAATGACGGACAAAACCATGAATAAGGAACCTGTCAGGGATAATATCAGACATTCTCTGTGTAGGGATAATACTTCCCGCCTGTGTGTTTCTTAGACTCTTGAAAAGAAATTGAACATACTTTCTTTTCTCAGCCTAGACCTGTGTTTTCTGGTTTTGATCGCAGTAAAAATTTAATGATTGCCTTTTCCTGAGCATTGGCTGTCAAGCGGTTGCCTTATGATGGGAAGAAAACCAACTCGATGTTCTCCTATAGTTGACTGTAGTGGGGCGGGGTACTACAGGGTGAGCCTCCCACACTTGAAGACATTGCCACGGAGTTTATCAGCGTGGCTTAATAAAATGAGAACCGTGTAGAAGAAAACAAACAAACGAAGCATCCCTTCCTGTAGCTGTTTTCAGGCATCCTCAGTGGTGTCAAGGTGCAGAGACTGGAGGGCTGAGAGAAATTGTCTGATGGGCTTTTGCACTGCAGTGACCCTGGCGCCACACATGCATGGGTTTGGTATGGGTGACTCAGTGCCGAGGGCTTTCAACAGTAAGAGGGCAGTGGCTGAGAACTGGGGCAGATACCTTGAAATACAACTCAATCTAAGTTTTCAGTGGTGGCATCCTTGTGTGCCTTATTCCTACAGACGCTCATTGCTCCCATAAGACGTCCGAGTGGCAAGCACAGATCTACCAAGAGGGCCCATTTCTTCCGGGGTCCAGCTTTTAGAAAGACACAGATACGGCCCTGCAAATGAAGCTAGGAGAATAGTGTCTGTGCCTGCCTCTGCAAACTTAGGTCAGCAGCCACACAGCTGGTCTCCGCTGTCTGTCTGACTGTCTGTCTCTGTGTAAGTACACATGTGTGCATGTACATGTGAAGGCCAGAGGCAGATGCCAAGTGTCTTTCTCTGTGACTTTTCAACATATATTTTTGGCATAGGGTTTGTCAATAGGGTTTGTCAATTTTCCTCCCTGCTCCCGCATCTCTGCTTCTCTGGTGGTGGGATTAAAAGCTTTCTTTACTTGGGTGTTGGGGATTGAATCCAGGTCTTCATGAAGGCATGATAAGCATTTTTCTGACTGAGTCAATGCCCCAAATCTGGAGTCTTGTCCACGGTCATCACCAAGCAAACAGGGCGATACAGGTTTGGACAGCACAGTACGGCAATCAAGCAGAAGAAGGACACAGCAAAATAGCAAAATTGTCTGGATTGTCCTTGCAGACATTTAGCCAGCATGATTTCAGAGCTGCCATTTCCTCTGACCGGGCTAAGGAAACGTTTGTGTGACCTGTGACCGAGCCATTCACATGTAAAGTTATCTTCGAGCTGGCTGGTGAGTGCAGCTGCCCAGCAAAGCTTTGTGAGGCTGCACAATGGTCACCCCACCCTCTCTTCCAGGGAACTGGGGGTTCATTTGTTGTCCCTGCCTCCGCCACCACTGCCGCCCGCCGCTGCTGTTCTTCAGCTGTCTGTGCGAGGCTGCATGTTTGAAGCTGGGCACAGTGTGCCTTTGAGGTGGCTCTTTGGCCTGTCCACTGCAGCTGTCCCACTTGCTCTGGCACCGTGAGAGCAGCTGCCCAGAGGCCCCCTGTACACATCCGGCTCACAAAGCCCGGCATAGGCTGTGTGCCCTTGCAGTCTAAGGGCTTGCTCAAGCCATACCCTGCCAGTCTCACCACTGACCTTGTCTCATGCCCAGTGCTGGTCATTGCCCCTCTGCCAGTTGTTTTAACATCACCTGGGCCAAAACTACAAGTCTGATGTCCACGTGATCTGGCTTGATTTGATTTGTGAGGCCTGACTAACCCCAAACCTAGTAAAGGTGAACTTTGATTGACCACAAGAAAGCAGAGGCTGAACCCATAAAAATCATGAGGAAATCTGATTCTACTATTTTATTTTTAATTTTAATTTTGTTTTATTTTATTTAATTCATATTTTGCGTAGGGCCTCATGCCTGATAAGTTGCTGTCCCACCATGCCCCCTCCCTAGGCCCTTGACACTGGATTGTGAGTCTAATCATGCTTTCATTAAAGGGTCTTCTCAATCAACAGTTTTCTTAAGTGGACTGCCTGATTTACTAGAAGATCACTGGAGATTTGTGAAAATCATGGCTCTGTCTGTGGGACACATCACCGAAGAGGACTGGAAAATAAGCTCGATTATTTTGACCACTCCAGCGTTGGGTGGTGAGCTTACACAGGACATAAAAAGATGCTCAGCTTTGCTATGTCCATGAGAGACTCAGGGCCCGCCTTGCTCTCAGGGAACTGACTCAAGATCTAAGAAGTGTGATGATGGTGGCTTGGTTTGAGGGTGTTTCCCACGGGTTCTGAGCCGGGTTCTTCTTCCTTTCTGTTACTTTTGTTTAGTTTTTTTTTTTTTTTTTTTTTTTTGGTTTTTCAAGACAGGGTTTCTCTATAGCTTTGGAGCCTGTCCTGGAACTAGCTCTTGTAGACCAGGCTGTCTTCGAACTCACAGAGATCCACCTGCCTCTGCCTCCCGAGTGCTGGGATTAAAGGTGTGCGCCACCACTGCCAGACGTCTTTTTTGTATATTTTTAAATGTAATGTTTTGAGAATTTTATATGAGTATAGTATAGTTATATCATTTCCATCCCTCTCTAACTCCTCCTGTGTCCCAACATCTCAAATTCATAATTTTTCTTCAATTTTTATTGTTACACATACACACTTACACCACATACATGTGCACACAGATACACACATGCACACACCACACACACGCACACACAGATATGAATGTCGCCTGCCTTGTCCACTTAGTGTTGCTCATATGTACGTGTTTAGGGCTGACCACTTGGGATTGGACAAGCTCTCAAGAGGCTCCTTCCTGGAAAAGTCTGACTCTCTCTCTCAGAGCTGCCTTTGATTGGCTGTAGCTCTTCATCTAGGGGTGGGACCTTGTGAGATTGCCCCCATAAGATTCTAAACTGACTTCTTCAACAAGCTAGCTTCAGGGTCACTTTTGCCTTATAGCCTTCCTGAATAAAAAACAAGTGATAATATCTTAGTATGCAATCTTGCTCATTATAAATGCAGGGCAAAGCAGGAAGTCACTAGGTTGGAGAAAGAGGTAAGACGGTTGATGGAAATCTTAATAAAAGCGACACTTTGGTGAGACTTGATCCTTGACCTTTGATCCTTCACCTCCCGGGATACTCTTGACCCTTGACCTCCTAGAGTACTCCCATAATAAATGCAGTTCTCAAGGGATATTTTTTCTGGCTCTGTGGAGAGTTAAAGCTTTTAAAAATTAATACTTGTTCTCTCAGAATTAAAAAGCTTCACGGAATTCACAACCTAATTTTTCCTCAAACCTTTAGGTTTCACTCACACATCTTGTTATTCTATTCGTATATTACACAGATTTTTACAACTGCTTTCGAGAACTTTTTCATTTCTGGGTGAAACTGCCTGAAATATTTTAAGGTATTTTAAAATCTATACTAAATTCCTTTTTTAAATGCTTCAATTGTCTGATAGA
The DNA here is from genome assembly GCA_028555095.1 of Dicrostonyx torquatus. Classification (NCBI taxonomy): domain Eukaryota; kingdom Metazoa; phylum Chordata; class Mammalia; order Rodentia; family Cricetidae; genus Dicrostonyx; species Dicrostonyx torquatus. Next base: position 1,809,907 of record JAQHUG010000006.1, on the reverse strand, counting down.
AAAACACCCAAGTTCATACATCACTCCTTAGATCTACATGTAATGGATCTCAAGCTGGTTCACATTTAAACTGAATTGTGAAATTGGATTGATTATTTTTATATACTGGAATGTTCCCATTTTTCCTAAATATTCCAAATATTTGATATAGCATATATATATATATTGCTGAATTTAGTTTAAAATCTTTTTTTGTTATTTTTTTTTCGAGACAGGGTTTCTCTGTAGCTTTTGGGAGCCTGTCCTGGCTCTTGTAGACCAGGCTGGCCTCAAACTCACAGAGATCTGCCTGCCTCTGCCTCCTGAGTGCTGGGATTAAAGGCGTGAACCACCATTGCCCCGCTAGTTTGAAATCTTAATACTTTGTTTTGATTCTTTTTTTTTCAGATTTTTAAATTTTCATTAATTTTTATTTAATGTGCCTTGATGTTTTGTCTACATGTCTGAGGGTGTCAGATCTCCTGGAATTGGAGTTACAGTTGTGAGCTGCCATGTGGATACTGGGAATTAAACCTGGATCTTCTGGAAGAGCAACCAGTGCTCTTAACCACTGAGTCATCTCCCTAGACCTCATTTTCAGGTTTTAATATTTAACTCTATATATTCTGGGCTTAAGATCTTAAAAAACTTAAAATTTACCTTTAATAAAACAAATTTGGGGCTGGTGAGATGGCTCCAGGCTGTTCAAGCTTGACACTTGAATTTGATCCTTGGAACCAGCAAGAATGGAGAGACTCAACTCTCTGGTCTTAACATGCACACACACACACACACACACACACACACACACATACATACACACAATCTTTATCTATAAAATGCATATTATATATTAATATATTTATATATCAATCAAAAAATAAATATAATTTTTATCACGCCAACTCATGAAAGTATATTGAAGTTTCTTAAGGATCTGGAGATAGCTGTGAACTTAAATTATCATGGTGAAACACCATGAGATTGTTCATCGTCAGCATAACAAACCCTTGCCTCTTAGCCACGCCCCTTAATTAGTCCTGCTGTGTCTTCACTTTTCATTCATTCTCTGAAATCTCCAGTCTCTACCAAGATATGGCTATTTCCATGACCTCTATTGGACTTATCTGGTTTTAACTAATGTGATAACCAACCAAGGTCTTCCTGTCGTCCATTTATTTCCCTAAATCTTAGCCTGTCTGGCTCTCCCTCTACACCTAGCACAAGGCTAATGGTGTCCGTGTGGCACACTGAAGGCAGTACAGGAGAGGTTGAGGTCCTCTGCCTAAAGGGACCTAACTGAGCCTGAGGGATAAGCAGGGGCTACCAAAGGAAGCATAGAAACTGCTTGGAGATCCCATGTTCTGCAGGAGAGCATGCTCACAGCAGAGGGGACTTCAGTTGTCAATCCTAAAGGCAGGGAGGTGACTGCAAAAATCCTAAGAGATGTCATTGGCCAGTGAACAGCGGCACATAAATGGCAGGGACTGAAGCTGACAGACCAAGGAGAAAAAAGAAATCCAGTGCCTTAAGCAAACTCCAGAAACAGTTGACTTTTGTCTGAATTTTTAAACAAGCATCTTTAGGTAGTGATTCCATGTTGCCATGCTAAAAGTGAGAACAGAAGCTTCTGAGTGACAGCTGCATTGGGGTTGGGTAGGAGGACAAAGCTGTCATCTAGTTATGAACATTCGGCAGTCAGACGTGTGTTCACGCTGCTCTTGAAGGTCGTCTCTCCTTGAGGGCTGCACCTCTTCTCATGCTCACCTCCCTTCTGCTCCCTGGGCTGCTCTTTGAATAACGCATTCAGATTGTACTTCAGGAGTTATTTGTGTAAATGGACAAGATCTGTCTCTTGTACTCTCTAAGAACCAACGCTGGGTCTGTTTTGCTCACTGATAACATCTAGTTCAATCCCAAATCTAAACTGTTCTCGCTAGTTCTTCATTGGATAACAAAGAATAACTGACTTAATTAATTAATTAATTAATTAATTAATTAAAGCAATAGACACAAATTTAACAAATTCCTTTAAGTGGTGCTTAGGATGCTGTCCAAGCACACAGGGATCAACTTGCTACAGTGATCAAGACCATTGGCTTTGCTCTAAGATTCACACTTGTACACGTACATACGCATGCACATATGTCTTGGTTAGGGTCTCCATTGCTGCAATGAAGCACCATGATCAAAAAGCAAGTAGGGGAGGAAAGAGTTTATTTGGCTTGTACTTCTATATCATTGTCCATCACCAAAGAGGTCAGAACAAGAACTCAGACAGGAACCTGGAGGCAGAAGATGATGCAGAGGCCATGGAGGAGTTCCGCTTACTGACTTGCTCCCCATGGCTTGCACAGTCTTGATTTCTTACAGTGCCCAGAACCACCAGCACAGGAGTGACCCCACCCACAATGGGCTGGGCCCTTCCCCATCAATTACTAAGTAAGAAAATACCTTACAAGCTTGCCTACTGCCTAATCTTATGGAGTCATTTTCTTAACTGAGGTTCCCTCTCAGACAATCCTAGCTTCTGACAAGTTGACATAAGGCTATCTGGCATAATTGACTCCTTGTTGACCTGATACACAAACATATCACCATTAAGCCACAATCTTTCCTTTCTCATTCATCCCCAATATTTTATATTAAAATATAAATAAAACTTTAAAAATCATAGTCTTTACAAATTCAAACACATTAAAAGTTCAGCCTCTTTAAATAGCAATTTTCTTATAAAATCTAAAGTCTTTTCAAGTTCAAAGTCTTTCAACCGTAGACTCCTGTAAAACCAAAACTAAATTAAATATTTTCTTCTTTCAAGAGGGAAGAACGAGGACACAGCCACAGTCAAACCAAAATCCAACAAATAAATAACTCAGTGTCCAATGTCTTGGGTTCATTCACTGGGATTCACAATTTTCTGGGTTCCTCCCAGGGGCTTGGGTTTAGGTCACTTCTCCAGCTCCACCCTCTACAGCACACACAGCTTGTCTTCTAGGTCCAGGCTGGCTCCACTCCACTGTCACTGCTGTTCTTGGGTCAGCCCATGCCACTGGCATCTCAGAAAAGCTGGGGTCTTCTGCAGCAGCTGCACTGCACGTCCACCCATATCCTCTCCTGGGCTTTCTCTGTGGTGCCACATTTCAAATACTGCTGAGGCTGCACCTTCACCAGTGGACTCTCTTGGCCTCTTCCAGTGCCAAGCCTCGGCTTCTTTCCATGACTTCATTCCCCCAAACCAGTAGCATCTGAGTGACCCTTACACTACCAAAATCAACTGCCAGCAGGAGGGACAACCTTGGCCACATATGGAACATGGCTTCTGTGTGCTGACCCTGAAGAAATACTTCCCAGAAGATTTTACCTCAGTGATGCTGGTCTCTTCTTAATCACTGCTGATTCTTCAGCTCCAGCTGGCCAGACTCTCCACACGAATGGCCGGGTAGAGTCTTTGCTTCCCTCTGAAACTCCACACACCAGGCCTCCACCATGTGCACTCCTCTTGAGATTCTTGTCTTCCAGGCCCCTACAGAACACCTCATGGAGCTCTCAACACTCAGTGGCTTTTCTAGTCCAGACTTCCAAAGTCCTTCCACAATCCTCCCTAAAACGACATGGTCAGGTCTGCACAGCAAGACCCCAATCTCTTGGTACCAGCTTGTCTTAGTTAGGGTTTCTTTTACTGTGATGAGACACCATGACCAAAACAAGTTGGGAAGAAGAGGGTTTATCTGGTTTATACTTCCATATTACTATTCATCATTGAAGGAATTCAGGACAGGAACGCAAACAGAACAGGATCCTAGAGGCAAGAGCTGATGCAGAGGCCATAGGAGGGTGCTGCTTACTGACTTGTTCACTGTGACTCGCTTAACTCGCTTTCTCTCTCTCTCTCTCTCTCTCTCTCTCTCTCTCTCTCTCTCTCTCTCTCTCTCCCTCTCTCTCTCTCTCTCTCTGTCTGTCTCCCTTCCTTCCTTCTTTCCTTTCTATTTTTTCCTTTTTCTGTTTTTTGAGACAGGGTTTCTCTGTGTAGCCCTGGATGTCCTGGAACTCATTTTATAGACCAGGCTGTCCTCAAACTCACAGAGGTCTGCTGCCTCTGCCTCCTGAGTGCTGGGATTAAAGGCGTGTGCTACGACCAACTGGCTAAGCTTGCTTTCTTATAGCACCAAGGACCACTAGCCCAGGGATGGCACCCACCACAATGGACTAGGCCCTCCCTCCATCAACCACTAATTAAGAAAATGCCTTACAGTTTTGCCTACAGGTTGATCATAAGAAGGAATTTTCTTAATGATATTCCCTCTTTTCTGATGACTCTAGCTTGTGTCATAAACTAAGTTGACATAAAACTATCTGGCATGCACATATATCTATGTCTATATCTGTATCTATATATATGCTAGGTGATCACAAGCAATCCACTTAAACTCTGGGGCTACAGTTTTTCTCATTTGTAAAATGGAAATAATTATGGTTTAGAGTGTGTGGGTTGGTTTGGTTTTAGATAGGTGGGGATTACATATGAAATAATTTTCAGCAAAGCTAGGGTCTCATCTCCCTCACTTTGCCTTCTGTAGAAAGGGTGCAGAGTCTTCCAGAGTGCAGACACACATGCCCATTTCAGAAGCTATAAATAGAAAGAGACAGGTCAGAGGCAGACAGGTGGGAGAGCTTACATCCTAGGAAACTCTTAGAACCTACGTGCAGCTTTCAAAGACAACAAAGGAAAACAATCCCTCTGTGAACTGTGTTAGCCAAAGATTGCAATGAACACTACGTTTGAAACGATTTAAATGCTGTGATGACATAGCACCTGTGAATCACTTGACTCAACAGCCTCATTTACACTGTAGTCACACACACACAGCATAGTAAGTGTCTTAGGTGTCTATTGATGTGAGGAGACACCGTGACATGGCAACTCTTATAAAGGAAGACATTTAATTGAAGTGGCAGCTTATAGTTTCAGAGGTTTATTCCATTATCATCATGGTAGGGAGTGTGGCAGCATGCAGGCAGGCATGGTACTGGAGAAGGAGCTGCTACATCTCGATCCCCAGGCAACTGGAAGTAGACTGAGACACTGATGGTGGCTTGAGCATATATAAGACCTCAAAGCCCAACCCCACAGTGACACACTTCCTCCAACAAGATCACACCTACCCCAACAAGGCCACACCTCCCAATAGTGCCACTCCCTATGAGCTTATGGGGGCCATTACATTCAAGCTACCACAGTAAGTATTTTGGATTGTTAGAAAGGATCTTAAGTTCAAGATCACTTTGAACTTCATAGGGAAATCCTATCTTAGGAAAAAATAATGCAAATTATAGAGTCTTATTACTGGGGTATTCTGACCTAATGTGACCATAAAAGATGGCTTCTTAAATCTGTTTGCTAGGTTTATGGTACTTTGATTTAAAAACAAACTTTAGACCTATTTGATTGCTAGAAATTCCTGACACCCAGTCTGAGAGTGAAGGATGTCTCTCAAGTGTATTGCCAGCTTTACAATTTTATGGTGATATTTTATAACTGTAAAAGTTACCGTAAGGGAGTCTCTCTAAGATTTGCAAGGGACTTGTCTCTTGAGGGGACCCCAGGCATTCATAGGGAGGTACCAGCTAGGTACTTGGGCAGCAGAGCAGTGTGTGCCTGAACTGAACTTGTCCCATAGTTACTTTGTTGAATATCCTAAGCGTCACCATAGAAAAGTTGCATGATGAATGGAGATAGAGCCAGAGACCCACAGTCACATCAGAACAAGGGATCGAGCTACCAAGGTCCAGTGGAAGAGCAGAAGGAGGGAGAAAATAAGAAAGGAATTCAGGACCATGAGGAACTGGCCCACCAACAGAGACAGTGTGCTCGATCTATTGGGAGCTCATCAAATTCAGCTGGACCGAGACTGAATGAGCAAATGACCTAACTGGACTCTATGAATGTGACTGCCAGAGGGGACTGACTGAGAGACCAACAATGATGGCACTGGGACCTAGCTCTTCTGCATGTATTGGCTATTTGGGAACCTATCCTATATGAACGCACATCTTCTTAGACTGAGATGGAGGGGGGAGGGCCTTGGGCTCCCCATAGGACAGGGTAACCTGCACCATCTTAAGGAAGCAGGGGGAGGGCAGGGGGGTAGTGGGGGAGCGGGAGGGCCGGGAACAAGGGGAGTAAATGTAAACTTTGCTTTTAACAAAAATAAATGAATAAATTAAAAAAAAAAAAAAAAAAAGTTACCGTAAGACATTCTATGATTCTTAAGCCACAATTATTATAATATTTTGACTTGGTATTTTTGTGCCTCTGAAAATTTTATGGCCCACAGGATAAGAACCCACAGAGGGCCTGCTCTGTCAATAACCCCTGGCCTTTTAAAAGTAAGCAGGGTCATAGGAGCTCATTGAAATATTCCCATTACTTCACTATGGATGGGCTCAGGGTTTTTAAAAATTAAGTATTTCAAGAAAGCACATTCAGACATTCACATAACTATTAAGAGTAAGATGGGCCAGACAGTGGGGGCGCACGCCTTAAATCCCAGCTCTTGGGAGGCAGATCTTTGTGAGTTTGAGGCCAGCCTGGTCTACAAGAGCTAGTTCCAGGACAGGCTCCAAAGCTACAGACAACAAACAAAAAACAGTAAGATGGACTCTGAAATCAGTTGGCTACATATGTTCTGAGATTCCCGTATTTTAGAACTTCCTTTTAGTAACAGGAAGTGAGACAATTTCCAGTCGGAGTTAGGGTGCGTGAGGGATTCCAGGACTCTTTCACACCTTCAATTGTGTGCTTGAGGGAGCTATTTCTCTTCCAGGTGAAACTGTCCACACAGAGAATGAGGAAACTTGACCACTGGGAAGTACCTACTAAGTGTGAGAATTCTAGAAAGTTCTGCATGAATCAACAGAGAGGAGTACTGACTTAGGCCAAAATGCAAACTAAAGGCTAAGTGCAAGAGTTAGAATCTGGGATGTTGCCTGGCTCCCGCCATCCTTGGCTAAAGGAGAAAGGAGGTCTATTTACCATTTTCTCCTAAGTGTGGGCTTTCCATAGATATGGCAGTCAGTTTACTTTCACATATATAGATCTTGGGTTAGTCATACTGAAGAGGAGTTGGTTTTGAAATGTCAAAGCGCTGGCCTAGAGCAAGTGGGCGCAGTTCCATTCCTACTGCAAGAGTGTGGAAGCCGGACTAGGGAGGAGGCGGGGCTTTGAGCTGTGGGCTCCTCCTTAGGATTCGGTGGCTCCATGCACGCTTTGCACTGCAAGCAAAGCTCAGAGCACCCATCCAGCCTGCTGTGTCTTCCTTGATCTTGGAGTCAGCTTCTGGAGTCTGCCTCCTTCAGAGGAAGGTTTCCACTGTGTTCCGTGGGGGCGAGCGCACAGTTCAAACTCTGTACGATGTGGCCTCGGCATGGTGGGCTGGAAACACGTGACACATATTCATACTGTGTCAAAGGAGACAGCTAGCTCTCCCTACATGCCTACATGGGAGACGAATGACAGCCTCAGCAATCCTTGAGAAATTCCAAGTCTGTGACTTTTAATCCCTGCTGGGCTGCACATGACCCTTTAGGATTCCATTCTGTAGCAGTGTCCACATCTGGAGGAGTGGAGGCCCGGCCACACAGCTGGTAAAGATTAGCAGCATGTTACTGTTGAACTGATGGATGAGAGCCCCTCAGAACTGTGCTACCTTCTCCTTAGAGAATGGGGAAAGTTTCTAAGATGTGAATCCATTTAGGGCTTTGGTAGACCCTCCGCACAATCTGTGGCCCATTTCTAGAGAAAACCCCACCGATTCCTTCACTCGCTGCCATCTCTGCCAGCCCTTAAGCAGTTGGCGTTGGATGGCAGGGGTGGGCAGAAACCACGTCAAGCAAGAGACTGAAGCATGAAGAAAATGAAGAGGTAAGCTGAGCAGAGCATGGTAGACCAGACCTCTAATCTCAGCATTTGGGAAACTGAAGTAGATAATGAGTTTGAGGCCAACCTGGGCTACATAGCCAGGCTGTATCTTCAAACAGCCAAAGCAAAAATGAGGAAGCTGCCAATGGAAACTAAACATGTGCCAGGGAAGAGGGTTTCAGTATATGTCTTAGGGACATGATGGGACTCAGGCAGACAGACCTCAGCTCACATGCCCCGTGCAATTGTTCTCTGCATTATTCAATGAAGGCGAGAACAGGCTACCAAAGATGAAGCCATGGCTATGTGAAGAGCCCCTTCTTACATGAGGGACAGTCACTAAAATTCTTGTCATGCCCAGTCTATCACATGGTATCATGGACACCTGTCTGTTCCCCTCTGAGTTGCCAGAGCCTCAGAGGCAGGAATCCTTTACTCCAGGTCATATAAGGAAGTAATGTGTGCAGGGCACTTGGTCTGATAATAAGTATATGTATGTAATTCCTACTGATCAGGCCTTGGGAGACACAGGAAATACTTGTTGACCCTAACTCAGAGGTGAGCATTTAGTTTATGCCTGGACTGCCAAGATGGTTTGACATCTTTGAGCCTACAAAGTAAAGAATGATAAGAAAAAATTGTATTTTGTGTGAAAAGAAGGAAGTGTTGAGGCTAACTTGAGAGTGAGGCTTCCCATCATTCTAGGCTGAAAGGGAACTCACAGCAAAGTCCCCACAACTTGCCCTGTGCCACTCTGTGTTGGAAACATCCCGGATAATTTGTTCCCAGCTAAGTTGTTTTGCTTTCCAATAAACGTTTTCGATTCGCTAATGCTTCACCGAACCACTTAAACTTCCACTTTTGTCGTAGGTCGGAGACAGTCCGACAATGATGTCATAATAACAGAAGGGACATGCACAGATACTTCTTTCATTGAGATAAAAGGAGGGATCAATAGTCTTCTACCAATGCTTCCAATGGCCACTTTATCGAGTGAGAAGCCAGTGGTTCTCTTTCTGAGTTCCCAAAGTTATGACCAAAGCGAACCTCACTTCTAGCTCTTCAAAAGCCAGCACATGTGTTTTCGTGACAGTCACTGTTTCCCAAGATTACTCTGCAATTATTCAATCCCTAAACAACAACAACATGTGTGTGTGTGTGTGTGTGTGTGTGTGTGTGTCTGCATCATATGAAGGACAACTTTGACACTTTCCATCATTTGTTTGTTTATATCCACGGGCTTCTGCTTCCCCATGATCACAAATGCAGACAACCATGCCTGACTTTTTTTTTTTTTTTAATTGGGTTCTGTGGATCAAACCAACTGAGCTATCTCTTCAGATCTTTTGTTGTTGTTTTCAACTTAAAAAAAAAAAGACAGATGAGGTCATTATATGTCAAGCATTGTTCTAAGCACTTTAGACCTGTTGACTTGCATCAGCCATTTGGTTCTAATTTTAGTATACGTGCTGCTGGCGTGAGCATTAGCCTCTTGATGCAAATGAGTTAGGTTCAATTAGTGTTCATCTTTTGCAAACAAGGGAAGTGAGGCAGAGTGGTTAAAGAAGCTTCCATGAACTCACACAGTGATACCAAATAGGAGAAATAAAGAGGGACTAAAAAATAGCACAACTTTTCTCTTAAATTGTTTATGTATTTATTTAGTGTGTGTATGTATGTGCACAGGCATGTCAGTCCACAAGGTGTGTGTGGAGATCAGAGAATTACTTGCATAGCGTTCTAAGGATTTAACTCTGGTCCCCAGGCCTAACAACAAGCACATTTACCCACTGAGCCATCTTCTTGGTCCACCACAGAACTTCCTGATTTAACATTCCCCCTTTTGTTAATGGTCAGGAAATTGTTATACATATGCTTTAATTACTAGTATCTGAAATTGCTCCATACCTTCGAGATGTGCGTGAATATAAATGTCTTAGTTACGGTTTCTATGGCCATGATAAAGGCAGTGACCAAAAGCAACTGGGGAGGAAAGAGTTTATTTCATCTTATGATCTACAGTCCCATCACAAAGGGAAGTCAGGGCAGGAACTCAAGGCAGAAACCTGGGAGCAGGAACTGATGCAGAGGCCATGGAGGGGTGCTGCTTTCTGGCTTGCTCCCTGGGGCTTGCTCAGCCTGCTTTCTTATAGAACCCAGGACTTGCTGCCAAGGGATGGCACAGCTCACAGTGAGTGAGCCCTTCCCCATCAATTATCAATTACTGATGTAGAAAATACCCTGAAGATTTGCCTACAGGTCAGTCTGACAGCAGCATTTTCTCAGTTGAATTCCCTCTTCCCAGATGACCCGAGTTATATCAAGTTGACAAATAAGCAAACAAGCCAAAACAAAACAAAAACCACCCAACTAGAACAATAAACAAATGCAATCTCAATGCCCTGTGTAGCTGAGCCTAAAAAAAGCAAGATATGGGTCAGGACTTTGTACTTATTCAATTTCCTGTCTTCTTCCTTTAAGAGTGTTTGTTTGGAAGGTGCTGATTGAGAAACGGGTTCACCACACATTTATTCAGCTGACTGGGCGCTTTAAAGCCAATGATTCTGTTTGCATTTGTAAGTCTGGATTTTTTTAATAATGTTATTGGGTATTTAAATGAGTTCTTTTAGATATATTCACATTTGCATTTAATATAGACAAAACTTAGTGTTTGGAAGATTGCGTTTTAGCCTATGTTGCACTCATAATGAACAGCCGTAATAGCATGAAAGAGCATTTTCCAAATATCTGTCCAGGTAGCAAATACTGCAGTCATAACTTAAGAGACAAGAAAGCAGTCATCGGAACATTTTCTTGCCTTCCACTAAACCCCAATCTATAACACATAAAAAGTGTCTTGAATCCTGATTGACAAGCTTCCCAGAGAAGAAATTGGCCCCACCTAACAAGACACCAATTTCTGAAGAGCTTAATTGAATTAACGGGAAGATTATTCGTTTGGCAGGATGTTGTGTGTGTAGTGGGGGGTGGGAGCTGTTGGTTGCAAAGCAGACTAACTCAGGCACAACGGCCACTGCTGTCAATTGGTAGTGTAGATCCTGCCTCAAAGACTTCATCCCAACATTTGGGTGAAAACAAGCATCAAACATCCTAAGTCTCGTTGGTTGAATGTCTAAGTAACTCCTCTGCCTTTCAATGGCACAGCATTTTTCTCTATCCTGTCTGTTCATTTTTTTCTGTCCACAGTGAGGACCTGGTAGTGTGCCAACAGGACATGGGATGGTGTGAATCTCAAAATGGAGAGGAGTTTGAGGCCTCTACTGAAGGAGGCTTCCTTTCTATGCCTCCAAACCATTTTCCTTCATGGATAATTTGAGGTTTTCTTTTGAAAATCCATGAGTAGCCACTTCCTGACATGCTAATGATAGAATCTTAGAATGTGGACAACAGTGACTTCAACCTGTGGTTTGTGGCATTCTTAAACGGTTGAGAGTTGTGGAGTTTTGTTCTTCTTGTTTTGCTTTCTGGTTGCTTTAAAACATGTATTTTTCCTTTTATTTGAAATAATTTTTCCATATAATATATCCTGATTATGGCTTCCCACTCTGCTACTCCTCCCAGTTCCTCTCCACATGCCCTCCCATGTGGATTCAGTAATTGTCTCGTTAGAAAACAATATCCCTTCTATGGGATAATAATAATAATAAAGATAAAACAAAAAATAACACCTCAAAATAGGACAAAACACACAAACAGAAAGGGGGAAAAGCCCAAGAAAAGGCACAAGAAACAGATATAGAATCAGAGACTTGATTGCTCATACACTCAGGAATTCCAGAAAAATACTAAGCTCGGAACCATAATGTTGTAAGTAGCGAGAGGAGAGGGGTGTGCGGGTTGTAAGTTCCCAGCATCCAGCCGCTGGCCCGCTCAAGCGGCTGGCTGCACCCGAAATAACCACGTGACAAACTGGATTTATTTAAACTCTGCCTGGCTTATTATCACTAGCCTTTTCCCAGCTAGCCCTCTCCTCATAAACTAACCCATTATAAAAGTCTATAAGTCACCACGTGGTGACTTACCGGAAGGGTCTAACCTGCATCCATCTGCGGCAGCGGCTCCTGGCTTCTGCTCCTTCCTTCTTCTCCTCCCAGAACTTCCATTCTGTCTACTCCGCCCACCTAAGGGTTGGTTGGCCTAACTATAAGCCAGGCAGGTCTTTATTTAGCCAATCAAGGCACAGAAATACAGGTGGACCCTCCCACACCATAATATATACGCAAAAAAGCTGTAAGATTAAAAAGGAGAGGGGTAAATAAATAAGTAAGTGAGTAATTACTTAAATAAACAAATGATATATGCAAAATAAAGTAAGAATTAAAAACAAAAACAAACAAATAAATGTCCTGAAAGGACAGTATGAGACAAGAAACTTCCAAAGAGACCTTTGAGTTTGTTTCTTATTGGCCATCTACTGCTGGGCATGTGGTCAACCCTTAAGAGAAGTTTGCTTCTCCGGTGAAACCCTTGAAGAAAGCTAAATTTTCATTTGCAACTGGTTATCAATTGGAAATTGCTTCTGGGTTAGAGACAGGTCCGTGTGTTCACTTCAATAAGCTCTAGGACTCCATCTGGTACGGACCCATACCAGCCCCCTGCATGCCGCCTCAATCTCTGTGAGTTCATGTGAGCTTTGCTCACGTTGATTTAGAAGGCCTTGTGTTCTTGGTGTCCTCCATCCCCTTTGGCTCTTTTTTTGGTTTTTCGAGACAGGGTTTCTCTGTGGCTTTGGAGCCTGTCCTGGAACTAGCTCTTGTAGACCAGGCTGGCCTTGAGCTCACAGAGATCCGCCTGCCTCTGCCTGGCGTGCTGGGATCAAAGGCGTGCGCTACCACCGCCTGGCCCCTCTGGCTCTTATACTTCTGCCTCCTCTTCTGAGGGGTTTTTGATCACTGACGGGAGGGATTTCATAGAGACATCTTATTTAGGGCTGAATCTTCCAAAGTCTCTCATGTGTGCATAATGTCGGGCTGTGGGTCTCTGCATTTGTTCCCATCTACTTGCAGGAGGAAGGTTTTCTGCTGATGGTTGGGCAAGACACTGACTTATGAGTATAGCAGAGTGTCATTAGGAATCATTTCATTGTTATGTGCTTTAGGTGTCTGGGCGATCTAGTGTCAGGTCACCCAAGCCATGCCAGGTATGGGTTCCATCTATTGAACTGGGCCTTCAGTCGAGTCAGGTAGTGGTTGATTATTCCCACAAGCTTTGCATTGCAGTAGCGTACCTTACAGACAGGACATCACTGTAGACCAAAGGGGTTGTAGCTAGGTTAGTGTTTACATTTCTCCTATGGCAGCATGTAGAGTACCTCCCTGTACCAAAGATGTCAGCCAACAAGGGCTATGTAGGCACCAATTTGACTTCTCCATGTTCAATAAGTTGTGCAGGGCCTGGTTGTCAATTTGTGGAGAGCAAACTTTAATCTTGGCAACAGCCTGGGTTGTTTGGGGATTCTCATGGGACCCCTCTGGTGCGGTTGCTTTTTGATGTGGTAGATGACAAAATTGGGAGTTTCCACTTGGGTCATCCCACAGAGGATGTTGGCCTCATGAGATACTGAGGTCAGGCTGGCCCCATTCCAAGAGGATCTGGACTCAGCTACCCGATTCTCCCAATTCCTTGACTCTCACTTTGCGTTTTCTCCACTATAGCGTCATAATTCTGGATCCTAGAGGCTGAGGTGACATCAGGAGTCTCTTCTTAAATTTGGATTTATAGGCCAGGGTTAAAGGTATATAGCTCAGGGTAGAGAGTTCCGTAGAATGTGCCATGTCCTGTATTACGCTCTCTTCAAAATAAATAGAAAAATTATTCATACCACAGAAAGACTGGGCCCAGGTGTGGACTAGGGAACCTGGAGAGAGAGGAAACCACAGGAGCTGGTAGAGGTATCTGAGAGACATGCATCATTACCACTCGGCCAGTGTGGAGTCCTCCCACCCACAGATATGGAGGGAGGGCGGAAGGAAGCCATATGGATGGACCCTCCCTTTTGTCCAAGATGAGGACCTCCTTTCCTGATACTGGTCGGGAATTTGAGGGTCTTAACTGCATAGAGCCTCTTTTCTAGCTAGCTTCAGCTGCCAACTTGACACAACCTAGGGTTACCTGAGAGGTCTCAGTTGTGAGTTCAGTTCCTGAATCAGATTTGTCTGTGGGCATGGCTGTGGGGCATTTTCTCAATTCTAGTTGATGTTGAAGAACCCAGCCCATTATAAGTGGTGGCATCCCTGTTGGGACAGGCTGGTATGAGAAACATAGCTGAGCGTGAGCCTGGGAGCAAGTCAGTAAGCTGCATTCCTCCATGATTTCCGCTGGAGTTCATTTCACACCCTAACCTCACACAGCAACGGACTGTAAGATGAAATAAAGCCTTTCGTCTCCAAGTTGCTTTTGACTGTGGTGTTTATCACAACGACAGATAAGCAAACTAGCACACCCTCTGAAGCCTTGCTATTTTTTTCCCACAGCCATTACCCCATAATCACAAGCTCCGGAAATGAGCCTTCTTCTTAGGCGGGAAATCGAGTGAGTTTATCTCTGAAGCCGGCCCCTGGATGCCAGCAGATTAGCTTGCAAAGAAGCAGACTGTCCAGTGGGGCTGTGGCATAGGCTCACACTTTTAAACACTTGGTCCCGAGCTCTTTGGGAAGGTTATGGAACTTTTAGGAGGCGGAGCCTTGCTGGAGGAAGAGCGTCACTGGGGGGTGGACTTGGAGAATGTAGAGCTTTGGCCCACTTCTAGTACAACCTCTCTGCTTTCTGCACGCTCTTAAAGATGTGACAGCTCAGCTTCCTCCCTGGCCACTTGAACCTCCCCACCATTGTGGACTCTCTCCTCCCGGAACCGTAAGCTAAAATAACTCCTCCTTCCATGAGTTGCTTGGTCATGGTGTTTTATCACAACAGCTTAAAAGTAACTGATACAGGGGCTTGTGGCCACTCTTTAGGATAGGGAACACACATGTACACGCATACACACACACACACACACACACACACACATTTAATTTGGTATAGAGGTAGCCTCACCAGTCTCTCTGTAAATCAAGGCAGGAAGCTTGAAGCCTAAAATTCTTTCAAGGACACTTCAATGCCCTCCAGCCACTGACAAACCTGATTCCACGATGCCCTCTAGGAAGGAGCCCCATCAGGTGCTGCTCCATAATTTCAGTGTTGTCAGTCTCTCTGTTCTCAGACTTAATAGCTCTTAGCGAAGATGTGTGTCTTTATTTACATAGCAGCTGATGAGGGCAATTTGCTTCAAATAGACGTGATGACTTGCAGGACCGGCTATGCGCTTAAAGCACTCTAGAAATGTCATAATGAAGCCTCTACGAGGATGTCAGCTGGGAGACTGCCTTATATGCATGGTATTAGTCATGTATATTCAACTTTTAAGATGTTTTAAGTATTAGCACATGAAAGTGATTTCTGCAATAGTGTCAGTCCCTTGAGTATAGCATTGGGCTTGAATGTTCCCCAAGGGCCCATGTGCTATATAAAGGTTTAGTTCTCAACCTGGTGTCATTGGAAGGTGATAAGGTGATGGAATATTTAAGGACTGGAGCCTGGAGTAGGAGTGAATAGGTTTTAAATCATTGAGATACAGACTCAAAGAGTATAGAACCTTTCTATGTGTGTCTCTGTCTGTCTCTCTGTCTGTCTGTCTGTCTCTCTCTCTCCTCCACCAGGATGTGCTACAGACTAAAGCAATGAGTATCAATCATTCACGGAATGAAGCCTCTGAAAGCATGAGCCGAACATGCCTTTTCTCTGTATAAATTGCTTATCTCGGGGATTTTCTTATAATAATAGAAGCTGTCTATCACACACAGAGTGGTCTGATTATCTAAGATAGTGCCCATAATCATTTACCTTTATCATGGCCTGTCCTGGGCTTGGGAGACCAGCACATCTCAAGTATTCAGCTCTCGTGAGACTAGAGCAGCTGAGGCTTCTGTCCTCTAAAAGGCCACTTCAGTAACATATCTGGTAGTTGGCCTTACCTGTCAGCATCTTTTATTCTGAAGCCTGTGATACCTGGGATTTCACTGATCCTGAAGGAACACTCCTCCTCGGGCTGGTAGATTTGAGATGCAAGCCAACCATTGAGGGTCCTTTCTCCAGTAACCCCCTTTATTAGGTTCCCTTGGATTGGACCACTGTCTACCTGCCATCATCACCATAGAAGCAGGTACCAGACAACTAAAATCGCCTTTGTTTTTTAGAGCTAACTTAAATTACACAAAGAAGCCAAACTTCAGAGGCTAAATCTAAGACTCCTATGATGCTTCTAGACAAGATCATGCTAAAGGTCTTTTCTCCATCCCTGTATCTTTGCTTTCTGACCCACACTGATTCATCCTTGTGCAATCTCCAAGATGTGGCATGTTTTCTGAGATCTGCAAGCAGAAAAATGTCCTTCTTTCCAAGAGTCTGTTGTGTGTCTGGGTATCTAAGCATCACTCTCTGTTCAAGTAAACTCAGTGTGAAGTTTAGTCTCCCCAGAATCACCTACACACAGCATCTGTGTGTGAGTTGGGCTTCCTCCCATCATGGCTGCTGGATTCCCAGGATACGTATCCAAGATGAGAGAGCCAGGTAGAAGCTGCCTTGGCCTTCACACTCCTCAGAAGTTATGTAGCATGACTCACTGTGAAGTCCAGGCTGATCCTAAATCTGTCATCCCCATGCCTCAACTTCCTGAGTGCTGGGAGGCACCACGCACAGCCTTTATCTTAATCTTGTTGATAGAATTCAGTCAGTAAGGCCAACCTACATTCGAAGGGAAGGCTACTAGACCACATCTCAGTGGAAAAGTGACAAAGAACTTGCAGTCATGGTCTGCTCGTGTGGGTCTCCGACAAGCTCAGTTCAGATGTTTCCACAGTGTGCCATTTTCCACAGCTATTTTTTGCCACTTCCCTTTTACTATTTCATAGTAGCAATCTGCATATTCAAAAACTGTATTTCTTTCAATATTTTATGGCTCCTGCATAGTAATCTTTAACGCCTCAAATTTCTGGGTTAAATTGTTCAAAATATTTTAAGGTTCAAATTTGAAACTTAAGTTTGTCTTCCTGTCAAGTCATTTCCTTAACACAAATTTGAGGAATAATATACACTCCGAGAACTGAATTGTGGTCCAAAATTAAAAATAAAAATAGACATTCAAAAACCAATCAATTTTACAATTAAAATGTAAAAATTAGGCTGTGTGAATGTGGAAAGTTGTTACTGGGATTTTAGTTATCGTATTACTTAAATGATAAGAATTTGTAGTTTCCTGATCTAAATGTTACTTTAATTTCCATTAATTTAAAAAGCAAAAAAATAAATGAAACAAATGTTAGATGGGGTGTCCAATCTCTTAACTGACTTAGAGTAATTAGTTCAAGATTCTTGTCATTTTTAAACTAGAAGAAGAGAGAGGGAGGAAGGGGGCGAAAGAGAGGGGAAGGAGGGAGGGAGAGAGATTGATTTGGTTTCACCAACAAATATGAACAATGAAGCTAAGCCCTCTACATGACAATATAACAGACATCTTGAATGGGCTAACCTCAGCATCAGGAAGGGGCAAACCTTGGCAATCTGGAACAGAATTAGCTCTTTAAAAATAACCAAAATTAAAAGAGAGTTTGGTCTTGGGATGAAGGAGGGCTTTGTAGGCATAAAGATGGCAACATAAATAATAAAACCAAAGGAAGCAGAGGGATAGGAAATGGCCTTGAAGGAAGGCTGCATGAGGGAAAGACCCCAAAGCCCTCTCTCTTTTATAGATGGGCCGCATGCACAGAAACCATGCAAGAGGAAGGTGAAGCAGCAGTAGCCAAGACTCACAGGGTAATATTTGAATCTACAAGTTCTGAGATTTTCATCCCTTGAGGGACTTTTCAGTTCATCGTGGAGGTCAAGCTTTGGACCATGATGAAATGTAACAGCTACTGAAGGACTCACGCCAAGTGTGATAACCCCACTGAAAGCAAAGAAGGGGCCTCCTAGATACTCAGTCCTCTTGTCTCTAGGAAAGACCACATAAACCTCAGCGAAGCACCCATCCCCTGAAAATCTGCAGAAATGCATCGAGAGTGGGTGCCAGGGACAAGCTCCCCCAAGTCACCCTTGTGAAATGCAAAAAGAATGCTTATGTCAGTTGGCACTTTGCTGAAACAATGCGCTCATTCGCCCTTCTGAATCAACAACTCTTTCCTGCTGTCATTTATAAAATGAAACATCTCTATTTCCTCTTGTTTTCCCCCAACCTTCCTTCATCTAGGCAGTGCTAATTCCCTCATCATTTACATTTGCTGGAACCATAGCCACTTAAATTTCAGGGCTTCTTGATGGTTATTATACAACCCATGGGACACTCTGACCATAGAATCCTCTTCTACTCCATTTTGCACTAACAATAACGACTTGTAGGGATTTTTCCTTCCCTTTGTATTAAGACTTGGGGTGACTGTTCCCAGTTTTAAAATGCTATAGGTTACAGTGTCATTCAGAGTGTAATTGGCACATTTCCCTTTGCATGAGAGATATCCATGTAGGTGTGTTTTATCTCTCCTATTACCTGTTGTAAGAAAATACCATGACCAGAAGTAACCTGGGAAGGAAAGAGTTTGTTTCATCTTATACTTCCACTTTACAGTCCATCACTGAAGAACAAGGAAAGAACTCAAGACAGAGCTGACGCAGAGGCTGTGGACGAATGCTGCTTGCCAGCTTGCTCCTTGAGACTTGTTCAGCTCGGTTTCTCATATACTCCAGGACCTCCTGCATATACTCCATGACCACTCACAAGGTTCTGGGCCATCCTATGTCCAGTATTAATCGGGAAAATGTCCCACAGGCTTGCCTAGAGCCAAATCTTATGGAAACATTTTCTCAGTTGAGGTTCCCTCCTCTCAGATGACTATAGTTTATGTCAAGTTGATAAAAAAGCTAACCAGTACAACATGCTAAGCCTTCATGAGGACCTGGTTTCCTCCATCTCAGTAAAAGAATCTTTGTATCTGTGTGAAACCAACTACTTTCCTCTTCCTCCTCCTCTTCCTCCTTCTTCCTCCTCTTCATCTCCTACCTTCTTTTTCTCCTTTTCTTCCTCATTCACTCATTCTTCCTCCTCTTCCTCTTCCCCTCTCTCTCTTTGGTGCAGGGGAATTGTCTGTATTCTGTCAATCATGTTTTAAATAAATGCTGATTGGCCAGGCAGAAAGTATAGGCAGGTCAACCTGACAGGAAGTAGAGGCAGGGCGAGGAGAACAAGAGAATTCTGGAAAGAAGAAAGCCCAGTCCTAGCAGTTCTGCCCAGATCACCAAAGAAGCAAGATGTGACCCTGCCCCACTGAGAAAGGTACCAAGCTATGTGGCTAACATAGATAAGAACAATGGCTTAATACAAGTTACAATAGCTAATAAGAAGCCTGAGCTAATGGGCCAGTCAGTTTATCATTAATATATACCTCTCTGTGTGATTTCTTTGGGGGTTTGCCAGCTGTGGGACCTGGTGGGAGGACAGAAATCCCCAACAAGCAGACCCTCATGTTACATCTCTCTCTCTCTCTCACTCTCTCTCTCATCTCATGGTGTCAGAGAGATGTGTGCCTTTTGTCACAGTTGTCTGTAGGTGGAGACTGTTTGTTTCCCAGTCACCCAGACCCAAATAATCACACAGAAACTATATTAATTACATTGCTTGGCCAATAGCTTACGCTTCTTATTAACTAACTCTTATATCTTAAATTAACCCATTTCTAGTAATGTGTATCACCACGAGACTCTGACTTACTGGTAAGGTTTTCTGGCTTCTTTCTCCTTCGGCAACTACATGGTGTCTCTCTCTATATCTCTTCCAGCCTGGCTTTATTCTGCTAAACAACTTTGTTTATCAACCAACAAAAGCAACACATATACAGAAGGACATCCCACATCAGTTGTCTTCTTTGATTTTGAACCATCATAAAATCTGAGTAAAGAAAAGATGATTGACAGATTCAGGAAGAGGGAAAAACAGCATCAAAATTGCTTTTGCGGGGAGCTCACTTGCATAAAGTAGGAATTGTGTCATTAGGCTGGGAAAGAGAGTAGCCGGGACACAGACGTTTCTTTCATTAGTTTTGTTCACAATCCCACCCTGCTGCTCCACGTCACCATCTAAGAGGCCCCCCAGCACAGAGCAGGACAGCTGTGTGTTGTCTGTTTCTTATGACTTCTGCTAGAGCCCAGGATAAGGAGACATAGCTTGGACTGATTTTGTCTTACTTTAGAGTCATGTCTTTTAGCATACATCTATTGAACAATCATTTATTCCTAGTCTTGTGAGATAGCATTCAACTATCCCTGTCTCTGTAGCATAGAATCTTATTAAGTGGCTCTCTAACATTTGGTAAGAGATTAAAAACCAGGCAAAGAAAATGGGTGAAAAAATCCAAGTCTGCTTTTTCTCTTCTTCTAGTTTACCTTAGTACACATGCAACAAATTTATGTTGGGTTTTTACTTCATACAAACACCTTTAAAACTGGTGATGACTTTTCTACTTGCTTTTGTTGCCTCCCTCTCTGTTGTGTGGGCATTGTATTGCATGACACATGTATGTCTACATGTTCGTGTTGATTGTGCATGTGTGATGGGGAACCTCCTTCACCAATGGCTTTTGAGAGGCTGGACCAGGTTGGGTGTTGCTTTGGGAACCAAAAGGTGCGTGTCCACCATTCACTCTCTCTCTCCACTCTCATATCTAGATGCTGGATTCTGTTCTTATTCCCCATTGTGATCTGTGTGTCCCCCTTAAATAAAGAACCTCTTATTATACCTTATTTGGAGCTAGTGTGGTATTACTTGATCTATGTTCCCTTTTATTTGGTGTATTTCACTTTACATGGGGGCTCAAACCCATGACCCTGAGATTAAGAGTCCCATGCTCTACCAACTGAGCATGACTCCATCTGGTTGATATGACATCATGATATTGATAGTGTTACTTTAAGACCAGTTTTGGGTACCAACTGCTCAAGATGGTTTCAACTTGGTTAACTAAAATAGTGCACTGTCTTACAATGTTCTGATCAGAATTCCAAATAAGAACTTCAGAAAAAAAAACCTTATCAACTACTCAGAGACTATTTGTGATTATACCAGACAGTAATCTTGAAACTTAGCCATCATTTTAGTTTTACAGGATCCCATAGAAATAGCATCGCCTCCACGGCAGCTTCAAGTAATTTTAGAAGACAATGTCCCCTCTCCCAACAAAGTTTGTCCTTAGGGTTAGGGACATCAATTAGGGATTGATTATAGATTATAACTGGTATAGGGTTGGGGGTTGGGGTGGAAATTTTGTAGGTTCAGGGATCTCACTAAAAAAAATAAAGGAAATTAAATGAGATAATAGGTAGATTAGTGTGAGCTTACTCACATTAATAATAATAATAGTGATTAATAGAGTGAATACTTGTGGGCTATTATTTATAGACAATTTTCTTTGGTATAGATTCTTGTATACTGATACAAATTGAAATTATATTTGTTATATTAAATATGCTCCTATTTCTGTTTACAATATTTGTACACCTATGCAAAGTTATTTTGTCAGATTGCATACATGTGTGTTTCTACCTCTGTTTAAGACATTTTGTATATTGATACAATTTTAGGATATATTTATCATATTGTATTATACATTTCTACCCCGATCAAGATACTTATACATTGTTTACATTTTGAGGTCATTGTCCTCATTCATTGTAGAGCTATTTATTGTATAATAGTCTAATATAACGTCTTAGTCTTTAAGTTATATAGGTATTAAGAATTATAAATAGTCATCTATGTTTGTTAGACTTATAGTTAGACTAATCAGGTTCTTTAGATACATAGAGATTGTATTCTACATAGATAGGTAATCTTCAACCACTTAAAAGAACTGTAGAATACGGCATTCAAATAACTTAGGTTTCTGTTGATGTAAGACACAATTGCTCCTGGCACATTGATCTATTCCTGAGAGAATGTTGAGCACCGAAGACACTCCACTTAGAGCTTGTTTTCTTCATGGCAAAACTGGCCTTTGGGCAAGGAACTGCCCATGCCTCAACCACTGACAAAATGCATGGTGTCTGGACAGGACAAGCAGGATACAAGAAAAAAGACTGCCAAACCTTGCTAACACAGGGTAAGACAGTTTTGAAAATTTTCCCTGCCTCTAAAAATGGTCTGTCAGTTACTTTAGGCCTTAGCCAAAGTTGGTTGCTCCAACATTGTAAATGAGACTTTGGGTGATTGCCCAGGTAGCCAGTTGTCTCTGTCATCTACTGCACATTTTGGAAGCTGCTTATTTGTACTTCCTGCCTACTCGAATAATATTATCTCCCTTCTCAGGTCTTTGATGGGGTTAAAGACTAGATAGTCATAGTTACTTTCCTCTTATGACTTAGCCAAGCCATTTCTAATACAAGATAGAATAATTATTGAAACATTTAACATATGTTTCTTGCTTAATATTGTTTATGCTGGTTGTAATTCTATTTTAATATTTGATATCTGTACTTATTATATAGTTTTGTATTGGGTTTGGAACTCTTTTATTTAGACAAAAGAGAGAGGTGATGGGGAACCTCCTTCCGCCAATGGCCTTTGTGAGGCTGGACCAGGTGAATGTGGCTTTGGGTGCCAAAAGGTGCACACCTGCCACTTGCTCTCTCGCTCTCTCTTTCTCTGCTCTCACTCCTGGATGCTGGATCCTGTTTCTGTTCCCTGTTGTCATCTGTGAGTCCACACTTAAATAAAGAACCCTTTATTATATACCCTATTCGGAACTAGTGTGGGATTACTTTATTTGTGTTCCCTTCATTTGGCGTGCTCTCCTTCACATATGTGTATGAATATGTGTGGAGGGCAAAAGTCAACAAGGTCTTGTTCCTTTTGTCACTCTTCACAATTTTTTTTAGGCAGGCTCTCTCAATAAACCTACAACTAGCTCATTAATTTAGGCTGCTTGGCCATTGATCTCTGGGGATCTGCCTGTCTCCAAGCTTCGTGGCTCTGAGGTTACAGAGCCTGGGAACTGTGCCTGGCTTTAAGTGGGTGATAGGGACCTGAACTCAGGTCTCTGTGTCTGTGCAGCAAACACTTTCCCAACTGAGTCATCTCTCCAGCCCTCCAGCTTTCTTGTCCAGAGAATGTGGATATCTTTTCTGGGTTAACTCAAGCCCACCCTTGCAAACACAGAGAGCTACTAGAAGTCCAGGAAATGTTTTTTCTTGTCTGTGTTGGGCAGGATTTCCTGCAGAGGGTCAAGAAAACATACTTTTTCAATTGTCTTTGTTTAAATTACAGAAAGTCCTTGTTTCCAATTGGAGAAGCTGTTAGTTGCTGCCGTGGCAACAAAGGAAGATGAGCAGACCACTCTTTGGCATTGTTCACAAACTCCTAATGTTCACCTCTCAACTAAAGCGACTGAGAAGCCTACATGTTTCTGAATCTGTCCCATGACTTGCCACACTGCTCCAGTTTGTCCAGTAGGTAAATCAGTGCAACTGGAAGCAAGGGAAGCAAGAAAAGATGAAGAGACATGCTGGAGATCTAGTCTGGTCTCTAGTGTTCCTACTCAAGACAGCCTTACCATCTGTCTCCTTATGAATGATGGAAAGGAGCACAGTGTCCAGCAAAAGCAGGAGGCAGAGTCAGAAATAACAACGTGAATCTTGAGGCAACAGTCTTAATGTCTTGGTTGTCATAAATAAAGTCCTAAATGGGCTAGTAAGGGAGAGCCAGCAGATGGATAACTGATCTAGGATGTGAGATGTCTGGTTCAGGGTCTAACAATGAGCTGGCAACAACGAAAGTAACAATTGGAGCAGTGAGCAGAGGACCTTGGATGTGACTCCAAAGAAGAGCAGAGCCCAAGCTCTGTCCCCACAGCTAGAAGCGGGTGTCTGTAACTTCAGCATTGCTGTGCACCCACTTTCCTGCTCCCTATAGGCCCTGTAAGGAACTTGCCCCATAGTGATTGCACAGGGTTTGTTTGCGGCTTTTTGGGGGTGGGAATCATAGTGAATACCAGGACCATTTTCTCGGTCAATGTTTCTCAGAATGTCTCTATTAGGAAACTGCCTTTCAAAGCCTTCTTTTCCCTGTGTCTCAGAATACACAGTGAAGGTCAGTGCCAGTAAGAATATCAGGGATGAAGAAAGCTTCTAACAAGACTGAAAGTGAAGGTAATTGATATAAAAATATTCTCAGAAGAGTGGCATGCCACTGCCTGGGTTTACAGAGTTTACAGCAGTTCTCTTTTGAACAAACAAAAAAGAAGTACAGTTGGTCGCAGGTATAAAAATCGTTGTTTTGGTAGCTCAGAATTTTCTAGGCTAGGGAGGAAGGGACCTTCCTGCCACATGGTCACTGATAGGACCCTTTGATCAGCTTGATAGAATCCTCTATCAATCAATGATGTTGCCAGAAAGAAGTTATGTGGTTAGCAACCTTGAAGGGCAACAGCATGCCAATTCCAGTCTGG
The DNA here is from genome assembly GCA_028555095.1 of Dicrostonyx torquatus. NCBI lineage: Eukaryota > Metazoa > Chordata > Mammalia > Rodentia > Cricetidae > Dicrostonyx > Dicrostonyx torquatus. Next base: position 1,785,463 of record JAQHUG010000006.1, on the reverse strand, counting down.
AGAAACCACCTTAATATGATTAAGATGGGGGCTTATGCTTGCATTCATGCTCTGTTTCGGAAATTCAGGCTAATTTAGATATTGATAAGTTGACACAGAAAAAATTCACACACACACACTCACACATATACTTACAAACACATTCATACACTCACACACATGCACACACACAGGTATGCTTACAAATACACTCTCACACACACATACACACTCACATGTATACTTATAAACACACTCATATGCTCACACACAGGTACACTTACAAATATACTCACACACTTGTATACTTACAAATACACACATTCATACACTCACACACATGCACACACACAGGTATGCTTACAAATACACTCTCACACACACATACACACTCACATGTATACTTATAAACACACTCATATGCTCACACACAGGTACACTTACAAATATACTCACACACTTGTATACTTACAAATACACTGATACACTCACACTCAACACACACACTCACATGTATACTTACAAATACACTCATATACTCACCTCACACACATCTTTTGGAATGTTGACTAGAGTAGAAAATGGAATTCTTATTTTAGTCAAATTCACAGTAAAGTCTTAAATCTGCACTTCCTGGGCTCAGGTCAACTGAATGATCCAGGTACATTAAGTTTAATGCATTTGCTCCCAGGTACTGTTTTGGAGCCCATTCTCCTCTGCCAGGAAGCTAATTAGGGAATTCAGCTTTGGTCTCTGAAGAGGCAAAAAAATTATAAAAAATAACTACCCAGACAGCATGCTATAAATGTCTGAAGATAAAATCGTTATGAATCCATTTATGGAAATATGAAACAGTTAACGTGGTGCTGCCAAAAGGTGGGAGAATCGTGACCTTGATTAGTGGTGAGGGTAGGATTCTAAGAGAGACTTCTAGGGTGCTGGTAGCGTTAGCTTATTGATCTGGGTATTGGTTACAACCGAATACTCAACTGCAATCATGTAAATTTATGCACGCAGTTTGTTTGCAAGTTACATGGCAATAACATTTTATTTCATCTGATAGGTAGTGCAGAACTGAAGTCAGAGGGTCCCCATAGCAGGGTATGGCCTGCTTTATGAGGTGAGGTTGAAGCTGTGTTGAGATTGATGGGAGCCCTGTGAATCAGTGGTGCCCACTCATTCCTAGAACAATTCTTGGCACAGCCAGGCTCTCAATAAACAGTTGTCAAGAAAGTGAATGGATTGACGAGTTAAATATGCACATTTTGCAAACAAAGGACTCAATAACACAGTTGTGTAGATTAGACAGCAGGGTGACGCTTCTGTCTTGTCATATCCTGAACTTCCCTCTCAGGAACCACATCACAGTAAGCCAGCCTAAGGAGGGGTGAATTTGTCCAGGGCTTTAAGAGCCTCAGGACACGTATATGCATATATGTCTACGGATGAGGCTCAGATCTTAAGCATCCTCGAAGGCTATGTGTTAAGAGATCTGGTCACTAGTCTAGAGATTATTGTGAAGTGGTAGGCCTTTGAGAGATGTGACCCAGTGAAAGGAGCCCATTGGGGGCAAGCCTTTAAAGGGAATTGTGGGACCACAGACCCTTGTGCTTATTTTTGTTTGTTTCACAGCCATAGTGAACTAGGTAGTTTTGATTCATCACTCACTCTTGGTATGAAGCTCTGTATGACCAGGCACCAAAGTAATGGAGCCAACTGATCATGGGCTGAGACCTCTGAAGCTGAGATAACACAAACCTCTCCTCCTTTAAGGTGATGATGATCTCTGGTAGTCACAGCGGTGGAAAATTGACCAACACATCTACACACCTGCCGGTACCCACCGTCTCTCCCTTTGCACCCATTTGTGTTTGGTGGATCCCAGAAAGGATATGAATGAATGAGGCAGAGACCCAACCATTTCTTCAAATAGCTACAACCTCAGTTTTTTAAGAACATTCTAGAGTATGAATTGGTCAAGGAGGGCACGTCCCATTTTTACAAGGACCTAAGCTAGAGGTCAGCACATGATTTGATGCTCAGTGAATTCCAGCTGGAAGAATGAGTTAAACTCAAGAAAGACACTGCATGGCTTACTCTACAGAGCTCTTGCTGTACCTCCTCTGTGTTTTTGAACACTAGTCAAACCCTAATCTGCTTTTTCAGTGTTAAGGGGTGCAGAGGTGTGGATGAGGGAGAATGTTAACTGATGGGTTGCCTCATGCCCCCGAGGCATGAGCTTTTGACATGGTCATTATAAATCCAGGCCTGATCCTTATGCAGCTTTAAAGGTCAGGAGAACAGGTTGTTATATTAGTTCATGCAGGCACAATGGTCTATGGAAAATGACTCGTAAGAATCAAGAGACACACCTATGTACACACTTAGAAATGATTTCCAACAGGTTTGAAGCAGATACTTGCCTACTTCTTAGCTCTCTGGCTTCAGCTTGCCTCTTTCTCTCCAACCTCCACCATCAAGATAACCCAAGTCCTACAGTGTATTTACCTTTGGTCCCAGAAGTTCCCATGCCCCTTGGAGCTAGAGGTGGACTTCAATATCTAGGCCACACACACGCAGGAAAGGGGAAAGATCAAGCCCTCAACAAGGAGTTCATTTCCTTTGCCCTCGAGATGTGATTCTTTCAGCAACAGAACAAGATCCTAGAAAGCAAGTGGATCATCCTGCAGCAGAACAAAGTGGCTTGCAGCAATATGGACAGCCTATATACAAGCTACATCAATAGCCCGAGGTAGTAGTTGAGCACCTTGGGCCAGAAGAAGCTGAAGATGGAGGTGGAGCTTGGCAACTTTCTGGCTTAGAAAACTCTAATTAGCAGAAGGATGAGATCAACCAGAGACGGAGAATGAATTTGTCCCCATCAAGAAAGGTGAAAATGAGGCCTACACAAACAAAAGGGAGCTGGAGTCGGGCCCCAAAACACTAATGGGTTTCCTCTTGCAGACCCACTTAGAGGAAATCCTTGTGCTATGGTCCCAGAGCCTAGAAATGACTGTGATTCTGTCCACAGACAACAGCTGCTACGAACATGGATGCCATCATGATCAAAGTCCATGCCCTGGGTGAGGAGATCCCAACAGAGATTGAGGTTGAGGCTGACGGCGTATAGTGGATCAAGTACGAGGATCAATAAATTCTGGCTGCAAAGGCACAGGGGTGATTTAGCTAGAGATAATGGGCCAGGCAGTATTTAAATGAATACAGTTTGTAGCCCAGTGGCCGGGAGCCAGGCGGGACAAAGGGCTAGTGCTCCTCCCAGATGCTGGGACACATCCCGCACCCTCATACAACAGGTGTATATGGGTGCACATGGGTACCTGCCATGATACAGATGTGAGGGTCGGAGAGCCTCAGACTTGTTCTTGCCTTCTCTCTTGTTTGAGGAAGGGTGCCTGAATATGACAGTCTTTCTACTCCAGAGTTTCTGGGGACTCTCCTATCTCCATCTCTTATTTCCCCACAGGAGGTCTTGGATTTCAGATGTCTCTCTACGTGCACAGCTTTTCTATATAGATGCTGAGGATCCAAGCTCAGACTCTAAGTGAATCTTTTATATACTAAGCCATCTTCCCCAGGGCAAACACATGATATTTGGAGACATGTATTGACTTCAAATGAGGACGGTACATCAATTCCTTCATTCTTTTGATTTCTAATCAAAATTTTCTGGAAGTATTAAATTAGCATGAGAATGTTGGTTGATGAATGTAGTCAGAGTGAGGGAGTGAGATGATCTTGAATACGCATTTAAATTTTGTCAGCACCTTCTGTGTGTAGAGCAATGTGATAGAGTGACCCTAGGTAGCTTCTAACTTCTAATATTGGTGGATATTTTGTGAAATTCCTATTAATGTTTTCATGCTATAGATGAGTTAACTAAAGTTCAGAGGGGATAACTGATAATGCTGACACCATGGACGAGAATAAATACATGAGTTACCAGTGCTTACAGAATCAATGTATAAATTAATAAATCACATAGACTCTGAACTCTGTTTCCAAATTCATCAGTCTGGAGTTCTGATGTAATAGACAATGTAAAGACTTACTCAGCAGGCCAATTGGAATGACTCTGTCAAGGATCCTTCCCTGGCTGGTGACAGAGAGAAGTGGACAAGTTATTTTTCCCATATATGTGCTCATTCATTCTGCTAGCAAATCTTAATAAGCATATATCATGAAGCTGGTGCTGCCTGTTAGTTACTCTGAGATGTAGATTGGTGGTGTATGCGAAACAGAACAGGGACTTTCGACCTCTTCTTGTTTTGGTTTCTTGGTTATTTGGTTTTTCAAGACAGGGTTTCTCTGTGTAACAGCCCTGACTGTCCTGGAACTCACTCTGTAGACCAGGCTGGCCTTGGTCTCACATAGATCTTCCTGCCTCTGCCTCCTGAGTGCTGGGCTTAAAGACATGTGCCACCACTGTCCTAGCTGAAGGATTTCTACTATACAAGGTTCTTATGAGAAGCCACTGACTCTGGCAGGGTCACAGAAATTCAGTCTAGTGGAGAAATGGTAAGAAAACAAATACAGTAGGATTGCATGGGAATTCATGGGTGAGCCTTGGAAAATATCATTTTTTAAAAAAAATTACCTGTCAGTTAACTTTGATAATTATTTTCCTTTAAAAAGGGTGCTCAGGGGCTGATGGAAATGGCTCAGTTGACAAAATGCTTGTCATGTAAGCCTGAGTTTCTGAGTTCCCTAAATAAAATCTGGGCACAGTGGTGCCCATCTGTAAGCCCTGTGTACTGAAGGCGCGAGGACACAGAGACAGGAGGATATCTAGGGCTCATTGGCTAGACAGCCTTTTTAATCGCTGAGCCAGGTTCATCAGTAGACCCCCCAAATCAAGTGGAGACTGATTGAGGTACATGTGCTCACCCACACAAACATATGCACACACATACACCATGCACAAACATATACCACATGCACACAAAAATAAGAGATAAAAGTAGTGTTGTTTCACTTTAGATATGCAGGTCGGAAGGGATACAATTCTGCTTGGTCATGGAAGGCAAGCCCAGGCATCATTACCATGGTTTGGCAAAAGATTCATTCCCTGCAGACAGTGTTGAAGGGAAGTGGAGGTTGACATCTATTTTCTCTGTAGGCCTATATTCGGCTGGGAAACTGTCATGAAAACACTAAGATGCCTGTGTCTCTGACTCTGCGTTCACAAACATCATCAGCCACAAAGCCATGTGTTCTCTTGTGGCCCAGACCCTCCCAGTAGAAACAGGAATCTGACAGAACCGTTCGTCTTCCCAGCGTGTCAGGCAAGGTAGATATTTTTGGTTGGAACATTACCAAAACACAGCTTTGCTTCCAACACACACACACACACACACACACACACACACACACACACTTTGTTTTTGTACATCTCTCAAAGCTGATTATAATATTCCTCAGGAAAGAAATCCACACACAATGTTGAAACCACATGTCTTGGAAAAGAGTCAAAAGATTTATAGCTTGGATTGGAGAAGAAGTATTAAAATAGCATCTCTATCAACCATAGCCATCCACTCCAAGATCACACACATGGTCTTTCTGTCCATGGGTGAAGGTCATGCAGGGGTTGGTCACAAGCCATTTTCCTTGAAGATAATTATGGACACCTTCCAATGCATCTAGGCTTTGGTTTTTACTTATCAGATGCACACTGATACTATAAGAAATTCCTTTTAGAGAGATCAAAGGCTATGGATATCTCCAAAACCATAGTAGACTGTACTAATCAGACATCTTACATAGGTACAAAACCTTAATACTCACTGATATACAAAGTATATGCTACATTTAGTTTTGATGTATCTGGTTTACTTTCTTGGTAAATAAAGAGGCACAATACACCATCATGTTCAATTACCCTTAATGCCAGCATGACCTCTGAGACACGACCAACAATTTTGAGATTATGTCTGTTGCTGCTTAACATCTGTTAATTTCATCAGCACCAAAGCTTTGAGTTATCCATTAACCAGCTAGGAGACTTGTTATTCATGGCACAAAACAGAAAATTATATTCTTTTTTTTTTTGGTTTTTTGAGACAGGGTTTCTCTGTAGCTTTGGAGCCTGTCCTGGAACTAGCTCTTGTAGACCAGGTTGGTCTGGAACTCACAAAGATCCACCTGCCTCTGCCTCCCGAGTGCTGGGATTAAAGGCATGTGCCACGACCGCCCAGTGGTGAAAATTATATTCTTATTCATCCTTGCAAGTATAATGACTTTCTACAGGGTAAGTTTAAAGTTTGGAGGTGGGGAGATGGTTCGGTTGGTAAAGTGCATGCATGCATAGGGACCTGAATTCAATCCTCACAACCCAAAATAATAAGCTGGGCACAGTGTCATCAGTTTGTAATCCCAGTTCTGAGGAGGTAGAGACAGATGGATCCCTGTCCAGTCAGTCTAGCCTACTTACTGAGGTCTAGGTCATTAAGAAATCCCATCTCAAAAACACGTGGACAACAACTGAGGAATGACACCCGAGGCTGCCCTTTGACCTCCACAAGCGTGTATACACATGTGCACCACTTACATTCCTGAACATGTGCACAAACACACATACACCCAAACTCACAAGAGAAAGCATTTTGTTGCCATTTGCAAAAAGCATGGAGGAAAAAAAAGAAAGGTTTTTCCCGGAACACGACACTATGCTAAGCACAGCCTTCTGCTGTGGCAAAACCCCTGAAACGCTCAGCTTAAGAAAAAGAAAGGTCTGTTTTGATTCAGTTTCAGAGGTTCAGACACTGACACTATAAGAGATTTTCTACTTCATAAACTCCTTTGGAGAACCCCAAAAGGCCATAGAGAGTCTACCAATCAGACGTCTGTCATGGGCACAATGTTTTACTCTGTTATGATGATGTCAGTCTTTCGGATCAAAGTCCGATCATCATGATCATGGGTGTTGTCCCTCCAAAAGAAGAAAGCAGTTGAGTAAATGTTCTACTTAGTAGGTTGAAGTTAAAAATGCCAAACACAATTTAAATCTTTGAAGGAAAACAGTTTCTTGTGTGGTTGACAACAGTCAAACTCCTAAGATACCTATATAATCATTTCATAGATATTTAATTCAGTACATAGTCATATCCATTTATGGTGATCTGTAATAGTTTTCATTTTTTTTCCTGTTTAAAATTTTTTGTGTGCTTGTGGGCATGTTCACATATTTGTTCATGCACATGTGTGTGCATGCATGTGTGGGTGTGTATACAAGTGCAAATGTGTGTGTGTGTGTGTGCACTCATGCATGTGTCATTGTGTGTTGAGGCTGGACTATTTGTAGGAGTCAGTTCTCTTCTTCCATCATGTGGATTCTGGGACTTGAACTGAAGTCATCACGCTTGGCAGCGAGCACCTTTACCTACTGAGCAAGCTCACTGACCCCAGCCTTTATCTTTTAAGGACTAGGTGTCCTAGTGTGCTTTCTGCCACTGTGATACAACATTGACAAAATCAGCTTGGGGAGGAAAGGGCCTATTTCAGCTTGCAGTTTACAGCCCATCAGCAGAGAAATTCAAGGCAGGAACTTGAGGCCGAACCTGGAGGCAGAAACCAAAGCAGAGACCACAGAGAAACACTACTGACTAACTTGCGTCCTCTGTTCGCTGTCATCTAGTTTTCTCATCTGATCCAAGATCACCTGCCCAGGGGTGGCATTGCCAATAGTGTGCTTGGCACTCCCACATCAATCATTAATCAAGATAATGTACCCCACAGACGTATGTGCAGGACAATCTGATGGAGGCAATTCTTTGGTTGAGGCTTCCTCTTTCCAGGTGTATCAAATCGACAACCAAGATTACCTGCCGCGAGTGCAGACAATGGCTTTTGCAGATCAGAGCTCCCAACTCTTCCATTTTCCTCCCACAAAACAGCCCAAAGCATAAAAGCCACATGGTCAGGTTCTCCACAGCCACATCCCACTCCTACCGAAAGCAACAAATGGAAGAAAAAGTTTATTTGGGTTTATGGTTCTGGGAGAATTCATAAGCTGCAGGGAGACATGGCAGCAGATGGCTATAGTAAGAAGCTAAGAGGTCACATCTTCAACTGCAAACAGGATGCAGAGAGAGCAAACTAGGAGTAGGGACAATCTACAAACTCTCAGAGGCCACCTCCAGCAAGGCCCCACTGTTTAAAGGTCCCATGATCCCCTCCAACCAGTTGCACCAACTGGACCCAGTGTTTGAATAATTGAGCCTCTTAGGAATATTTCTTATTCAAACCACCATACAAGGTCTCTCACTGGCCTACAAGTTGCCAAATAGGCTAGGCTGGCTATGCAGTGAGCTCCAGGGATCCGCTCATCTCAGCTTCCTCTGCAGTGGGATGACCAGGGTTTGCCACCACACCCAGCTTTTATGCAGATGCTGGCATTTGAACTCATCTCCTCACACTTTAAAGACTGAGGCATCTCCCCGTTCTCACCAGCTTCCTTTCTAACTGTACTCTATAAAGGTGTATCACTATTCAAGAGGAATACCATTTCTGAGGTCAACAGCTCCCCCCAAAAAATCAGAGCATCATGCCAAGGTGCTGGGGAAAAACAAGAGACAACCACATCAACTAGCCACACTTAGGGACTCTCTGATCTCATGAACAGCATTATGGGAAATTTCTGCCTCTTTCAAGGTTATCTAATTCAGCCTGCTCCTCAGTTAGGAGTAGAATCACTGAGATTAAGATTTAGGGTCAGATTTCACAGATACAAGTTTTAAATGTAAGATATATTTTGTCTAGTTGTGAGGTAATTTTTTTTAATCTCTATATGCGACTGGAAGGTTCTCAGATTTAGCCTGGCTTTACAGCTCCCTTCCTTTTGTTACTCAGCAGGGAACAGTCGGCATTAACTCGAGACCGTGAATTTATGATCTGGGGGGGGTCTTCCCCACTCTTAGCTTCTTGCTGTTGTCGATTTAGTGTGTTGTGAGATTAATGCATTGATGAAAAATGAAGGTACTAAAGTTCAGGTTGACTAAGTTATTAAATGTGAAAGAATATCATACTCTTTAAATTCTAAAGAAAATCAAAAGTTTGTAATAGAAACCTAAGGTAGAACATCTGCCTTTTTTTTTTTGAGACAAGGTTTTGTTGTGCAGCCTAGGCTGGCCTTAAGTCATGATCTTTCTGCTCCATCTTTTCAAGCAGAATTGAGGGACTCTTGGGAAAAAAGACCAAAGGGCTAAGCAGTTTGTTTCACCTACTCTTTGAGCCGGTACCTTCATTCTTCCATGGCCATTTCCTTCTCCATCTTGCTTTGGATTTCAGAGGGTTTTCCCATTATCTGTGTGTCCCAGAGTCAGTCACTGATTCCAAATAGAATCCTTAGCTATCAGAAGTCACAGGTACTGCAAATGGATGCCACTTACTGCTTCTGAAACAAATGACCTCAGACTTAGCCTCTTAAAACACATTTGTTATCTTCCTGTTGTGACAGATGGGAGCGGGGGGGGGGGGTGCATCTTGCTGGGCTAACATCTTAGTGTCCAAAGGGGCTGCTTTTATTCCTGCAGTCCGAAAGCTGCTTTGCTGTCCTTTTATGGTTTTCAAAGATCTCTGCATCCCTTGCTTATGGTCCCCTTCCTCCATTTTCAAAGCCAAGAACTTGAATTGGGATCCTTTCATGTTATATCCCCTGTCTGTTGTTCCCCTCCCTCAGCCTTCCCCTCAGTGATAAGAACTCTCGTGATTATTCTATCAGGCCATTTGTCCATTACAAGACTGTCACATCTACAGAGTCTCCCTTGACGTATAAGGTTACGTGTCCACGGGTATTAGGATGCAGACAAACATTCGTTCTGTTTGTCAAAATAGCCTTGGGACTATGTAAAAAGTTGTGTTCCTAGGTCTGGGATGATAGGAAACTTAGACAGTAGATGCAGGGTCCTCAGTTTGATCCCCACTGTCCCAAAGCAGCACCAGTGTCCTTCAGGTCATGAATTCTTCCTCCTGAAAAATGGTGTTTTGTCAGTTACGGGAAGCAAGTGAATTTTCCTAGAACTGTACCCAGAATATTGAATAGACAGACATGGCAACAAGCAGTAGGATCACCTACCTCCCTGGCCATGACCTTCCTAATAACCTGACCATAAAAAAGACAGGGAATCCATAGCCCATGAGCAAGCTCTGGCTGGCAGGAATCGTGTGTTTCCCAGAGCGCCCGCTACTGCTAATTTAAGGTTCTGTGAGGTATTTAGCATTAGTCCCTGAAAGAGTTACTGTTGCATTTGGGAAGCTTTATTTTCAAGAATATTTGATCCTTAGGGAAGAAATGTATGTCCTAAATTTGCTACACTTGAAAAGAACCAAAGGGCAGCCAAAACTTCTTTCCTTTTCACATTATTCTAGTCTCTCCTCCCAAGAGGTGGATGCTTCATGGATCCACATTTTGGATTCTGTTAACCATTTTCTGCCCAATGTTCATTGGTTTCTAGATTTTCGCAAGCAGAACATTTTAAAATCATGCTTTTAAAACTAAACAACGAGAAAAAATTCTCTAAACCCTGTAATACATTTTCTTATCCAAATCTTCCCTTTCTCCCTCCCATCCTTCTCTTATTCTTCCTTTCCTTCTTCTCCTCCTTCCTTCTTCCCTTTTTCAGCAGTTACACAAGCTTGAACCTAGGGCATCGTGCATACAGGCAACCACTCTGCCACTGAGCGGTACCCCAGTCTGAAACTCCCGTCTTCTCGTTTTCATAGAACTGGGATGCTTGTGAAGCTCTGACAGTGTGGACTGTGCCCCGCACTTTAAAACCACTGTGAGACTCACCCTGTATTGATCAGAGGAAAAACTAGGCGCAAACAAAATCGCTACCATTGCCAAGGGCACGTGTTTAATTGGTCAGAAGCTTCTGCTAACCAAGGCATTCCACATGTGAATTTAAAACACCTGGGAAAGCTACCTGGCATTCCAAACTTGAAATGAGAGGAAACAGGGTCCTTTTGGGCTCCTTAGAGAGGAGTCAGAACTGAAGTGAGTAAAGGAAGATTTATTTCTCTGCTGGGCAAACGGCACAGAATTCCTTTTGATGGTAGACTTGTTGCCAACACAGAGAGAGACCCAGTGTCCGCAAACTCTGCCCTTGATCATGGATGCATTCAAAGTCACAGTAAGGATAATTGTCCGACATGTGCAGCCCATATTTCCCGCTCTCTTAAAGCATCTCGGGTGAATGAGAGGGAAAGACAGTATTTCATTTTTTGCAACCCTACAGGTGGTTCTCGTTACTCAATCTGTATGTCTAATTGCTCAGACATTACCTGAGTGGTATGGAGTTGTGCATAATATTCTGTAAAGTCCCTTCGTGCCTCTCCTGGAGGTTGCCTGCACCTTCTCCAGCACACGGCCGCTTTTCTGCATGCAAAAGCTGAAGTGTGACCTGTTCCTGTCTCACCCTTTGCCACGCACTCTCAAGAAGCTGGGGCTGACAAGCCTAGCAGTGAAGGCTTGGGGGCGGGACTGCCACCAGCTGTTGCTAATAAAACAACTGCAGCCCCCCCCCCCCAGTAGCTTCCTCCGACTTCACATCCCTGTGGTGTTGGCAGTAATTGGGAGGGGAGTTAAGGGAGCATTCCTCTCTCCAGGGACACAGTAGAAATATTAATATTAATGCAACTTTCTGTTCCCTCAGATGGGAAAGGATAGGAGAAAATGTTTTAAAGGAGGCTGATCAATCATTCCAATTCTGGCAAGAAAATGATGCCTTTGCATTTAAGAAAAAAAGAAAAAAAACATCTGGGTGGAATCATGGGTGTTTTTTTCCCCCAGAGGGGAGGCGGCAATCCTAAATTCACCTCTACGATAGAATAAGCTTTTGCCCCTTCTGAGACCTTTGGCCCCACGGGAGAGAAAGTATAACTTTGAAATTCATGCCTTGAAAAACCAGTACCTGTGTTTCAGCACCCCTGTGTCTACTGCTTCTCTGAGTTATTACCAGAGTCCCTGAGGGCGTCTAGGGTGGTCAGTCGGTGGTCAGACTCTCAGGACAGAGTGGATGCACTGAGAGCCTTTCTGACCCTTTGAACCCACATCTGCCCCAGTCAAACACTTTCTGAGTTCTGGGCAGCTTGGGAAGTGTCTGCCACCACAAGCTCTTCAGAGCTCCGAGGACTTGGAGCCCCGCCTTTCAGCGTCTGGGAGGTTGCTGCTGGCCCCCGTGATCAGGGCACCAGTGAGATCACACAAAGGACTTCGGAGGTGGGCAGATAGACATGAGTTTCTCAAGACTTGAAAGGTTTCAAGGTTTTGTTCCTGGAAGTACAAGAGGAGCCTTGTGTGGGAGACAAAGATGTGTGGGCTTGGGGCGGGGGGTAGGGACAGTCTGATCCTTTCACTGTCCTCTGGCTGAATAGTGACGGGCCCAGCATGGAGACATTTGTGACCTCCATCCCCCTTGCCAGATGCCAGACGGCCATTAGTTAACCAGAGAAGCGACCTTTCCAGTGACATTCCGCCACCCGTTCACTCCCCCTGAGGAGGCTTTGGGCCGAAGAGCTGGAGTCGCCTCCGCCGAGCAAGGTGCCTCTCAGTGGAGGCACAATGAGCTCACAGGACACATTTGGGAAAGTGCAGGAAGGCAGAAGACTCTAAGACAGAAGGAGGAGGAGGCACGCATTCAAAGAGGCTTTCTGTCTAGTGGGAGTGTTTAAAGATCATCGCGAGAACCCAAGGGGATGGCTCATTTTCCTGAAGAGCATTTATGCACATGCTGTCCATCCCCCAGCCTTTGTATTTTTATGTGATTCCTTAATTATCCAGACCCCTAAGACCTCCTCTGCTACTGTGACAACAAGACTCATCCTGGACTTCCCATCACCGTATCTGGCAGAGCAACCTGGGAATTTCCCTCTCCTTCTCCCATGTCCATCACCTGTTACCTCTGTCCCTTATTCCTGCCTCAATACTCTTTCATGTTCTATTCTTGAGGAAAATTTAAATCAGCATTAATCTCATTGAGAAGGCCTTACACTGAGTGATGTGACGTCTCCTGTTGTTTAGAGAGACATTTTCCCCCCACCAGAATGTCACCTCTACTCTGCCACTGAAGCCTCCCCTGAACTGGCCCTGCATATAAAAAGTTCTTGGTAAGTTTTCAACTTAATGAGTGAGCAGATCTTTGTTGTTCATCCACTAAGATTGCAGATCTCAAGAAGATATCATGCAGTGCCCCAGGGCAGAAAGCTGGCCTCATTTAAGTGGACAGATAAATACCTGCTACGTTACTTTTTCTAAGATGCATTGCCATTGTTCCATTTCTGGACCACACGCAGGTGAGGCGCTTCAAAACCCCTCCTGGGAACACACATCCGTACACGTGGTTTCTAAAGAAACCCTATTCTACTCTTTAGTACATTATGTTATTGCTATGGAAACGACGATATTTTAAAGAAGAACACTGGAACTTTCCAAATACAGTATTTATTCTTCTGCTGCTAGCAAAATAATGTGTTTCGCCTAAGAACTTGTTAGGTGGCCTGCAGCTAAATATAAAAAGACAGATTCTCGTTGGGTATAAGTCTATGGGAAAATTTGGACCACCAGCTTTTCAGGATGCGTGTGAAAATAAACTCCCTGCAAAAATTCTAGACGTAATTGGGGCCTTCAATGAAGCACTTAATATGTTAGGTTTCCTTTTTGAGTTAAAGCAATTTAGATGTGGACCCTGGAAACACACTCTGCAGGTTCCACGCTGGTGATGCCCCTGGGGTTTCAGAGGATCAACACCGCTTCTTGCTTGCATCCATCTGGATCAGTGGCCCCAGCTTTCCTGGGCTGATGTCTTATTTAATCAAGATGTTAAGGGACAAAGTATGAACTCTGAAGCTAAAGGGAACAGAATGGGTCTGCTTGAGTGTTGCCAAGGGGCTGCGCAGCTCTTGCACACACACCCCACTCTCGGTTAACATCCACTGACAGCCTCGCCCTCCTTCATGGTGTTAGTTTGTGACTTCATGTGTTTGTGGTGCTGGGGACTGGGCCCAAGGCCTGGCACACAATAGGTACGTTCTCCACCATTGAGCTATGCCTCCAACCTCCCGACCTTTAGAGCACACCTTGGTATTAAATAACTGATGTAGCTTGGGTCTTAAACACCCTAGCCCTCTGCCAAGGCCCCTGTACTGAGGTTTGGTCCTCAGCCTGACCTTCTGGGAGATGATGGATGTTGGGGTAGGGCCTAGGAGGATACCTTTAGGTCAGGTGAAGGTGTGCTCCAGGTCAGTGGTAGGACGCTGGTGTCTTCTTCTCTCCTTGGAAGTATGTCCCTCGACACTCCAGCCTCACCAAGTTCTCCATCCTTTCTAAAAAAAAAAAATTGTTTTAATTTATTATGATAATGGTTATGGGAGGGAGAGTGGTTAGGTAACAACTTTCAGGAGTTGGTTCTCTCTTTCTACTCTGGGTTCCTGGGATCAAACTCAGATTCCTTGGTCCTTGGCTGCAAGGCCAGCTACCTGCTGAGCCATCTCAAGAGCTTGAGTTCCCCATTGTATAGGACTGCCTTGAGGATTAAGTGAGATTGCAAACAGGAGACCTGAAACAGGCCTGAGCAAACATGACTTTCTTCTTTTCCCTGTTAGTGTAAAATAACTGTCACACTTCCCCTTGTCCTTTTATCTGTTTTTTTTTCAACCCATTAAAATGCGAGGTTTTTGTTGTTTGTTTTATGCTCAGTAGCAGGAGGTGTCAGATCAGGTTTCCATGAACATAGTTCCCTTTAGCAGATATTTCTTCTGCTGGGAGTTTAGTTCAGGTTTAAGATAAGAGCTCATCTGACAAAATCTGTCAGTTGTTCATGCATTCTAGTTGGCGACGCCTTCCAGGCAGGAACTCTGAGGAGAGTCAGGAGTGGGAACGCAAGCCTGTGAATCTTTACATTCGGAGCACTCTGACTTTTCAGGTTAGAACTGATCTGCTAAGGCACTGATTTATACAATGTGGCATGCTGCCTTGATGACCTAACTGAGGAAAGAATGGACCTTCTGGTTGACCACACATGTGGCAGGCAGAGCCAGCGTCTTCTGTGACCTTGCCTGTGGACCAAACCCATCTCAGCAGTGTCTCACATTGATCCCCAGAGTTTTCAACACACGGAACTCTAGGTAACTTCCACCAGGCAAAAGGAGTTGGTTAGTTGGTTTAAATCTGTTCATCTTCTCCAAATTAGGTAATTTTTCCAAGTTTTGATTTCATTAAAAATACATCTATGTTTACACAGGGAAACTAAAAGGTTTACTTGGATACTTTCACGTTCAATTTAAAAAGTCAATGAAAATGTACTTAGTTTCCATTTTTAATTGGGCCAGACATAATTAAATTCCCAGTACAATAAGCCTGGAGGAAATCACATCCATGTAATTCTCTAGCGCTTTGCTCAGGCACTATGAGGCTCATGGCTTTTAATCGCTGTATTTCACAACGGATCCCCTCTCTGTCTGCCCTTCAACAAGCTTCCTCTCTCTTACTGTCTCTGTCTCCTACATCTTTTCTTGGTTGGATTCTCTGAGGAAGTCCCCATCCTTTCTGGGTCCAATATGCATTCATGACTCCTGCTTTATACTGTTCTGTGATCTGTCTCCATCACCAGAACTGGTCCTTTCCCTATTCTCCCGTCCTTCCCAAGCATCTCACCGAGCTTCTAAATCTTCATCAGTTTTTGTTTTGTTTTGTTTTGTTTTTGTCAGTCTCATCCCTCCAGCTTTCTTAACTCAGCAGGTTCCAACCTGTCACAGAGAATTCAGGTGCCCTTAGCTAAAGTTAGCCACCGCAGCCTGTGCGCACCTCACTTTTTCCCTGGCTCTCATCTGATATAGGACCCTGTGCGGCTATGTTCCTGCCTCTCTCCTAGCACAGCTTTAGGACCTCTCTTTGAATGAATTCTCTTAGAGACTGAACTGATATTAAGAGTTTGACAATGCCAGACACAGTGGTACATGCCTGTAATTCCAATACATGGAAGGTGGAGGCAGCAGGACCGGGAGTTCAAGGTCAGTCTCAGTCACAGGTAGAGGTTGAGAGCAACCGAAGCTCCCCATGACCCTGTCAGTAACAAAGAGTGCAGTTCACAAAAATCAGCTAGGCAACAAGCAACAACAAAATAGCCAAGAAGGCAGCACCCAGGCCTTCCAAAGATCCTGGACATTCATGTGAACTTCTGTGCTTCATCCCCCTCCTGTGTGTCCTCCCTCTTGCTCCGTCTACCTGGGGTATAATTCTGCCTATTTCTGTACCTCCAAATCCTGCCCTCCCTTTAAGACCCAAATCAAATGTATTTTCCTTCCTCATAATCCAAACACAAGTAGTCCTCTGCACCCCCTTCCTCAGCTCTTTCTCCCTTGTGCTGTAAGACCATAGACCGCTTGTCTCTTACCTCCTGGGAACCAAGGAAGGTTGGAATCTGTGTCAGGCACATGCAGTTGTGTAGGCTGCATTTCTATGGGCATCACTATTTTCATACTGGTGACAAAACTGTGTCACAAAAGTCTCCATGATGGTTTCTAAACCACAAGGCCCCAACTGTCAACTTTGCCGTTCATTTTAAAGTCCTTTTAACTCGTATACACAATCCTGTGTTCAGTCCCAATAATACCATTTTTATCATCTGCAGCAAGCCCCTTTGGGTACCAGTTTTCTGAAGGCATTTTAAGCACATGTATTTCATGATGTACACAGTAGGAGCTAAATCAACATTGGATGAGTGAGTATATTTTGGGTGATGTCATCCAGAAAGCTTGATTTCGTTAGGGTAAAAATCTGAAGTTTTTGCTAAGTATGGTGGCACACAGCCCAGTCCTCAGGAGTCTGACATAGGCAGGATGCAAGTTCCAGTCCATCCTGGGATTTACTTGAAGTAAATTCCAGGCCCCAGCCTAGGCTACAGAACAAAAAAAAAAAAAAAATCCTGCTTTACTTACACACACACACACACACAAAACAAACTAAAGGTAAAAGGTGAGGAAAGAGAAAGGGGAGGAGGAGGGGAGGAAGGAGTGGAGGGGGAGGAGGGAGAGGAGGGAAGAAGGAAGGGAAGGAGGAGGAGAATTTGAAGTGTTTGGGCTAGAAGGAATGTATTTGTTTTTCAGTTCTGGGTATGGAGCTCAGGGCTTCATTCATTCCAGGCAAATGCATTTCCACTGAAGCCCCAGTCCACAGAAGTCAGCTCCCTGGCAGCACTGCAGTCCCAGCAACCCAGCATGCAGACCCGCTCCAGACATCAGGACTAAAGATCTGGGAGGAGTAGAGATTTCTCACCTCAACAATGTGGCTCCATAATCCTATTCTCCCTGTCATCTCTGTCTCTCTGTGACTCTCTCATTCTCTCTCTCTCTCTCTCTCTGTGTGTGTGTGTGTGTGTGTGTGTGTGTGTGTGTGTACCTCTACTTCCCCAGCCCCTGGGGATTAATAAGCATGCATTATTTTTGTGTGGATTCTGTGGTGATCTCAGGTAGTCACATCTCAAGACAAACACTTCCTGGTTGTCCCGGTGCCTAGCATTCTCTTTATTGAGTTTCATTTCCATGTTTAGGATTTTGGCAAATTAATATATTTTTAGATTATAATGTAAACATCATTTGTTCTCAAATTCTAGCTGCCAAGTCCTGATTCTCATGGTCAAAGCTAAACCTTTTTCCGGTCATAAGAAGCTACTAGATATTTTCTTTGCGTTCCCAAAGTTTCACCCCAGCAAGCAACTCATTGAGTCAGGGGACCAAGTCCAGATGATTAAGGAAAACTGGCAAAAAAAAAAATTCCATTGTTTAGGATGACATGGAATATAAATTCTAATATGCATCCCATTGAGGACAGTTCTGCCAAAGAGGGCTCAGGTTCCTGTCTCGTTCTTTATGAAATGTGCAGTAGTTGATGCTTTCCTACAAGCTCAGTTTTATTTAATTGACAATGATAGGATGATGCTGAAATCTCCAGGCACCATAGGCATCTTCAGCTCAATGCACAACCCCCCGGTTTGAAAGTGTTGAGGGGTGTATACTTGATCATTGCAGGGCACATTGTGGTTCTTAATAGAGTTGGAGAAAACAATCACTCAGACCCCAAAGAGTCTTGTGTACCTTAAAGAGGCTCAGTAGCCACCACAGAGTACCGTGCTCAAACAATGAAAGGAGGGCATTATCCTCCAGCAGAATTTTCCAGCAAACTCATGGGAACTGTAAGCATATAAAGGTAGACTTAAAGCTGTACAGAGCAATGAGGCAGAGAGAAGGGCACAAATCAAAGTTGGGTGTATTTGCATTTTGTTCTGTGATAGGACACTGACTAAACATCTTGGGGAGGAATATGGCATACTCTCCCCGTTACACTGTTGAAGGGTCGCGGAAGCAGTTCAATAGAAACAGAGGAAGGGATCTTGGAGGGAAGCTACTTGCTCTTCATGCTTGCTCTACTTGCTTTCTGACACAACCTAGGACCACCATCCTGGGGTTGGCACTGCCCACAGTAGACTGTGACTTCTCACGCCAATCAGTAATTAAGAAAGTGCTCTGCAGACATGCCTGCAGACCAATCTGATGGAGGCAGTTCTTCAACTGAGGTTCCCTCTTCCCATGTGACCCATTCTGATGGAGGAATTCTTCAATTGAGGTTTCCTCTTGTTGGAGGAGGGGGCCGCTTGTTGGATCCCACTGCTCAGAACCGAAATAATCACACAGAAACTGTATTATTTAAATCACTGCTTGGCTCATTAGCTCTGGATTCTTATTGGCTAACTCTGACATATGAATTTAACCCATTTCTATTAATCTGTGTATTGCCACAAGGCTGTGGCTTACCAGCTAAAGTTCTGGCATCTGTCTCCTGCGGGGCTATATGACTTCTCTCTGACTCTACCTTTTCTCTCCCAGCATTTAGTTTGGTTTTTCCCACATAGTTCTGTTCCCCTATAGCTCTGCTATAGGCCCAAAGAAGTTCCTTTATTTGTCAATGGCAATCACAGCATACAGAGGGAAATCCCACATCACCTCCCATTTTCTGTTTAAATAAAAAAGGAAGGTTTTAACTCTAACATAGTAAAATTACATAAAATAGTTATCAAGCAAGAATTACAGTTATATCTATTATATCTTTTATCATAACTAAAGAAAACTATATTATTACTATTCTTCAACTCCATTAAAAATTCCAGAAGGATATAATATTATCTAAATAAACAGGAAGTGCATGGTAAGCAACTTCCAAACTCTAGAATTGACAGAGACATCTCACTTCCTGGACAATCACCAAAGTTCTTCTGTACCATTAGGGCATCCATCTTCAGTCTACAGGCCCATAGTATCCAGCAGACTTTTCCATGAAGCAGGAAATTTCAAAGACAGATGTGCCTATATTGGCAGTTTGTCAGTCACTTTCTTCTATGTCCTGAAGAATGTCTGGAACCCTGAAGGATCATCTCACCTTTAGGCAAGTTCAGCAGTTATCTCTCTGTGGGTCTAGCATGTCCAATTTGCACAGCATACCATTAAACAGTCCAGGCAATCGCAGTTTCTTGCCCAAATGGCTAACAAACTCCATAAGAAGCCTCTTTGATGCCCATCTTTGTGGGAGGGTCCACCTGTATTTCTGTGCTTTGATTGGTTAAATAAAGACCTGCCTGGCTTATAGTTAGGTCAACCCTTAGGTGGGCGGAGTAGACAGAATGGAAGTTCTGGGAGGAGAAGAAGGAAGGGGCAGAAGCCACAAGCCACCGTCGCAGATGGATGCAGGTTAGACCTTTCCGGTATGTCACCACGTGGTGACTTACAGACTTTTATAATGGGTTAGTTTAATTATGAGAGCTAGCCAAGAAAAGGCTAGTGATAATAAGCCAGGCAGAGTTTAAATGAATCCAGTTTGTCATGTGGTTATTTCGGGTGCAGGCGGCCAGCCGCTGAGCTGGCCAGCGGATGGGGGCTTGGAAGCTGGGTGCGGGGAACATACAACCCACACACACCTCTCCGCCTAAATACAACACATCTTCCTATTGAAGTAGCTTGGTGCTGCTAGGAGCAAATGTGTCTCACTGTCATGAAAAGTCCTAAGTTCTTAAAACATTTAAATACCATATTCTGTAGGTCTTTGAAATATTTGAAGAATACCTATCTAATTGAAGTATATCTCTGTACATTTAGAAAAAATGTCTATAAACTTGAGCATTATGGATGTTATCTATTAACCTATATTTATTAATTATACATTACGTTTTAAATGAGCTGCACACACAATACCTAAAGAGCAGAAATATACATATAACAGAATTGACCTTAAATTTGTATCAATAGACCAATATCCATACCAATGCAAATCTCTATATCATATCCCCCCTTAAATGTAAATAAACATTTATAAACAATATTTGAAAATGAGTGTAATTCTATCCAAACGTTTTCCTGCTGTTTATTGGGCAAAGTAATTTTTGAGGGATGTTCAAGGTGACCTTTTAGGGAGTCTTGGTCCATCAAATCACATTAGCCTAGAATAATGTATTCTCATCCTCTGTGGAAACAAAAGAAAAACCTCTTTTCCAAAGCAACATATCCTTAGACCCATATTTTGAAGTCAAGATACCTTTAAAACATATATGTTAGTTTATCTTAGTAGTCCCTAGAATCAAATGTCTCTCTGCAGTCAAAAAATGTTTTAAAAAAACACAATAATATACATAATCCAGACTCTCTGTGTGTATTTCATCTTTATGTGGCTTGTTTTTCTTTACTCCTTTAATCTATGACTGTTTGTACTCTGTCTCTTTAAAGACTTTGATTCATTTTTTTTAAAAAACCATTTACTTCTTTTTATAACTGTCTATATTCTTTTTCTTTTCCCTCCCAAGCCTACGTACATTTAGCCAACACTGTGACTCATTTAGAGGTCTTTTATGTTTGAATCTTTCCTATTGTATATCTGTAATTCTTTACTGTCCAGGAGCACTTCTTAAAATGTCAAGCATTTCTTAAAACTTAATCTGCACCATTGCTAGGGGAAATATGGTACTTTCTGCTTGCTCCACTCAGTCTGACATGGCTGAGTTGTTTGCTGCTTCTGAGAGCTCTGCTCACAGCCCCATTTTTAGATACACAGCCAGTATATGTTGCTATTAAGCAAGTTGATGCACTCTGGTCACAAACCCCATTTAAATGCTCCATAGCCAGACCTCTGAAAAGTGCCAGAGCCATTTTAGCTGTTTGCTGCCTCTGAGATTCCAATGTGATCCATTCTGATGGAGGCAATTCTTCACTTGAGGTTCCCTCTTTCCATGTTACCCTTTCTGTTGAAGGCAACTCTTCAATTGAGGTTCCCTCTTCCCATGCGACCCATTCTGATGGAGGTAATTCTTCAATTGAGGTTCCCTCTTCCCAGGTGACTGATTCATGTCAAATTAATAATAATCAGTGCAATATATGTGCAAAGGAGCCATGGGACTGAATACAAAGGTTAAAAATACATCCCATTTGCTTTAGTCAAGCAAGCAGACTTTGTATCTAACTGGGACCTGCACACATCACTGAGGCAGGGTTGTGCATGGAAATGAGGAGCCCATGACAGTGCCGGTTTCCAGCTACCTAACACAACTTGTCTCTCCAGAATGGATATTTTAATCTCTAATTTATTAAAAGATGAAATGTTGGAATGTTGGAGAGATTGAAATCATTTGTCAGATCACGAAGTCCTCAAAACATTTCTCAGCCTTAATAACACATCTGCTCTTAGAATGTGGTCTCTTGGTAATAGCTGTCTGAAAGTGTCTGAATTTAGGGATTATTTGAGACAACAGATTTCCTTCTATTTGGAATTGAATGAGGCATCTGCTCCCTCCCCTGTTAGCTTTGTGCGATAGTCTCAAGGCGTTCATAAAAGGCCAGATCATTTTGAACATTATGAGAAAGAAAGAAAAAAAGACCCCTGTCGATGGTACAGATTCAGAAAAAGGAATTAAGACCCTTTAAAGGTAGTGTTTAATGTTTAGAGATGTTATTCTGTGGCTTGTTTCATAATCGAGGGGACTATTGTAGCTCCTACTAAAGGAAGGGCACGCTGTTCCAAGAACTAACATTTTTGATAGAAATCTCAATAGACATTCACATTTGATCTCATTTGATTCAACACAACCAGCAGAACTCAGTGGAAATGGGCCTCTCTGAGCATTCCAAAGACCATCTGCCAAATTAATGCCCAACTGAAAGATGAGGCTACATACAATGAGAAACCACATATATGAAGTGTGCTCCTGAGTTCACTTCCCAGAGAGCGTTTTTCTAAAGGACAAACCATCACCAGCTTCCAGAATGTCTCAGAGCAAATGCCATGAGCACAGAGCAATGGAAGGCAGAGCTCGGGCACATTTAAAGGCGTGTAACTGATGAGAGAAGCCTGGCGTCGCTCGTTAGCTGCAGTGGCTTGTTCAAAATCACCGTTTAAAGAGCTGGTGAAATCGTTCAGTTGGTAAAGCACTTGTTGCCCTCAAGTATGAGGACCTGATTTTTATTTTCCTAAACCTTCGTAAAAAGCTGTGCTTGGTAGCAATGGGAAGGCAGAGGCAGGCAGTTTCCTGGAGGTCCCTGGCCAGCCAGCCTAGTCACGTCAGCAAGCCCCTGATCCTCCTGAAGACACCCTGTCTCACAAAACAAAGACAGTTCCTAAGAAACAACACCCAGGATTGGATTCAGGGAAAGAGAAATTGAAGCCGTGCCAAGAGCCCCCCGCCATGTGGCAGAAAATCTGACCCAAGGCAAAAGGGTTCCTGAGGGAAGATCACTGGTGGCAAATGTTTAAAAGATGCCCAGCAAGTGATGACGCCCTAGGAAAGAGAAGGCAGCTGGACAGGTGTTCTACCTCTGGTTATTCTGAAGCAGCTACTGCTGTCCTGTATGGGCAGTGATCCGCCGGCTCTATTGTTCTTAGGCAGGGCTCTCATTACAGTTCAATGTTAAATGCCTGTTTGCAAAGTCTAGCTCATTACTGTGCATGTATATTTGTACGTGTACATGGACTGATTTATAGGAAGAGTGGTTTTACAAGCAACAAAGTTGCCGTTTGTGAAACTATCTGCAAGATGACAAGATGCAAAATTTCAAAATTCAAAATGAGTTTGTTTAATGATAAACGTGTGTGTGTGTGTGTGTGTATGTGTGTGTGCTTGCTTGCATGTGTGCGTGTGTCAGGGTGGGTGTTCATGCATATTCGTGTGAAGGTCAGATGTCAAACTTGGGTGTTGTTTCTTAGGAGCTGTCTTCTTAGTTTTGTGAGACAGTGTCTTACAAAGATCTGGGGCATGGTGTCTCTTAAGGATCTGGGACATGGTGTCTCACAAGGGTCTGGGACATGGTATCTCTCAAGAGTCTGGGACATGGTGTCTCCCAAGGGTCTGGGACATGGTGTCTCCCAAGGGTCTGGGACATGGTGTCTCCCAAGGGTCTGGGACATGGTGTCTCCNGGACATGGTGTCTCCCAAGGGTCTGGGACATGGTGTCTCCCAAGGGTCTGGGACATGGTGTCTCCCAAGGGTCTGGGACATGGTGTCTCCCAAGGATCTGGGACATGGTGTCTCAGAGGGTCTGGGACATGGTGTCTCCCAAGGGTCTGGGGCATGGTGTCTCAGAGGATCTGGGACATAGTGTCTTACAAGGGTCTGGGACATGGTGTCTCCCAAGGATCTGGGACATGGTGTCTCAGAGGATCTGGGACATGGTGTCTTACAAGGGTCTGGGACATGGTGTCTCACAAGGGTCTGGGGCATGGTGTCTCACAAGGGTCTGGGACATGGTGTCTCGCAAGGGTCTGGGACATGGTGTCGCTCAAGGATCTGGGACATGGTGTCTCTCAAGGATCTGGGACATGGTGTCTCGCAAGGGTCTGGGACATGGTGTCTCGCAAGGGTCTGGGACATGGTGTCTCTCAAGGATCTGGGACATGGTGTCTTACAAGGATCTGGGGCATGGTGTCTCACAAGGATCTGGGACATGGTGTCTCACAAGGATCTGGGACATGGTGTCTTACAAGGGTCTGGGGCTTGGGTTGGAAGATCCACAGCCACATCCAGGGCAGTTTGTCTCTAAATGTGGCCTTTTCCAGTTCTCCCTGTGGTTGGAAAGTACCACTGGCATTTAACGGGGAGCAGAGGGAGGAGGAGGCGGGGAGAGGAGCAAGAGTCGAAACTGTTCTATGGGAACACAGATGGATGCTTGCTATGGCAAAAATGCAAACAGCACCACACTCCTGAGAAACAGTCTTGAGCCCCTTGCTTCCACTGGGGGTGAGTCTCCTACTCATTCACAAGGCAGTCTTCCTTCCCACCTGGACATCTGTTTGATCTCTTCCTTTAGTACTCTCCTGACCCATCATGCTTGTTGCTGCCAAAGGAGTCCTGATAGACAATTCCCACAGACATTCAACCAGAAGCCTGGCAACTGTCATCTTCTGTTTGTCCTTTCTTGTTTATATACCGGAGTGCTTGGGTTCTGCAGTTCGGTTCACCTACAGCGTCTTTGGAGCTGGTTTCTTTGTCAGGGTCACAGCAGGTTCTCGGCAGACATCTTTAGAGCGTTATGCCTGATGGCGTACCCCACTGAAATCCTCTCTTTGCCATGTGCCTTTCACTCAGTGGAACCATCCCTCTTCCTGGGGATTCACAGGGCCAATCCTGCCTATTGGTTGTCATTGTGACCCTTCCCCCTATCCTCAATGATCTCCCTATCTTCCCCCCAAGTTTACTTTTCATCCAATCAAGGATTCTGTCGGTTGTGCTTTCTCCTTCAGTGCTTTTGACACAAGGGCTTACTACCCCAAGGCTGACACCTAACCAACTATAACCATGCTGCTCCGATCTCCACGGAGCTGGGATTACATACAGATAACCGGCAGAGCCAGGCCTGGGCCAGGCTTGACAGCACTTGTTATGCACCTGTTCCCACTTAGACAATGCTTTGTGATGACAGAAGCCTGAGTCAGCCTCAGTGGCCAGGAGATGAGTCCTGGCAGCTGGGTGGTGGTGGCACGCCTTTATTCTTCCCAGCACTTGGGAGGCAGAAGCAGGTGGGTCTCAGTGAGTTTGAGGCCAGTCTGATCTACAAAGTGAGTTCCAGGACAGCTAGGGCTGTTACACAGATTAACCCTGTCTTTAAAAAAAATCAGAGAGAGAGAGAGAGGGAGAGGGAGAGGGAGAGGGAGAGGGAGAGGGAGAGGGAGAGGGAGAGAGAGAGAGAGAGAGAGAGAGAGAGAGAGAGAGAGAGAGAGAG